>CANUEZ040000288.1:0-203871 GCA_948099385.1 Fasciola hepatica
GATAGATAGATAGATAGATAGATAGATAGATAGATAGATAGATAGATAGATAGATAGATAGATAGATAGATAGATAGATAGATAGATAGATAGATAGATAGATAGATAGATAGATAGATAGATAGATAGATAGATAGATAGATAGATAGATAGATAGATAGATAGATAGATAGATAGATAGATAGATAGATAGATAGATAGATAGATAGATAGATAGATAGATAGATAGATAGATAGATAGATAGATAGATAGATAGATAGATAGATAGATAGATAGATAGATAGATAGATAGATAGATAGATAGATAGATAGATAGATAGATAGATAGATAGATAGATAGATAGATAGATAGATAGATAGATAGATAGATAGATAGATAGATAGATAGATAGATAGATAGATAGATAGATAGATAGATAGATAGATAGATAGATAGATAGATAGATAGATAGATAGATAGATAGATAGATAGATAGATAGATAGATAGATAGATAGATAGATAGATAGATAGATAGATAGATAGATAGATAGATAGATAGATAGATAGATAGATAGATAGATAGATAGATAGATAGATAGATAGATAGATAGATAGATAGATAGATAGATAGATAGATAGATAGATAGATAGATAGATAGATAGATAGATAGATAGATAGATAGATAGATAGATAGATAGATAGATAGATAGATAGATAGATAGATAGATAGATAGATAGATAGATAGATAGATAGATAGATAGATAGATAGATAGATAGATAGATAGATAGATAGATAGATAGATAGATAGATAGATAGATAGATAGATAGATAGATAGATAGATAGATAGATAGATAGATAGATAGATAGATAGATAGATAGATAGATAGATAGATAGATAGATAGATAGATAGATAGATAGATAGATAGATAGATAGATAGATAGATAGATAGATAGATAGATAGATAGATAGATAGATAGATAGATAGATAGATAGATAGATAGATAGATAGATAGATAGATAGATAGATAGATAGATAGATAGATAGATAGATAGATAGATAGATAGATAGATAGATAGATAGATAGATAGATAGATAGATAGATAGATAGATAGATAGATAGATAGATAGATAGATAGATAGATAGATAGATAGATAGATAGATAGATAGATAGATAGATAGATAGATAGATAGATAGATAGATAGATAGATAGATAGATAGATAGATAGATAGATAGATAGATAGATAGATAGATAGATAGATAGATAGATAGATAGATAGATAGATAGATAGATAGATAGATAGATAGATAGATAGATAGATAGATAGATAGATAGATAGATAGATAGATAGATAGATAGATAGATAGATAGATAGATAGATAGATAGATAGATAGATAGATAGATAGATAGATAGATAGATAGATAGATAGATAGATAGATAGATAGATAGATAGATAGATAGATAGATAGATAGATAGATAGATAGATAGATAGATAGATAGATAGATAGATAGATAGATAGATAGATAGATAGATAGATAGATAGATAGATAGATAGATAGATAGATAGATAGATAGATAGATAGATAGATAGATAGATAGATAGATAGATAGATAGATAGATAGATAGATAGATAGATAGATAGATAGATAGATAGATAGATAGATAGATAGATAGATAGATAGATAGATAGATAGATAGATAGATAGATAGATAGATAGATAGATAGATAGATAGATAGATAGATAGATAGATAGATAGATAGATAGATAGATAGATAGATAGATAGATAGATAGATAGATAGATAGATAGATAGATAGATAGATAGATAGATAGATAGATAGATAGATAGATAGATAGATAGATAGATAGATAGATAGATAGATAGATAGATAGATAGATAGATAGATAGATAGATAGATAGATAGATAGATAGATAGATAGATAGATAGATAGATAGATAGATAGATAGATAGATAGATAGATAGATAGATAGATAGATAGATAGATAGATAGATAGATAGATAGATAGATAGATAGATAGATAGATAGATAGATAGATAGATAGATAGATAGATAGATAGATAGATAGATAGATAGATAGATAGATAGATAGATAGATAGATAGATAGATAGATAGATAGATAGATAGATAGATAGATAGATAGATAGATAGATAGATAGATAGATAGATAGATAGATAGATAGATAGATAGATAGATAGATAGATAGATAGATAGATAGATAGATAGATAGATAGATAGATAGATAGATAGATAGATAGATAGATAGATAGATAGATAGATAGATAGATAGATAGATAGATAGATAGATAGATAGATAGATAGATAGATAGATAGATAGATAGATAGATAGATAGATAGATAGATAGATAGATAGATAGATAGATAGATAGATAGATAGATAGATAGATAGATAGATAGATAGATAGATAGATAGATAGATAGATAGATAGATAGATAGATAGATAGATAGATAGATAGATAGATAGATAGATAGATAGATAGATAGATAGATAGATAGATAGATAGATAGATAGATAGATAGATAGATAGATAGATAGATAGATAGATAGATAGATAGATAGATAGATAGATAGATAGATAGATAGATAGATAGATAGATAGATAGATAGATAGATAGATAGATAGATAGATAGATAGATAGATAGATAGATAGATAGATAGATAGATAGATAGATAGATAGATAGATAGATAGATAGATAGATAGATAGATAGATAGATAGATAGATAGATAGATAGATAGATAGATAGATAGATAGATAGATAGATAGATAGATAGATAGATAGATAGATAGATAGATAGATAGATAGATAGATAGATAGATAGATAGATAGATAGATAGATAGATAGATAGATAGATAGATAGATAGATAGATAGATAGATAGATAGATAGATAGATAGATAGATAGATAGATAGATAGATAGATAGATAGATAGATAGATAGATAGATAGATAGATAGATAGATAGATAGATAGATAGATAGATAGATAGATAGATAGATAGATAGATAGATAGATAGATAGATAGATAGATAGATAGATAGATAGATAGATAGATAGATAGATAGATAGATAGATAGATAGATAGATAGATAGATAGATAGATAGATAGATAGATAGATAGATAGATAGATAGATAGATAGATAGATAGATAGATAGATAGATAGATAGATAGATAGATAGATAGATAGATAGATAGATAGATAGATAGATAGATAGATAGATAGATAGATAGATAGATAGATAGATAGATAGATAGATAGATAGATAGATAGATAGATAGATAGATAGATAGATAGATAGATAGATAGATAGATAGATAGATAGATAGATAGATAGATAGATAGATAGATAGATAGATAGATAGATAGATAGATAGATAGATAGATAGATAGATAGATAGATAGATAGATAGATAGATAGATAGATAGATAGATAGATAGATAGATAGATAGATAGATAGATAGATAGATAGATAGATAGATAGATAGATAGATAGATAGATAGATAGATAGATAGATAGATAGATAGATAGATAGATAGATAGATAGATAGATAGATAGATAGATAGATAGATAGATAGATAGATAGATAGATAGATAGATAGATAGATAGATAGATAGATAGATAGATAGATAGATAGATAGATAGATAGATAGATAGATAGATAGATAGATAGATAGATAGATAGATAGATAGATAGATAGATAGATAGATAGATAGATAGATAGATAGATAGATAGATAGATAGATAGATAGATAGATAGATAGATAGATAGATAGATAGATAGATAGATAGATAGATAGATAGATAGATAGATAGATAGATAGATAGATAGATAGATAGATAGATAGATAGATAGATAGATAGATAGATAGATAGATAGATAGATAGATAGATAGATAGATAGATAGATAGATAGATAGATAGATAGATAGATAGATAGATAGATAGATAGATAGATAGATAGATAGATAGATAGATAGATAGATAGATAGATAGATAGATAGATAGATAGATAGATAGATAGATAGATAGATAGATAGATAGATAGATAGATAGATAGATAGATAGATAGATAGATAGATAGATAGATAGATAGATAGATAGATAGATAGATAGATAGATAGATAGATAGATAGATAGATAGATAGATAGATAGATAGATAGATAGATAGATAGATAGATAGATAGATAGATAGATAGATAGATAGATAGATAGATAGATAGATAGATAGATAGATAGATAGATAGATAGATAGATAGATAGATAGATAGATAGATAGATAGATAGATAGATAGATAGATAGATAGATAGATAGATAGATAGATAGATAGATAGATAGATAGATAGATAGATAGATAGATAGATAGATAGATAGATAGATAGATAGATAGATAGATAGATAGATGGATAGATAGATAGATAGATAGATAGATAGATAGATAGATAGATAGATAGATAGATAGATAGATAGATAGATAGATAGATAGATAGATAGATAGATAGATAGATAGATAGATAGATAGATAGATAGATAGATAGATAGATAGATAGATAGATAGATAGATAGATAGATAGATAGATAGATAGATAGATAGATAGATAGATAGATAGATAGATAGATAGATAGATAGATAGATAGATAGATAGATAGATAGATAGATAGATAGATAGATAGATAGATAGATAGATAGATAGATAGATAGATAGATAGATAGATAGATAGATAGATAGATAGATAGATAGATAGATAGATAGATAGATAGATAGATAGATAGATAGATAGATAGATAGATAGATAGATAGATAGATAGATAGATAGATAGATAGATAGATAGATAGATAGATAGATAGATAGATAGATAGATAGATAGATAGATAGATAGATAGATAGATAGATAGATAGATAGATAGATAGATAGATAGATAGATAGATAGATAGATAGATAGATAGATAGATAGATAGATAGATAGATAGATAGATAGATAGATAGATAGATAGATAGATAGATAGATAGATAGATAGATAGATAGATAGATAGATAGATAGATAGATAGATAGATAGATAGATAGATAGATAGATAGATAGATAGATAGATAAATGGACAAATGAACAAATGGACAAATGGATAGGTGTACAGTTACAGGTAACGGAATATCTTTGGGCTCGTATGCAGCTCGACATTTCCCTCAGATACTTGAATTTTTTTTAAATGCCAGTGCCTCTCCTAATCCATATCAAGATTCCTTTCATTCCGTGAATCTACCTCAACAATTATTCACAGAACCTGTTTTATTCATGAATACTCATGTGCTCAGAGGTACTCATCGATAGCAATTCACACTGTTTAAAAGTCTTTCTAGACTAGTATCAGTGCGGTGATAGATGAGAGCACCGAAAAGGAAATCTCCTCATCAAAAAAGTAAAGCAGCTTTTGAACTCAAGCTCAATTCCGCTTTTTACCAGAGGATTGGTAATCGGAACAAAAAATGTAGAAAAATCGATTCATTCTCCAAGTGATATTTTTTGACTTTAGATAACCAGCGTGCACGACCAACGGGGACAAGGTAATTTGTGTAAAACATTGAGTGAGCTGGAGTGTTTCCCGATCAATGAACTTTCAGACTAACTAGAGACAGCAATACAGTTTTTGAGTTGCATTGCTGTCCCCGGAAACCTGCAGGTACGTGCAGTTTCGTCTTCAGATTTTACTTATGGTTTCATGTTTTCAGGGCAAGCGAAATAGCTGTGCACTCTTGGGCTCACTTTGACCAAAGTAAACGGAAAACAATCGCGATTCAGCTTTCAGTCTTTTGGGGATAGATTGCTGTAGCATATAACTAACCGATACAAATAAGCGCACAGACGCCAGCAGGAACTACAGAGTTCCACATCTGAGATAGGATATAGCAGGAACGACAACAGATTTGCCCACGCATATCAGCCAGTAACTCTGTGTACTTTCTACTGATAGTGCGAAACACCAAACCATCACATCACAGCGCACGCGAAATCTATGAGGGCAATGCGCGCGCGCGCGTGCTTCATTTAGGACAACGGGAGTGTGTGTGTATATGTGTGAACGGGGGGGGGGGGGGGGAGGGGGGGGATGGGAAAAGGGCTTCCGTATTACTAGACATTTGCAGCAGCACGACTTCTGTTAGGAGTGGTTGTACCCCGAACAGGCCTGGCGAATACTACGTATGGTATGTTGGTCATGTGCGCTTATCGATGGGTCATAAATCCATCGATCCGAACCCGGTCTGCGCCGGCCAGCACGACGTTCACGAGGGTTCACGAAAGGAGAAAATCCACCGGTTCACATGCCAGAAGCAGCAACGAGTGTGTGGGCGCACGTGTTGCTGGTGTATTGAACTCTTGGCCGCAAAACAGTGGGATTCTCTCTGGAAACCTGAGTTACAGAAGCAGATGAATGAGTGAATACGTTGATTGCTATTCTTGTGGCAATATTTCCCAGTCTCGACCAGCGCCCCCAACTTGTACTGCCTGATTATCAGAAAGGATAAAAGAAAGAAAGGCACATGGATTTAGGGTAGGGTATGATGTGGCAAATGATCGGATTGCCTTTAAAATAGATCCTATCGGTTAAAAACTGGAAGTTGTTGCAAGATTATTACGGCCACATAAATCTTCAAATAACAATTTTAAGAAGCAGGTTAATTAAATCCTCTTAAACCTGCAAAAGATAGTTATGGTTAACGACGAGACTTATTTTACTATTATATGCTGGGCTCCGTGTGTAGACTCAATGACGATTATGACAAGTTAGCTTCGTCTGACTTTAAAACTCTTTTGTAGATAACTGCACCATGTAATCGAAGCAAATTTCCAAGTGAACAAGTCACGAATGATGTTCTATCCCTAGCTCAGTTTGAGTTCATCTATCGCGTTAATTCTGGCCGGCTCACCAGGCGGTGCAATGTTTAGCTTACAGCTGCGTTCATTTTCATTGTCAAAATACCTACACAAATATTGGGTTCAGAACGAATGAAAATAATGCAGCTTTTATATGTTAGACAATCAAAAAAGATTCCTGACGGAATTTCAGATAGATCTAATACGGGTAAATTCTGTCCATGAAATGGTGCCATTTATTTCTGTCCTTTTGGTCTTTGAGTGAATTTGTATCGTAAAAGTGATGGGTCGAATGGTCGTCTGAACCCATTTTGTCAGCGGTTTTAAACATCTACGGAAATGAATTTCAACGTCTAAGCTGGAGTAGTTTGGGTCTGAGAAGTGGTGGACGGAAAAAGAGGCTCACAAATCGGCAGCTTTGGATCCAGCCAGGAATATCTTCCAGCTAGCTGGGATCTTCGCCAAAATGTTTGTCTATAGGCTTCCAAAATCTGAAAATACAACCAATTTGTTTTCCCGATTTATTTCAAAAAATTTGCTCTAATTCCTATATTTCAGAAGCTATGCGGCACTAGCGTTGACAATAACGTGATAATACCTATCAGTTAGGAGTCTGGTGTGAATTGCACAGAGACTCAGAAAAGAAATCAGGTCTGGAAAATATATCAAAATTTTTAATCACTTCAAAACTGATCTGTACTCACCTAATCTAGGCATTTGGTGAATTCGTTCACGAACGTACCTGCACACTTTCAGGGTGACCGGTGACCGTCAAGCAGTCCACGTACTGAACCTCAGAAC
Source organism: Fasciola hepatica (assembly GCA_948099385.1). Taxonomy (NCBI): domain Eukaryota; kingdom Metazoa; phylum Platyhelminthes; class Trematoda; order Plagiorchiida; family Fasciolidae; genus Fasciola; species Fasciola hepatica. The sequence goes on from CANUEZ040000288.1 coordinate 7,727, forward strand.
TTTCTCTCGGGTTTAAGTCCTGCAGCTGAAGGTCGTTGTTCTCACTTGGCAGCCTACAATCTTTCGTAACCTGCTTTCTGAAATGTTGCAACATTATCACATAATAAAAAGGAAGTGAAAGATTGCTAGTTTTAATGTGATTGCATGAAAGCTGTGCACGATTTTTTAGTAAATCCAAACACAAGTGCACGTGCGCACACCAAGTGAGAGCCCTAAAATTGACACATAAACCACCCGCCAGTTGTCAATCGGAGATAAAGTTAATGTAATGATAGAAAAGGATGAATCATCAGTGGATGGGTGTTCTGTTTCGTCGCTCTGTTGGTCCTCTTTTAGTTTAGTCTAATGCCCATTTGATGTCCTTCTTCTCCTAATAGTCGTTGCCAGAAAAACAGTCGAGGAAAGAGGAAGAAGATGCAGAACACACCAGATTGATCACTGTGAATAAAAGAAACACCCGACGATTAGCTATAGTGCCTTGGGCGAAGGAGCACGCGGACCTCAGAACGACTAGGGCTGAGGTCTGCTAAATGAAGGAATTTCTGAAGGCCACAAAGTCAACTGTGGCTTATTTTAATAAGAAAAGAGTGGTGCTTTACTAATTGTGTATTTTAATTGCTGTTTCACTCCGGAATCTAGTTACAGCTGATGCTAGTTGGACAGTTATTAGTGCGGGCTCCTAAGGTTGAAATAATTCATGGCTCAAGCGCCTGGTAATAATCCTTTAATGACCAGTTTCAGTTGTACAAATCAAACGTGTTAATGAGTTTTACGTGTTGTGGTTAAAATATAGTCGAGAAAAAATTACTCTCATAACTGAAACACTCAGAATCCGGACTGTAAGTATGTTCGGAATAACAGTAATTTCATTACCGACTAAGTGTACACCAGAGTTAGAGGCTAATAATTACGTGATAGCAATGGAGACTATTTGCTCCTTGTAGCAAGAGAGCGTAACCAAACTGACTGATCAACCATTTGTTCAGTAAGTGATCAAAGTACGGCAAAATATGCAGCGCACAGAAGATGTTAGATTCTTCCAGAGAATGAGATAAAACAGTATATGGTAATTCAGTCGCCAAACATGAAACAGCACTTGAAACGTGTTACCTGAGGCGTCTAAGTTTGCGCAGCGGTGCATCTTGCGCTTTTTGGAATAACGCCTCTTATTGGACCGCAAACAAATGAGCAGGTATTCCGAAAAAACACTGGGCAAATGCCATAAAGGCTTGTGTAACCAAAAAGTCTGGAGTTAAACCTAGCGGGTAAAGGCTGCGAAGCAATCCTTCTTGAGGAGCAGGCTTTTGTGTGATTCGTGCTTATGAAAGTGCAAATACTTTGTAAACTATCACGTCTACGACCAGAGTTTCGTCATCCCATTTGATTACAACATAACGGAAACAAAAATGAAGTCTAATCAAAAAATGAAAACACGAAGCTTCTAGTTATGGAATCATTTCTTGTTTCAGAAATTTAAAACTAATTACAAAGAAAAATCCACATTCAGACTTTCCTTCCAAAGGTCCCTGTCGCGAGCTGCAATCGAACGGTCTACATCCCGCTAAGCGGAAATTTATTCCATCAGTAGTACCATCGTGGTATGATTTCCGAGCGAGAAAAATGCGGAAGATGGCCGGTTCAATTCCGTATCGTGACAAGGGCTTTTGGGTCAGAAAAACCCCAGTGGTAGTTCCGTTATGAACATCATTCCGGTTATCCTTGCCATCGATAAAGCACATTTTGTTCAGGGAACGTACTAACTAGAAACTCATTTAAATGAATGGCTAAGCACTTCAGTTTAGTTAGACAAACGTCTCCCCGAACCGTCATATTTCAGTTGCACATCGGCTCAGAACTGTGAAATTTGTGCACCGGAATAAGCCAGATGTAGTGGTAGTTTTTTAACAAATGGTTCCCGAGAGAATGTTACTGTACTAATTAAGGAAAACAGGTGTTTTCCCCTCGAATACTCTCGCCTTTATTTAACCAATTTTGGCACGTAGAAGGCATTCGGTGAGCAAACATTTCCACTAAAATGTCCAGATCGGAGTCAAGAGTTGTGCTAAAACATAGAGACTGGTTTAGGAACAGTCTATCGGCAAGTATTATTGCCAATCTGGTGGTTGTGTTTGTTTCGGTCTCGTGTACATCTTCATCCCGGTAGTGACACGTTTATACTCCCGCCTAGAATGACCATCGGATCAATTGTTTGAATAATATCAGCTGGCTTTCGCAAACGTCATCCACAGTCCCCCCACTTCCACGATCGACAAAAAGAAGTACTTGGAGAGAATGCTTTGAAAAGGAGCATCACAAGGTAGTCCTCATACTGGTGAAAGCTGGGCGTATGGTGGTTTTTGGACAGCTTGCACGGGTAAGTAACGATTCACCACTGAAACGCTGGATCTGATAGCTGCTGAATCCGAATAGAGGTGAGATGGTTGTTTAGTTACCAGTTACAGAGCGGACTGAAAGTACACGTCACGAAATTGACCTTTCCCACTTGGTCAGTGGCTCAAAAGCGCCAAGTATTCGAAGGTTAGGGGAGGAAATTCGAATTGAAACACATCGGATTTTAGGCCCCGTACGTCGTGGCCACTTTCATAAAAACAACCCACTTCGCAGCGTATATCGCACCAAAAATACATGTTGCAGTGACCAACTAGTTATTATTGATGAGTTGGTTTACCGGTCACACGATGTTTAGCATCAAATGACCCTTTTCATATTAAACACCATAAAAGTTCTCATATTAGGGTTACAGAAGGATTATCAAATTCTGTTGGAGTATCTTCAAGTAGGTATTTAGGCCAGAATCCGGAGATAAGACTTGCCATTCACGTTTCACAAACTCGAGATTATGTTTAAATATTCACATCTATTTTCGTTAAGTAAATATGATTTACAAATCATTCCGCATAAGTTACTATCCGCGGAATGCATGCTTTCCGGCTCGCAAAGTAAACCCTTGAAGGCAAACAATGCAAGTGGATCCGGCTTCTCGCATAATGTATCACAATGTTATCCGCATCTTGTTCAGCCGTGTCCTGTTCCCCTACTGAGAAGCGCGTATCCACTTTAGACCAGGCATTAGAATTGGACAGTTACCGTTAATCGCGGTCGATGCGTTTCACCGGGCTATTTGTGTCTCGTAGGCGGGCCGCAATAGCACAACTGGTAGAGCATCTGCCCGGTAAGCGGGCCACCTTCGGTTTTGATTTCGGCTCTAGGCGTGAACCTTTTGATGCAGAAAAGCAGTTAGGTTTTCCATTACCTTCATATTATCCGGCTCTCCCTGCCATTTCTAAATGTAAATTCAAGAATGAACATGGCGTGTTGCTCATGAAACTTGATTTCAAACAGATATGAGCAGAGTAAGAGGAGGCAACCGTTAGCCTGTATGGCCCTTTGAAAGAGATGGACTCAGTTTTTGGACGTGAAAAGCGTAGATCTGAGCAACGTTTGCTCTACCGATGATACTCCTTTCCAGGGGTGTCACTGAAACAAAGACGAAATTCATTCTCTCTTTCTCTGTGAACACTGCAAATCATGCATGTGAGCATCGCCAAATATTTTCGCATGTACCACATTGGCCCGCTAAGCAGCACCGGCCGGCCGGATTTTTGTTTGCTACTTTGCATCGTCTGCATTCAAACCACGGGAACATTTTTCAGGATTTAAAGATACTTATATTAGGCAGAAATCGACTGAACTTCAAAATGTTTTGTAGTTGTCAAGTCACAGTTCGCATTAACCATCAGTTTAACCATATTTCAGCTAAAATTTCCATAAGAATTTCACACACATCTGATTTCGATTTCTGCTTTTTGAAAATATATGCTTCTGGGATAGACTAACTTACGAACAATCCGGTGGATATGAAACATCTTTTTCCGTTGATCCATTTCAGTAGAACAAGAAAAACAATGTGGGCAGAATTGATATTGGCCATCAATTTCGCGTGTTCTCAATAGGCTGATAACGCACATTATATGTGTTTACATTAAGTACGAACAATAGGCAACTGTGCACACGCAAAAGAACGAACAGAAAGAGTTATTTGCGCTAAAATGTGCGACATAATTAGTACCAAAAAAGGAGGTGGGAAACAAATCAGAATGAGATAACGGGTCACTGCCATGGCAACACAAGTTGCGTAACAAATGTATTTTGGATACTCGGTTCAGGCTTTGTCCCGTGAATAACTAGTATCTCAATGCAATATTTAGAAATCATGAATCAACAATAAAAGAAGACAAAACAGACCGAGAAAAGTTCGTGTAATATATATGTACCACTTTAATATAGTTTCTGAACAATTTGCCAGTGATATACGAGAAAGAAAGAGATGAAAATTCTCCACACCCTAGGAAGACTAGAAATTACATCCCAAGATCCATGCGTTTTTACAAGCAATAGTCTTCAGTTGAACACTTTCTTCTCTACCAAACTCCAGACCTTACGAGTTACCCTTCTGTTTGAACTGGTGAAAGAGCTCTTTGAGTTTGAACAACCGTTCTCTCATATGACATACCACAGTGTCTACCAAGGTGCACCTTTCAATTCGGAGAAATTTCAGCTCACCGAATTCCTTGGTTTGGCAAAGGTGTACTCTACTTATTCTAGTGGTCAGTGTTTTCCCTATATCTTGATTATTTGCTTATTTAAATAATAATATGTATCGTAAGTGTATAAAGTTCTTAGGCCAGAAAGATTTAGTATGCCTTGGTGGCGTTTGCTTTCACAATGCTGTTAATTTTTCTATATCTTTTGTTAAAGATGGGAGGGTGTCTGAGAGCAGAAATCAGACATCAAATGGTATCATTTGCTACAAAGAACATGTTACGGTAAGCATGTGGTGTGACAAGTGCAAAAAGTTTCGATATCACCAGCTTGGCAATGTCTTATCTGAGAAAACTTGCAAGTGCACATACAGCAGAATAACTCGAAATGGATCTGTGAAAACTGTGTTACACTTGTTGCAGGGTGTTTCTGTGTCTGAAGAGGATCACTCAAAAGTAAAAAAATTGGCAGCAAAGACTAATGTAGTTATTCTACTGTTCCGTGGTCAAGGCCATCGACTTGATTAGGGGGATGGAGTTGGTAAATACGAGTGGAAGACGAAATAAGTAGCCAAAAAGAAGACTCTGAAATCAAAAATATGGAGTTCCTCAGTAGGCAAGCTGAGGAATTTGATTGAGATCCAAAGCGCACGGAGTTCATCACCTAGGAGATCGGTGGGAAAGGCAAGTAACTGCTGCAAATTTGTGCAGAACGGGTGATCAAAGAGTCCAAGGTCAGAAGGGATTTCGGCCACAGGTATGTAAAAGATTTTATGAATCTGGAGAGAAGCCTTAAACTTTCACAGATAGGAGAGTTGTCAAGATTCAAACGAGCGACACTCATTACCCTTGTCCATTACTTTTGCAGGTACATAAGCCGGGGATTTGAAATGAGGGAAGTCAAAAAGAGTAGAGTATAACACAGAAGGTTTGTTACGAAACGCATCAGACAAGTCTCTCAGTGGGAAAATGGCAAAAGAACTAATCCCACATAGAACTGAAGAAACCGATAGTGGGTATATCCAGAGCAGAGGAAACACTGATTAGTAAGTTGACCCCGAGCGCTTCAACTGGTGGAAGTGACAATAGTGGAACGGAAAAAATTATAGTTTATGCTACAAAAAACACTGAGGAGGGCACTAAGTGCAGTTGTGAAAATCTCGGAAACTTTCGAAACACGGTTGCGGGCCACAAAAGGTGGGAAACGAACAGGCGTACGGTGAGACAAATCTGAGATGCCAACCCAGAATAGTTCATACTGCTATGAGGACAAAGGTAAGCATCAACAACAGAATGGTTAAAAGACAGCTGCTGCATGGAAATCATTTGATCATGCAAACAGAAACAGGAAAGTGGCCTTATTGCGATAGGAACGGGGACTAAACAAAAAGCTAAGCGAAGCAGTTAGTCTGTGGCTCGAAAATTTATCGATCGCAAAGAACAGTTTTTCTTGGCAGATCTGAATGCCAGATTACTACAGAGAGAAGAAACCGAATATCCCCTTGGGAATTACGCCCAAGGGTAAAACGTGGAAGTGGAGCATAAACGAACCCAACAGTCAGGCAGATGTTGCCGCAACTTGGTAAATATCAACCTGCAGCCTGTGGTACAGGTGAGGGGAATCAGCGAAAAGAAGCCACAAATCAGTGATTATAGTCGTCATAGAGACCTGGATGATAGAACAGCAAGTTGTGGTTGGCCACTCTAAATACACCGTATAAAGATAAGACAGCACGTATGGTAGACAGCATGGTGGCTAACTGCGATGATTGCAAAAAAAACTATCAGCCTGTTCCTTTTTCTGTATGACAGAATACGTGTATGTTGACATTCCGCCGAGTTCAATTTTAGCTTGACTCCACTATGGGGTTTTCTATTTCTCCAGTGATTTACAGCTCTGGATCCGAGCTACAGTATGTCTGTCCTGTATGTTGTGAGCTTCCAGTACTATGCTGACAAATAGCAAGTTCTGTTGTTCTAAAGAGCCAATTGTAGCCACCAAGGAGCTTCATTCTTGCTAGTAAGACCCTATGTGAAAGTCACGGCATGGTATATTCGTTTAGGGCGTTAGGCAACACAGATATAGTGAATCTACAAATCGCCATAACAGACAGGTTGGGGAAGAGTTTGAGCTGCTGGTGCTGCTACGGGCGATACTCAGTCGTCGACCACGTTTTATGGTACTGAGCGATATGAACCTTATAAAAATAAACTAGTATGACAAAAGTGTTCAAAAGGGAGCCACTGGCTTCGCTCTTGTGGCGTGAGTTCACAGCATTGCTCTTACGCAACAAGTTAGACAGGCAGCTCGTTTTTCCTGTGGCTGTAGATCACCAACCTTAAATTTGGTAGTAAGCAGGTGCCAACAGAATAAGCACGGGAGAAGAGCGATCATGTAGTCTTGAGGACAGTGTTCGCTACAAGGTACAGCAGCATAGATGATAGAGTGGTCAGAAACTATTACTGGACTAACGTGGACCAGCCGAGAGGAGCTACCCAAAATATATTTTGGGCCCCAGAGACAAAGGGATCCTCTGTCGATAAAAAGTGCATGAAATAAGCACAGGCCCACTCAGGTTAATCATGGGTCATCTTATTGAAAACCAAATAAATTAGGAGTGCTACATGCACATAAAAACGACGGGTTTTTTACAGGCTCCATTAGAGGCGCCACGCTTGTTTCACCTTTAAGGGGGTTCAAATCCAGAGATATAATTGGAAGCCTGATATGGGTACGAGAAGAGACTGACTGGAATCGTTGAGACTTGGCCCGAGGTTCTTTACGTATGTAACACATCAGAAAACTACTCGTGGGAGTGTGGGTACCTTGGAAATACCCAACGGTAGCATTGTCGTAGTGCTAAAGGTAGAGCCGAAACATTACTCATTTTCTCTACCAGGGTGTCTCGCCCGGCAAAACTAGTATGAATCCTGTAACTTTCTCAGAGTACGCCACAGCTTCAGGTGATCACCACGGGTAAGGGCGATGCATTCCGATAAACTTGATCGTTGTAAAAGCACAGGGCGATCGGACCGAATTAGATATGTTTACGCGACTGCCTCTTGTTGGAGGATAAGTCAGCTGCATGAGCGTCGTGTATCAAAAGTGATCATGCGTGGTGGAGGGAAACGAGTTTGGTGCAGATGGCGACGTAATTTTTCCTCCATTGAGGTCTACCACGAATCGGCAGCAGGCCCAAGAGTTTTATATCATTCTTGATGTTGCTGATCCAGGTTTTGAGCCCGCCACAAATGCAATAGAGCCACTGAAGGTAGAGTTGAGGATTTCATTTTTAATTCGTTAGTTGAGTCTCAGGCAGCTGTAGGATATGTCCGGACACAGCAGTCGACGACTTTGGAGGAAGACAGAGAGTTAGTCGAAGTCGAAACACCTTCTCCTAATTTTGTCATTGGATGCTATTTCTTGCTATTTCACTTTCAACGTACGCCGCATACACTAGTGATCAAATACTCTCAACCTTCTGATATCCTTGACTCTAAGTGACCAGATTTTGCAGCCGCAGCTTGGTACGAAGCCTGAAGCATCGGGGAAAACACCTACTGAAGTCCGAAAGCTGATTTTCCTACTGGCCCTACACGTCGGTCGTAATTGGGGCAACGATTTCCTTGATCCGTCGATCCAAGGTAATACTTCATTCTTCGCCTGAGCAATCGGAAGTAAAGTAGATCGCAGGTTTTTGAATGAAGGTATTTTTTCAATCAATTGGTCGTTTATGAAAAGCTGTTTGGCTAACTGCCCTGGGCAAGTTGAAAAGGATTGATTTCGCTGTGCTGACGTCTTGCCTGATGGATTTCATGGATAAGTCTGTTCGATCGTAGACCGGTTGAAGAGAGGCGGTGAAATATTCTAGCCTTATAATATCACTCATGAAAATTGGATGCCACGGTACTCAGTCAGTGCCCGAATTATTGCCCAGTCGGTGGTGTAGTTCAACATCACAGGTGAAAATAAGCAGCACTGTATGGCTTTGGTAGTGAGCAAGAACTCCGGGGATTCTATGACACACATACGAACTCGCGTCCTACTGAAAAAATAGTATCCCTTCAGAAGCCTTCCCAATTTATTAGGTTACTTGGTAAATTCCATTATTTCCCAGAGTGACTGCCGGTTACCTGAATCGAGAGAAACCCGAAACTCAGTCAAAAAGGCTGCGGCTGGTTGCTGGAAATTGTTGCTGTGTGAAGATTTGGTTCGCGCAGCCTCTGTCAGGGTGAAAACCCCATTAATTCGGTCCTGTTCGGCGGTCTCAGTTGACAGGACGGTTTAGTTGCAGCACGTAGAAATGTTTTACATCGCATTCAACAAGACTGGGCATTCATTAGCTCTCGAACACCGCCTGTCTCCTCCCTTGGGGATGGACCGCAGAATAGACGTACCTCAACCAGTTGGTAAAGCTTCGTCTTACCATATGGAGTGAAATAGAGTGTATGGCTTGTCAATCAGTGATGACAGACAGCTCTCGTAGATTTCTGGGGGTAAATTGTCTTCTCCAAAGGATTGCCTGTTCTTAAGCTGGTTGGTAATCGTGGCGATTTCGGTTTTACTTGATGGATCGCAACCGACATCTTACGACACCGAAACAGCCGAAGGTTACAGATCCATCGAGAGGTCTTAAGGTTAGTTGAGCAACCGAGTAAAAAATTCCCCCTCCAAAGTTCTTTTTCAGTAAGATATAAGCTAGCAGACTGCTTCGTTCAGAGGCGATTCATGTTCCCAAAGCCTATCCGAAGTGTTACAAATGAGGCGGAATGACTTACTAAATTCGCTAGTCCCTGAGACGATCCAAATTTGTCACCTATTTTTGATACGATTTTCCCCAGTGGCACGCGAGACTTTCCGTTGCAGTCTACGGCTTTTCGTACTGCATTAAAGCCAGGCTAAATGTGCTTTGGCTGACAGTTGAAGAGTAGGCCCGGGAATCCCGTCTTTTATAAGTCTTTCGGTTTTCCCTAGTTTTTTTTTTAAAAGCTGCTTGCCCAACCGCTGACTTGATCACAGCCCACGATTCTTCCACTGGAGCTGCACCTATTTGTACGTTGGATTATCGAGTTGTATTGCACATGACAGTGTTTGGAATTTCTTTTGACATCTCCAGGGCTGCCACTTTTGTTCTGATCTGTAGGGGGGCCTTCAGGCTCGTGAACAGATTAATTTCGGAGAGTGTATGCATGAGAGCATGGAATACATCGTTTGTGTTTTGTGACTGCAGCGTGGTACGCTTGACAGTCCTACACAAACGAATCCCGACAATACCTGGGTAGAATATAGTTGATTTTATGAGGTGTAGGACTGACGCCTGAAAGCCACGTCAGTAAGTGCTTCTAAGGGTGTTGAAAGCGTGTGCTGCAAACGATCATTCAGTTGGTTTCGGTCAAACTGACCAGGCGATTACCATTCACGTAGCGTTGATCTGGGGAAACATTTTACGGAGGCCCGTGCAAGCTATCCAGTCTCCTGCCACAAGCAAATGTCATGTATCGGGATTCAGCTGATTGATTTTATGGGTTGTCGAAGGGACCATCTTTTATTTTGTTGTCACCCGTTCTGGTTGCGGCATATCCCACAATCATCGTCAAGCTTTGCGAGGAGCCTACGAAGTTTGACTCCTCACACCTTTCGGAAATTGGATTTCAAGCAGTCATGGCCCTGATGACCTTATTGTTGAGAGTGAGAGGGATGCTACGGAGTCCATAGTTGTCGGTCGGACTAGTGATATTGTAACAAGGACGACAACACACGGCAGGATACTTGTATCCCACTATCACACAAGTCAAGTCATGGCACACATACGGTCGATTATATAGGCCTTTTTCCAGACTGCTCGGCACCAAGATTGCTATTGCCGCTGCTTGAGCGCTTCGGCTGCGTTCTGTCCATTTGCCTGTGGCCGATGGCTTGCTTCTCTTGCCCATCATTTCCCTTCGGTTAGCCCGACTGTCTCAGTTGACGGCTCGATCTGCAGCCCTTCACCTGAGCTATCTTCCTGGTTGCCGGAGATCCCGCTGCTTTCTCTCTGGTCGTCTGTATGCTTCCTTTTGCCTGCTTCGGGAAGCCTCCGACATATTCGCCACCTGTTCTTTTGTCTGTGGCCCTCGTTTGGTTCGTTCGTTGGCCTTGATTTTCACGCCGTTCCCTCGCCCCAGCATTCCCCGTTACAATATAAAGCCAGTAGGCTGACTTCTTTTCTGGAACTCTTACGAGCCGAGATTCAGCTTTCGGTAGGAGACCTTCTGAGAGGCAAGCGGTATCTACACTGTAGTCAAGATGTGTCCTCTTTTGAAGACCTTCGTTACCCACCTCCAGTAGTATCCTTACATTCCAAATCTAAAAATCCACCCGGCCGGGTGCTTAAAGCCACTACTGACTTGACTCGACTTGAAGCAGCTTGTGCCTGTTTCCCACAGTTGGGTATTCCAGGACGTTGTGTTTGTACCTCGTCTGCATGAGATGTGCTACTTGCCAGGAAAGCCATGGCGTGATAACAGCATATCATGTCAAAACTATTCATGAAGATTTTCGGGAATATGGTACGGAGCGGTTTCCTCAGCACCGTTTAAAACTGCGGTACTGATCAGCTACCCAGTCCGGAGAAGGAGGTAAGCTGACGGGACCGTATCCGATCTTTTTTTTCGAGGACGCTCCTCTGGTCTATACTCTCAAAAGAGGAACCTGTAAGGTAGCAGGATTATTACAGAAAAGCCGGTGACTTATTGTGCTGTTCACTCAACTCTTCCAGAAAACCTCTTTCGGAAGATGGAATTGACAAAGGGGCCATGGTTTTACGTGCAGCCGGGTCAAGTTCGCCACATCACGGTGCCGTACAAAAGCTTATGCGGTGTTTCATAGTCGAGAACACATGCCAAACGAAAAAGCATCAAGTCCTTGAGGACCTCTTCGGAAAGTCCGCGGCCACTTATTCGGTGACCCAGTGTTCACCCTATTTACGGCTAACCATCCAAAAGAAGTCTGACTTCTTATCTGCTACCTAGGCGCTCCTTGTGGCACGCGAATCTGCTCTAGCCCAGGGAACGAACGGAATACATTCAGCTATTATTCAGCAACCGTCAATGATCTTATTGGGAACGGTCGTCCAGTGCCAGGACGTGCCACCAACGTAGGAGGTAACGCCTGTGAATTGGGGTAAGACCATTGTGGTAGCTATTTTTAAAACAGGACCCAGGCTAATGGTGTAAAACTTTAGACCCCTTAAGTCTAAAGCCAGTGTTCTGTTGGTGCATGGATAACATTCCAGAAGCACAGTGCGTGCCTCTGTTTAGTACCGTATTTTTGACTCCTGCTTAAATCAATTCATTAAAAGAAGCTAGTCTTTTACGAACCGGCTGATTTTACAGGAAAAGATCACATGTTGTTTGGATAATAGTAGGGCACCAAAAATAAACTATTTCCATTCTATCAATCATTTAACCTCTCTGGGACTGAAAATTAGGAACTTTTGGAACAAGCTGAACGGACAGATAGAGTCCTGCCCACTCTCTCCGTAACTGTAGTTTTATCTCCAAGGTAGGGTCTACTTATCTCTGTCCGACGAAGTTAAGGTTGGGGTACTATAAGATTGGTATTAGATCCGTTGGTCTTCCTCCTCCACCATAAACGACCCCGGTCATTAATTGTTTACCGCATACTTTACCTTCACCAATGAGTTGAGAATAGCGAGAGGCAAAATACTACAGGATCACAATGGGAGGCTCGGTGATATCTACACCTGAATTACACCAAAATCCAACTTCTGTTTAAAAATGCAGATTGGGAGGGGAATAGGTCAAGGAGAAACATGCTGGAGGTTAAGAAATTGGGCATTATCACCAAGCAAAACTTTACTTCTTCTGGACGACATCAGATGGCTGCGTCGTAAACCAGTGTCACGTACAGGAAGGCAGAACGGTTCGTTCCGCCAAGCAAATACAAGATATTCTCTCTTGTCTAGTACTATGTTCATGCTTGGACTCCTTATCGTCATAGAGATATGGAAAGCTTAGAGAGAGCATTGGGTCTTGAAAATGGAATGATTACTGGACAGAGAGGAAATCTCACGCTCATCTCTTCCAATGTCTCAATCAATTTCATTATTGCTCCGACGATGCTGGAGTGACTTGATAAAAACCTACAAGGTTAATGAGCGCCTATAAAGTAACGACATTGGTGAGCTATTCATGTCGGCTCCTTTGCGTCACTTTGGGGACGACGTAGCCTAAAATGGCAAATGCAACTCTCAAGGCCGAAAATGATCATCAAATCTTTACAAATTGAGTTGTGCCACTATGGGACAGACTAGCAGGAAGTGTCGATAGTTGAAGCACTGTGGTGGATTTCAAGAGAGCTTCATACTTAAGTTAGAAAATTGTCCTCAGATTTGGCTTTATGAGAGGGCAAAAAGAAAACATGGTGACCCTATATTATCTGTGTCTGCTAAATTTGATAATGCTGGATAACAATCTGTCTTGCCGAATAACCGTACCACACATTGAGCTGAAAGATTAGAAAACTCAGCAGAATCACTATGATCCGAACGCACGATCAGTCTCGTCCACTTCCGTTCTGCGCGAAATGAACTTAAGCCAAGAAACTATTGATTCGGTAACCAATCTTGGAAATATCCCCAAAAGCCCGAAGTCATTCGAAATGTTTAACGAGGTGGTGTTTCACGCAGTATTTCTTTTTGTTAACGGAATCCAAGTATGGGTACGAGTAAGATCAGAATGAACAACAAACATTTTGATTCAACATGACAGATGATTATTTTTCCGCTAACTGAACGGAGGAGTACTCGACGGAGCATCGCACAGTTTTGGCTGTTACACTTTCAGAATGTCAGAAAGCGGGAATGACTCAAAATTTGGTCATCATTTTTGCCCGTTTTATGGATTGACTCTAGGCAGCCACCATTCACTTGACAATCTAGCTCAGATAAGATACTTGCGATCTGATTGTACTTTTGCCAAATTTATCGTCGAAAGATGCAGACCTTACTACTCAGTGCATCCATATCAGAGTAATTGTCAAGACTGGGTTTCTTTCTGATGAAAAATGCTTAAATAGGAAATTTTTCACCTGACAAACTGGTCGGCAGTTAAGTTCACTATGTCAAATCAGCCATCCAGACTGGGCACGACTGTAGAAAATTGTCGAATTCAACCAAGTTAAAAAAAGTAATTACGGCACCATTATTCTTGTCACTAGTCAGCATCTGTGAATAGAAGCCCTGGAAGTCTATATCTGGGAAAATTGATTGTCGATTCGATCGAAAAATAAAACACTCCAGAGAAGAAACAAATGTTGCTAAGTGACTTTTTCAAAATCTGATGACATTTCGAAGTTGACCAGTCTTCATTTTACGCAATCCTAATCCTGAAAGATTTACTGACTTTTAAGGGTTTTCTGTACTACTGCTCCCGAATGTTTTTAATGAATTGGTACTGTTGGTGTGTCTTACCAACTGTGTTACTGGTTCCGATCGGCGCACGTCGTATTGGGCACAACGTCACACTAGACAAAGCAGTTGCCGCAGAGGTTTTAAGACCAGAGGTAAATGTTCCCAACCCCCGAACACCGGCTGATTTTCATCTTTTTGGTGCATACAATTGCTCCAAAGGTTATATCTCTTACTAACTGCCATCCAAAATACCGAATTTAAGTCAAAAATCTTGCATTAGGGCGAAAAGATCGTGATAAAGGAAACTTAACCGTGACAAAAATATGCGACCTCAAATGTACAGCACTAGTCAGATCTTCTTAGAAGTGCCTTCTGAGGCTTTTCTGCTGATGGACCTCGATGCACTCTCACGGTATGGCTTGCACGAGAGACCAGGGTACTAGGGTCTTTGGAACAACGGCAAATGCAGATTGAGCCCGTTTCGGTGACAGCTGCAGGCCTGCAACACAAAAGCCCGAGAAAGGTATCACTTTGACCGAGAGCCGACTGAGACCAGCTTGCAGATCGTGCGGTCGATATCCGCAGTCCCGGTGCCCTTGCCATTTTGGCTACCATGTCCTATCGGGAATAACTGGGTGAATTCGAGAAAATGATGATATCAGTGTTTTCATCAAGACAAACGCAGTTTACATAAAATTTCTGGGATGTAAAACAAATCACAGAACATGGTAAAAAGGATGTTCGGAAGAAAATGACGGAACTCAGCGAAAAAGTTTCTGGTAAGGATCACTGATAGAAAATCGGCACTCGTTTGGGTTACTTTCTGTGTCCACGGTATGAATGAACTTGCAATATTGTACGGTATGGAAGACGCCGTACACTGGAGCATTATCATTTCCCAATAATAACTCAGAACTACTGGCCACATGCTGAATTCCAGCAGGATCATGCAGTCACCTGTGATTCACGTGTAACCAAAATTTGGTAAGTTCCAGAGAATCAAGATTATTGCAATGTCAACCTAACAGATAAATTTTGCGAAATCATAGGTTGCTGAATGTACGAAGATGTGGAGCTCTTTGCATCCACAACTGAACTAACGACGGCAGTGAAACGAGATCTGAGCATTATCTGTCAAGATATAACCCAGACTGTTATGAATGGAGCACCGAGAAGGCGTCTGGGCCCAAAAAACAGAATGACCGTAGCATACCATTTGAGGGAGAAGTGATCAAGCCATATGTCTGAGGGTTTGAAAAATTTTGTTGCAGTAAATTTTCCTATCTTATCCCCATATTTTCTTTCCAACAAAAGATTTGTTGACTGAAAGTCTTTAGTTTAGTTTAGAATGCGATTATTTGATATGCGCCAGGAGAAGTCTTTCTAGGACAAGTACACGTGTCCACAGGTTGAAAACCAATCCGAGGAGAAAAGAGTGTGTCGGGAGCGGTTGTCTCGCTGTGTATTAGTGTCATATGGTTGGGACAAATGTATCCGTTTCAGTTCGTGATGCCTAAAAATACGATAACCACATAAACTCGTGAGTCAGACTGATCCAACTAATTTGTGAAAAAGAAACGTATTTCATGAAAAGAAATTCCTTGGCATGATTGGACTACAGACAGAATTTCAAATTCCTCTTTTGGTTTCCAGAAAACGGCTAGCTTCAAGAGGAAATTAAACAATCGATCATTCATCAGTTGTGGATTCTGTCTAGTATATTCCGATAAATAAATAAAGAAGTTTTTCTATTTTAGGAGAATTTGAGAAAAAAACTTTGACTTGTTTGTTGATTGATAAAAAGACTAGCTCCACGTGTACGTTTGTTCGTTCGTTGGCTTCTTTGTTCGTGTGTGCGTACTTGCATGTGTGCATGTGTTTAGAATAAAATACGATCTATAAATTAAAACACTTTATTTGATGTAACGTAATTCATGGGAAATTCGAGTGTTGTAGCTAAAATATAAGTTTTACGAAATTCGTTTGGTCAATACAGTCCCAATTTATAATTAGTTGATAACGGAGGGGTGGGGGAGGGCTAAGAGGAGTAATTGCTCCTAAAATACTGAGGACATATGTGGCCCAATCTATTCGTGCTCAAAAGCTTCTCCTCACTGAGGTTACCTTATTTCATAAAACCCAATAAAATTATAAGGCACTTCAAATAACACTTAATTTGTCTGAAGAAATATTCGTGAGGTTATACTGTTAGACAAGGAAAAATATGCGTGAGAAAGAAGCTTTCGGCAAGAGTAGGAATTCACTACTCACACCACACCTGTAGCATTTCGAACCTCTGACCTTCGAGGCGGTAATCAAACGATCTAAACTACTCGACCACCATCGGTCGAAGGTGACCCCAGAAACAGAATTTTTGACCAAATGAATAACTATAAGAATCCAGCTTCCTGAGTTATATGGTTCTTTGAAGCAATTGGGTTAAACAGACAGGCTTTCAATTTGGATCAATTCAAAGTCTTCATCGTCATATATGTGACATATGAAGTAAAACGTGACAGCGAAGTTAGCCAGAGTGGAAGAGTAACAGACACACCCGTCGAAAGTTATGTACGTGCTTCTAGTCTAATTGCTACTCCACAGCAGCGCTTCGCTTAGCCATCAACCAAAGCTTTGTCAATTTTAAAATTCAAAATGCGTACGGAATTCATTTGATTCATAGGGAAGTCCTCTCCGGAGTCAGTTAAATTACAAACTATCTACTGAATGAATGACACTTTATTCAACTTTATTCTGAGAGATCCCTTCACGAAAAGCGTCCGAAGTCCTCGGATTTGCTTTCATGTTTCAACTGATAGAAGTAGGAAGATAACTAACCGTCGCTAACCTTCATGTGTAGGTTCGAATCTCCCCAAATTTGATAACGATTGTCAAAGTTCCTGTGCCGAAAAGTCACGCTTTTTCGATTTGCCAATTTATAAATTCTCTTTTTTATTTGTGTGACATGAGTTTTGCATCATGACGACCAGCAATTTTCGTGAGGGGTCAGGATGTTATATGCTGTCTAAGCATCCCAAATGCAGTCGTAATTTTCACAGTAATGTTTGAAAACAGTATTGCACTTGTTTCCTGAAGAGTAGGTAATTATACGAAAAATAAAGAGGGAGTTTGTTCCACAGGCTAGAAAAAATGTTCTGAAATATTTTCACTAAAAAGAAAACGTCAATGCGGAGCTCTAATGTACGGTAGCAGCCTGGTACTGCCTTTATGGTCAGCTCACACGTGAACCTTCGTTGTATTTTATTGGCAGTGTGCAGTTATTTAGCGCTAAGCTTGAAAAAACTAAGTGTTGCTCTGACCAGGATATTTCTACACATTCTTATTTTCAGTCTTACTTTCTGGTGATAAAACTCAAAAATAAGGGAAATTTCAAGACGATACCAAAATGTTCCTTCGTATTCCCCGCAAATACATAGTCACTACTCAGTGAAGGTGTACTTTGTTGGCCAGTTTTCTGTTTATCCTGCATTGACTGAGTCGCCTTGCACATTTTGGCATCTTCCACTGAGTAGCAAAAAAGATAATCGATTTTCGGCTGGTTATAAATACGTGGTTTACGCAGCGGCTATATCGATTTCGTGGACAAAATGTTATTCCAATTTCACGATCAAAAAGGAAGTTAAACTTGGGTCTATGCTGAAGATAAAAATTATGATGAATATACTTGTTAGTCGGAGTCAACATTTCCCAAACCGCTAAAAAACCAAAATTGCTCAGTGAATTTGCTTCATCCTTGTTAGAAATTACGACCGATGAAAGCTCAGTCGATCACAATCTAAAAATAAACCAAAATAACAGTACTCTAATCTCATACGAGACATCTTCTCAGCAGAATCATACAAGTATAAAGGTACCAGCCTGTAATCAGTTTGCTCTTGTATACGGAAAACAGGACAAAATTTCCCCGAAATAACATTACCGGTTTCGCGATTGTTGCAGCTCGTCAGATACGTGTACCCGGTACTCCGCTGCCCGATCATCCCTAAGCTTCAACATTCCACATTTGATCAACAGTTATAATCTCATTTGAATCCTATGGAGCATGCGTGGATGGAGAGTCCACTTTTAGAATCGCGCGGCGATTCTTCTAAAGGTAATTCGTCGATTAATACGGCTAACCTCCAGAACGAGGACTAGTGGTCCCAAGTATGGATTTTCGATATGAGTAGTACGGCATTGTATCTGGATGACAGGACAAAACTTCCTTGGAGGCACACGACCGGTTTCGCGGTTGTTGCTGCTCAACATTTATGCTTACCTGGTACTCTGCCCAATCATTCTTATAACTGAGCCCTCCACATTAGGCTAATCACCATAGTCCCATTTCAGTTACAAGGAGCATGCATGGACTAAGAGTCCAGTTTTAGAATCACAAGGTGATAAATCTAGAGTAGTGTAGAAACGATTGGTCACGAAAGCACTGGGTATGCGTGCCTGATGAGCAGCAACAACCGCGGAACCAGTCGTGTACTTCCGGGGAAATTTTGCCCCTTAATCCAAGAACAACAACATACTACTGACATAAAAAATTAGAACTTGGGACCGTTAGTCCTCCTTTTGAAGGTTGTCTTTGACTAACTGATGAAATAGCTTTCAAAGATGCAACTTGTGATTCTGAAAATGGACTCTTCATCCATGAACCGGCCTACCAGTTACCTCCTCAGTATGTTACAGAGTCGTTTACAATCACCTTTTGACGTATGGTTTGTGATGATGAGTGGATTCTCATTTTCGTTACCCGAATGTACAATAAGAACATGTTTAGGATACAGGAAGCGTAATTTATTTCCCGGAACTCCGGTTTATCGATAGGTGTAATAATTTCCTCATCTAAGTAGCCATAAGTCGGGTACGTGTATGTGTTTATGTAAGTCTTGATTTGCCGAAACTCAGTTGGATCGAATACAGAATTATCGATTAAAGGGATGATCAATTAATGGAATGCACTTAAATGGCAAGTGTACTTTGCATACTGTCCTCGCAGTCAGCTGATCACATGCGTGCCCGTGCTCTATCGAGTTAGCACGCGCGCACATCACTCCGTCGTCCGTCAACCGATGAGACAAGTCGACAGAAATTAATCGATTAATTACTGCTGTCATATTTTATTGGAGGTGATCAGTCCTGTGGCGATGAAGACGTGGCATATTAAAATGGATAGGCTTGCTACTCAATCGCTTTTCCTATTGAGTACAGTGAAGTTCGGCGTACTCAGAGATGATAAAAACAACTTATACTGAAATAAATACATAGAATGAAATTCACAACTGGCTATCAGGCCATGAATGCGGTCGAAAGGTGGTCGCCCATCGCACTCTACAAACCACACTTCACCATCAGATACGTATTAATAATAATTTATTAATCAGACATGTCTATCGACTTAATATTTCTTAGATTCTGAAAGTGGTGCAGGTTGAACCGGTCTTCGATGAATCTAAATTGGGGCAAAACTGCTTTTTCCTCCGTGTAAACGAGAAAGTGGCGAAACAATTAAACCGGATACCTAATTGAATTTTTTTAACTAACTCCGAGAAAGCTCAGTCTTTTTCTGCTAGAAGTATCTGAAGGAACATTTAGCTATTTTTGAAGAATGTATCCAAAATTCGCTGTGAAATAAACCGAAGGGACAGTTTGTTCCATCGTTCATAAAGCTGATCTAGTGTTGTTAAACTTGTATGCTTCGTTCTAGTAATTCAATGGCCCTGTCAGTTCAATGGCCATACATCTTATGAAAATCTCTAACCTGTCCTCATAACAACAGAACAATATTATATTGATGGGACCTTTCAAGGCTATAAATACTTCAACTGGCAAACAATGTTATCGAAGTAGGTGTGACACCAGGGGGAGAACTTCGCGTGGAGCGCGAATTTCCTCACTGGTATTTAAGTAACTTATCTGCCCACTCAAATGATCAAATATGTCGATAACTTTATCAAAATTATGATTCCAACCTCCATTGTTTAATTGTTTATACTCATTTTGTGTCATTGGGAAACCAGTACCAATTTTGATGGTGATTTCCCTTCTGCTACGTCCCCTTCCGCATTATCCGAATCTTTATCCAAACAACCAATATCATCAGCCGAATCATCAAGATGAGAGGTTAAGTCATATTTGTTATTGTTAATATAACCATCTCTAATATCGCCAACTTTACGTACGAATTTTCAAGTAGAATAAGTTAACATTTAAACTGTTTCACTGAGCAATACTGAGGAGAATATTGAGCACCGATACTGATTGTTGGCTAATCTCACCCAGAATCCAAAACAATTCGAATTTTGGCACCATATGCAACCAGCCAAATGAGATAGGATGCATTTATTGATGGGTACAGGTATTTAACACATAAACATCACAGTAACTTTATTGACTATCATCAAATCGGTCAGTCTGTCGGCTATGATAGAAACCGCACGGTTCAAATTCGTGGCAAGACACCGCAGAGAGGGCTGGATAACCTAAGTTGCCACGTGAGATAGATATACTGCATCCGGTGTACCGGAGTTCATTGAATATGCTGGCAGTTTTAAAAGTCTGTATGAACTAACGATCATGAATGCAGAGGCTGAACAAAACTCCGAGATTATGAGCCAGTTCACTTAGATTTAAGTCCGCCAACCGGTTTATCAGCGGGCTATGATACTGAACAGCTTACAATCACTTCACTGACGGGTTGGAGAACCCGTACTGATTACGAAATATTCTGTTGCGTGCTTTTCCTTCAAGTCTATCGATCTATCCGGCGTACAAGAGACTACGGTCAAAACACACTCATGATGAAACCGGAATCAAATCTAGAGTTGTTTGGATGGTAGAAATAGACCAAAGTTTAAAACTTCGATGCAGCATTGCAAACAGGTGATGAGTGGGGAATTCGACTCATTTCATATGCCTAACTTGAAACTTATTTTCACTTTTACCTATCAAAATGGTCTCAATTAGTAAATCTTACTTCCACAGTGTGCTAAATAGATTAAAAGATGACCGGAAAAATAATTTCTAGTAATCCGAATATGACGGAGAGGAAATTTTGTTTATTGTAGTGGGCAGCTGTTTGTGGAACTAAAGAGTGTTGATCTGAGCTCCTGCTCATGGATTTACGCATGCGATTTAATTTTGTTTAGTATGGGGTGTTTGAGGAAGATCCTTGGTTATTCCGTGCTAGGCGAAAGAAGTGATGAAACCGAAATGTTCGTTTCATTTTGGGAGTACTGTAACTTCATTGGAGACGGAGAGTCAACTCGAGTAGAGCAAAGCTATTAGTTCCAGGATGACCATACCCCGAAAGTCATATGCTTCCCCTTACTTCTCAGTGCACTACGATTATGACAATTTGATTAGTGAGGAAAAGTTCGCGTCCTAAACGAGATGCTCAGCCAAAGGAAGGTAACGAAAGCTATCAACCGTAGCTATGAATAAGAGACCGGCATTCAAATCCACAATGAAAGTGACAATACCTTAAAAATATTGACTTGTTACTTCGGCTTTAGGTGTGGTTCCCAGTATTCGTGTTGCATTACGATTTGTCCGAACTCGTATTTTGTCTTCGACGGAAACCCAAACGACAAGTTCATCGAACAGGAACTAATGAAAACGGTAGGGGGTCGTCCATCCTGCCTCTGATATAAACAGCTTCTGGTACTGGTGTCTTCGTAGGTCAAAAAACCATCTGAAAGTATATCTCATTCTATGGAGCTAATTTTGATATATTTTGCAATTTCATCCCAATGTCTACCCGCAGAACAAAAGATCACCACTCACTTATCTATGTGTCACATAAATTTGACAAATGAAGTTATCTAAGCTTTCTTTATTTCAATCTGTCACATGTTCGATATGTTCTATCTGCTGAAAAGTGCTAAAACTTTTATATGATTTCGTGGTTACTATTGGAAATTGAAACATTTCACCGAGTGCACGTAACGGCCAACTTCTCTATTCTCCACTTTTTATTCTTCACGAAAGATAACGGAAACTCCTAAGTCTATTCACACTTCGCCCAGAAGGAACTATCAGATGGTAGATTCCTTTTGAAGATTTCTTTTTGAAGAGTGAGTCAGAGAAGGAATAACAACCTGAAAATCCTTTTAGTCACTCATCTAAACTGAAGAAAATACCGGAAAGACAGGAACTGCATCTTTATCTCCTTCTTGCTTCTTCACGAAGCTCATGGACGAAGGTAAGAGAGCGCTGGAAAAAACCGTTCCATAATGTAACGACTTCATCAAACCTGGAATATTGATTTATTGGTGAACAAAAATCACATGGTCGGGCAAGTTAGTTTATCGAGACAGCTCAGTGCTAAATTTTGTAAAAATCACCTACTCCATATAAACTTAACCTCGGTGATTAGAAGAGTGATGGATTCAGAAGGAAGTTAGAATCACTAAATAATTTCTGGTCATACGGAAAACTTTAGTAAAATACCTCATTTCTCATGGTGCATGTCCTTTATCGGAATTCCAGGTTTGCACGGTGAATTCAAACGAGCGCAATCAAAAGGTCAGCATTGCGAGTAAAACCTGAAGTTTCGGAACACGAACTATGTAACCACTAATTAAACTTCCCCAACGGCATCGAGTTCACGTAAAATATCTGCTTGAAAACCAAATGGGTCACTGCAGTCATAAAATTTCAAAGAGAAATAGAATGTATTCATTTCATTTATTTATCAGAGTTTTTCCACGTACCTATATAACAAACTACATATCTGTCCATCAATCCATCCACCAATCAGTCGCTCAATCAACCTGCCAATCAATCAATCTATCTATCTATCCGCATCTATCTTTGGGCCGCTGGTACTCGTAAAGGAGTTTCAGTACTCGACGTAGTGTAGAGAAATGATCCAAGAAACCTCTGCTACTGCGTCACCCCCCTAGGTTCGGCCGACTGAGGGAGTTACTGGCGGCTGAGAGGCAACTGATGGGCAGTAAGAAGAAAATCTTTGCAGAATTTTCAATCGAAGCTGAATCCCCGGTAGTCCCCGCACACTATCTTGTCTTATTTCTAGGGAATCAGTAGCAGAAAGGGGGAATTCTCATTCCATCCAAAATGTCTTACCTTCCTATAAAGATCAAAATAGCATGTGGAGTTTGTCGATCAGTGAAAACAAGAAGATCACATACACTTTTGGTGGGGTAATACTCTCTCCAGTAGCCTTCCTATTTTTCAGTTGGTTGGCGATTCTGGTGAAGTCCTTCATAACTGAGAGCCCGCCGTTCACCCCACACATCGCCGCACTCGAGGAGGATGGTAATTCCGTGATGTGATCAGAAGTTTGGTCGATGAATTGGCCATAATGTTTCCACTCAACATTTTATTTTCCTCTGTTCGGAGCTACTATGGCCGGTTTCAAATACCACAGGACGGACTCAGGCTTGCATCACCTATTCGAAGTCTTGCAAATGAGTAAAAACAGTTTCCCGAATTAACCGGTACTCAAAGAGACCTCTTTTTTCTCTGCTACTGTATTCTAATACCCCTTATTACAGACTCTATTCCGGTTTGGGGCCTCGCGCCGCAGTACGTGACTTTTAGTGCTTTTTACTAATCAGGCTTCGTGTGTTTCGGCTGGAAGCTGCAAAGAGCTCGCTGAGATCCACTCCTTGAGATGTTTTTCAATTCTCTGTACTTCTGTTCACTAGTTAGCTTTCCGGTTTCCGTCGAATAAAAGTACTTCAGTTCTTGAAAAGCTATTGATTACATCTTATAACTGGTTTTAGGGATCATCTTTTGTTGTTTTCAGTCGAATTTTTTCGTGCGTAGATCGCAATAACCGACCAATTACGAGCGGAGCTCTTGAAGTGTGTCAGGTCCAATCATGAAGAAATCTACTCATAAGAAATCAGAGCTCCGTTGATCTTTCTTCTTAGGGCGAAAGTGACAACAAAGAAGCCGAAATTGGCCTTCGGCCCACTATGATAGAGCCAGTAAACCGTTTCGGCTCCCGGAACCCAGTACCGAAGCTAGGTAGCCAAACTTCCGAAATACAGGTAACGTCTACGCTTTAATCGTATGGTACTCACATTGCCATAATTTGGCTACCTACATATTGTGGCTTTCTTACGTCCCACCAGGCAACGTGTGTCGTCTTCTCCACAACATAGAATTCCAGTACGCTCTCTTGTCAACTCTATGGTTCGGAAAGGAGGCGCGTTGCTTACCGGAACCACCGTAGCAACAGAGAGCTTAATTTCAGAATAATCCATACATTATTGTGAATAGCAATACAAAAATATGTACCAAGCATTGTTTGGGACTTTGTGATGCTCGGTAACCCAGTACGGCCCTTTTGTTTGAGGGTGCACCTCTGATTTTTTGCACATCCAAGAGCAACATGGAAAGCGTCAGCAGCAACCGCTTTATTTGGCGGTGGGCTACATGTACCACCTCACAAAGCAGTCAAAAGAAGTATGTGGTGTTTGAGGGAGGAAGACGCCAGTCCAGCGAAGACCCACTGCTTTTCCAGTTGTTGCCATTGCTCGTCTACGGTTGGTTACTTGGTGAGCCTCAACCCTCCTAATTAAAGGTTAAGCCACCGTTTCGGTAGCCGTTCCCCTAATAAGACCTGGGAACGCGCCCGGTAGCATACAGCATAACACGAAGTCATTACAACTGCAGTTTCTACCAATAACTACTTATTCTCTGTTATTCACAATTTTCAGATCAACCCGGAGTTTCGTAACCAATCAAAATGTGATCTCAAAAATGCTTTTAAACTGTCTTTAAATTTTTGTCCAATTTGGCCACGCTACTTTATGCTATTTTTACGGCTTTGGCATACTTGAATCATAGTATACCGCTGTTTCCACTTCCACGTCAACGTTGATCACTTGGTGATCAAATGCAAAGCGCACTTTTCGATTTTCCACCTAGACACAGTTGAACCTAATAGAGACGCGGAATCGCGCACATTTTCTCATTCTATGACGAATAAAGTAAAAAGAATCAAGTAGCATCGGGCTGGAAAATTTTGTAAACCTCAATCTGGATGGAAGGTTGCTTTCTCGAAGAAAAACATTGAATCACTCTTTGTCCCATTGGTCTTGTCTTCGTTCATTCAAGCCGAAATGCTTGACATCAGCTACTTATTGAAGTATGTGGAATGCACAAGCTACAGTGTTGTATTATTTCCAGAATCTTGATTTCATTCTGGGATAGATGACGGGTTACCCAAGCCTAATATCATTACCCGCCTAAAAGCAGGATAGACAGCCATACGTGACATCTAGTGCCGTTCATTCTCATGCGTATTTACGTACAATACAAATTTTTGCAGTCAGAGCACTGAATGCAAGATACCTTTTATTCCTAGACTTTGTCCTGTTGTTATATCTAATCTGTACGTAAATACATAATGTACTTCCACAGAACTAGCCCATTTCCTGGATTCATTCTACCTGATACTAATAGAGCGGACTGATATCTCCCTTGAATTTGTGGCTGGCGACTTCGGCAGTTCAGATTTGACATTCCATAGCCTAATGTCTCTTCACAACATTGTTACTTCTCCCAGCAGAGTGAGTGCTTGTCTACGTGACCCTTTAGTGAATGAGTCATCTTTCTTCCATGTTATGAGGCATGCCCTGATTATCGGATTGCCAAAGTGCTTCCAAAACCTTCCAGTAACTGTAATCACCAAAGCCTAATAAAGCACCCAGTTTGTAAGGTGCATTTATGATAGCGAGACGAGCTCATTACTCATTTGCTCGAACA
Source organism: Fasciola hepatica (assembly GCA_948099385.1). NCBI lineage: Eukaryota > Metazoa > Platyhelminthes > Trematoda > Plagiorchiida > Fasciolidae > Fasciola > Fasciola hepatica. Next base: position 33,447 of record CANUEZ040000288.1, read on the forward strand.
CATGGCAGCCTCCTCTCGTTTGGATCTATTCTATGACCCTGGAGTGTGCCAATATTACAAGCTATTTAAACTTCTGTTACCGAACACGCAGTCCACGAAGAAAGACTATGAGAAATACAGATCCTTCAGGTTCAACAAAGCTGAAAGAAATCGCAAAAGATGAAAGAAAGAGCCTATGGTTTGCACTGCAAGTCTGCAGTAAAAGTACTAAACCTGTGCATAAAAGAATAAATCTTTTATCTTGACCGACTGTACGTGAGTACAATACACGAAGACAACTCTTCCCGCCAGCTATGGAATGATATGTTTTCTCTTGCCAAAACTAAATTATTTAGTTTGTGATATTGAGGAACCTAACTGTTCTTTTGCACTAGAACTTAGTTCAATCGATTTACTAAATCGATTTCCTGGAACTCTAGGCAAACTGGGAAATCCTCAGTACCTTCATCCGGAAAGCATTTTCAAATAGTTTAAACTGAACAATATCAATAGAGCCCTCTGACCCGAGGGCAACAGTTCTGTCTTTTTGAAAATTTGTGCGGCCTACTTGGCTCCCACAGTCTTTGCCATGTCTGTCAGAAGGCATACTTGCTGGATCATGGAGTCATCTTTGCATAACTTACATGCCGAAGAAAAAAAGGTAAATTTCATTCAGTCGCATCCACTTCCGTAATAATCCAGGCTCTAGTGGATTATTATTGACGATATTAGATTCGCTATTATTATTTCGAATAAGAACTAGTGTGCCTACTGAAAGTAGGGCTCGACTCGGGATTCCGTTAGCCGTTTCATCCATTCAGCTGCGTTATTGATCGATCAGAAGACTACACTCCACGTCAGCTTCCTAAAACAATAAAAATGTCTTCAGTTCCTTAAAGACAGAACGTTTATTGTCTTGGTTAGATCATTAATGGATATCCCTGATGCTTCCCAATTGGTTGAAAGACCACTTCAGAAACGGATCTCAGTTCACGTATCATACTGGCCATATATATTCTACAATCCCTATAAACCTTCGGAGTATTGCATGGTGCTATCCTATCACCATTTTGTTCGCTTGCTTTGTGTACAATATTCTATCTACTACATCGTACTTTATTTCCCCATAAGCCAACGAAGTTGTGGTTGGTTCTGAATCCTAAAAAAGCATTATTGCCAATCCACTACGAAATTCTATCTCTACGATGAAGGAGTGATTCAAAGCGGTCAAGTTTTCACCTAATCCCAACAAGTGTGCAGAAGTACTGTTTTCAGTTGATCGTAAGTCCGCCTCACAATCAGATTATCCAACACAAATGATAAGAAATTCAAACGAGGATAGAGCTCAGTGAAATAAATATCTTTGTATACTTATCGCTTCACATACAAGGAACTTTTTCCAAGGTGAGACTGGTGACAATTTACATCCGTCTGAGGTCTCTACCGGTGCCTACCCACCATATTTTGAAGCTTGTTGTTTCTCGTTTCATATCACTGACTTTACTTCTCCCCTGTCTTGTATTCTGGTTCGCTTTTCTAAGACTGCATTAATCAAAGGCTTCCTTGAATATATTCTCAAGTGCGGTAACTTATCCCACTCTGAATTATTGAGTTTCTTCGACAAAATATTTTTCTATATTTGAAGGGTTTTGTAGCGTCAAACCTTTTCAAGGACCTACGCCCGCTGAACCCATCTCCCTCCGTCTCACTGTACTCTCCACTCCGATAAATATAGTGAAAGAAAATTGATATATTCTAGAAAAACAAATTTACATAGCTCAGTTACTCCATGTCTAACCAGGATGCTTCTTTTGAAAGAACATCCAGTGAAAGAATTGGGAGAAAAGCTCGCCTAATCGCGATAACCAGTTTTACATATTGTTCTTCTTTGGCAAACACGGCGCACTTATTCAGTTATAGCCATTTTTATTGACACCCATTTATTGCCCTTTTCAAAGCTTTAATTGATAACTTTTCACTGAAAATTTGCTCTTCTCGGACAAATAAAGTGCTCCCCTGACCTGAACTGAAATGCCGCTCCTGGCGATTTATTTTATGACCATCCTCATTAACTACTACTACTACTACTACTTTCACTACTACTACCACTACTGTTATAATCTACAAGTCGTGCCTTGGTAATAGGGCGTTTACTGCAAACAGCTTGTTCAGAAATCGACAAAACAAACTGAATGTTACAAACATTCTTTTTTTGCCAAGTCGCTGTCCCGTTAACTTGAAGACAGTCATCATCCAACGGAGGAGCAGTCGTGTGATTTGCAGGTCGTCGTTTACCTTATTGCGTCTCGACTGTTGAGCTTAGCGATGTTTGTTAATCCACAATTGTCCATAGTTCCGTCTTCAGCAATCAACTACTTACTAAGTAGCATATACACTCCACTGCACTACTACTACCACTACTATTACTACTACTACTACCACTACTGCTACTACTACTACCGATACTACTATTACAACAACAACAACAACAACAACGACTGCTACTACTACTACTACTACTACTACTACTACTACTACTACTACCAATACTATTACTACTACTACTACTACTACTACTTCATATGCTTCGTATCCTACCAGTACAGCTACTACTTTTGTGATAACCTAGAGGATATATCGGATTACGGGGCATTCGTCCAAACTTCGGAAAAAGCTAACATCATCCATCCACAGTTGAATTACTCATTGACATCAAATATATACATTCAACGATAATCCAGTACTAGTTCAATCAAAGTGTTATCATGTTTTGTATCTTTCTCTTATGGCCCACTGTTTCCTGTCTTTATGAAGTCAGTAAGTTCACTAACTCCTTACTGCCAATAGTTGTTTCCGATCACGGATACTACGTCTAAAATAGCACCGGAAATACCAGCCCACTTTAAGCACACCTACTTTCGCTACTACTGGCATCATCGCTAATAACACTAATCTGACTTTAGTAAAATGGAGTAAAGCAAGCACGTACACAATCGTACTTCTTCAAGTCCCCCTCTTGTGAGTTCAAATCTTACTACTTCAGATATGGCAAAACAACCCTTTCGAACCAAACAATGTAAACAATCTTGAAGTACCAGCCTTATACTACCTTATCCTGATAGACTCTAGAGGTAATGAAGATCAATGGGAAAACAGAAAGATGTCCTTGTGGACAAGATAGCGTCAGACAACCAACATTCAATACAGAAGAAGGAGAAGTGACCATTTCAAAGGCTGTCCTCAACAGACGAAATGGATCTTTCCAAACAACAACCGGACACCAGCAGAACCCCAGGGTGACAAACCTATGACCCAGACTGACAGCTTCGAGTCAACACAATGAACCAAGAAGGTCTGAGCAATCCGGCAGTGATGGTTCACAAAGAAACAAGCTCAGTGCTCGAAAACGACCAAAACTGAACTGAAACGCGCAAGCACACTCCAACACAATCCTTGCGGAGTGCGAGTGTGAACTCGATTATTTAGGTAGCTATGGCTTTCGTGTAGTTTTCAGTTGTCTGGCTCAGCTAATACGTTTTGCCTCTGGGCTGTATTTGGTCGTAAAATCGTGCTGAATGAAAAAGAAGTTCTCGAGTCACACTTCATCTACTTTGAAGGTTGGGCGGGAGTTTCCTTAAAGATAGATCTCACTTTTGCTACATTATTCGTGATAGAACTGAGAAGAACGAGTCAACCTGGAAGAGGTTTTTGAAAAAAGCACTGCATTCTCCCAAGAAAATCCCAGCCTACGTATCGCAAAGTCGCACTGGGAGAAAATTTCAATAAATTAAAAGCGCAGATTTTGAAGGCCGATCAACATTGAATTAACAAAAGAAAGTGAATAATGGTCTTCCGTAGTTTTTGCGGTAAGACCTTCATGCCAATTACCAAAATAAAACCTGCAATACAATCGTGAATGAAATCGTGAACTTTTTCACCATGTTGTCCCTTGGATGTCTGCGCAAAGCCATGGGCATTGTCTGTACGGTACACTTGCGAGCCAGTCTGACTGCTATAAGTAACCAGGTGCTCTTTACTGAATAACAGCACCAGGACGCTGGAAAGTCAAAAAACTAAACAATTTAAAAAGGTGTTTTTAACCATGAGTTCCATTATTAAGGGTGTAATAACTGGTATTTTATAAATTCGTTTGCTGTCGGTTGCTAGACCCTGGGGGAAAATCAATAACAAAATACCAAATATAACGAAACAGAGTAACTTAGTTTAATATATTTCATGCAACTAACCTTGTTTCGTTCAGCGCGGTGTTCAAGTGTTTCACAAATGTGAACGAATAAGGTTTGAGGTTTTGAAAATCGTTCCCAACCCTATAATAAGCAAGTCTCTTGAGATTTTTGTACGAAAGTTATTTGTCAAGTGTTAAGTAGAATATACATTGCAATTTATCAAAAGTGCAATATGACCACGAAACGGACAGATATAGGCAAAACTTATTCTTAACTTTTTGTTTAAATAGGAAAACAACCCTTGGAAGAAGTCGAAGCTTTCATCGATTTTTTGGGTACTCCTAAATCTGCAAGGGTTACCGGCCGTATGAATTGGTTGGGAAAAAATTCTCTCGGAAAATTATTCATTTTTACACAGTAAAATTGCCTGATATTTGCTCTATTCTGTTTATTTGCTCCCCCACTAAATTGTAAGAAAATAACCTTCGAGCTACTCTGATTTTGCGCCGCGTGTGACAACGAATCAGTCACAGATAGGTTCGGACCCAAAAAACCGCATAAATCTGTCTCCGTTTATGATGCTTATATAGTTTCCGGACAAAGCTGTTCAGTGACACGAGGATGGCTAATCGGCGCTGAACACGTTATTTCGTCTCTAAGGGATTCTAAATACGGTTAGATAGGAAAAGCGGTTACAGGTGGTTATTATTACTGTACCATCTGTTACCCCGCCGATTTGTTTGTGGTCAGTGGTAGGGTTTGTTTGGGGTATATTCTGAAATTGAGTTTTAATTTCTGACAAACTTCTATTGGGTATACACTCCGGAAAATATGTGGAACAAAACTTGCCACTGATCATTTGTCAAGAGTAGCATGCAAAAAGAACCACTTACAAATGACCGTACGTTAATCCAACTAGGAAATGCAAACATGCGCATATGTCTACAATGAACGTGTGAAAATGTGAAAATCCAACGTCATAGCAATTACTTATTTTTAAACGTCTTACATGTTTCGATTGAGCCACACGGTTTGTTTACAAATATACGTCAAACTTTCCACAAAACAACCGCCACCGTCAGCATCACAGCCATATGAATCGTCATCCTCATCATCATCACCCGAGTCGTCATCATCATCATCATCATCGTCCGAACCGTCCTCATCATTGTTATCATTATCATCCTCTTCAGTAGTGCCACGAATGAAGCCAATTTTCATATTTTGCTTTAAATTTGCTAAATTTGCTGCAGCATCAGTAGACGTGACTGCGGAACCAAGGCACAGCGGTTCACCTTGGCTAACTGAAATTTCCAAGGTAAATTTCAACAACCAACCATGATCGCACGTGAATTAATTTCACGGACTTGTGCTTTGTTCGAAAGCCTTTCCAATTTCTGGCTTTCGGTATCGCAATTTTCAAAATCAGCAGACTCATTGACACACACACATACAGCGCACCTTGTTTCGATGAAAAATGTTTTTGCGGCAATGCGACAGTGGTTGTGAATGTTCGATTTTTGTTTCTTTAGGTCCCAGTCACCACCAAGAACGGGGCTGAGTGACTGGTAAGAAGAAACGACTCAGGAACAACATTTTAAAATCACTTTTATATGATGAGAATATATGCCCGAAATTGTACTCAAAGCATAGAGCTCACTCACACAGTCTGAAACAGAATACTGAAATGTTTGCATCTCATATTATTGAAACGGTACGAATAACGTTCATCGGTCTAGCTGTTTAATAGAAAAATACACAAGCTTTAGGCATTTGGCTGAAAGACCGTGGTAACCAATGCCAATAAGATAATTCTTGTTGGCTTATTATTAGTATCTGAAAAAATTTAATTGTGTGACATTTCTGCTCCCAGAAGAATAACTCGTCTCACTGGAATGATGTATTTCTTCAGGACTCCAAGGCAACTAATCGCATAGTGATAAGAAAATCACCGCTCAGAGCACTCTAGTCTCCCTAATGGACGTTCTCCAAACCTTGCTTTACAGATTATTTGTTAAGGTAATAAAATAGGAATTCAAGAGACAATCATCTTATTGAATAAATATGCTAAATGCTTCGTGTTCCCAAAGTTGAGCATGAATTATTGCGAAGGATGGCTTTGGAGTTGTAAATATGGTCAGTGAAATTTAACCTTACACGTGGTGTAATTGGCATACGCACAAAAGGTAAAATAATGCTTGCGAAGACGGCTTCGGAACACACTGACCGAATATACTCCAGTTATAATCTCAACCAAACTGAGCCATGGTAAATGGTACTCAAGGAATCGAAATATCTTTTAGAGTCATGGATTTTGCAGGGCTTTTCAATCTGTCATTCTCATACTACAGGCAAAGAGCTCACATTCAGTGAATTTAGGTAAGTTCCAGGTGCCTGAACACACACACACACACACACACACACACACACAAACGTTCCTCTGCCATGCTGAACAACGTTATTCTTGAATTAAAATTGCTTATCTTGAGGACTATATTTCGCAGACCATGAACTCATAGATATATGCACTGAACAGTATGTCCCTTTAATGAATTCTCTCGGTGATCGACGAAACATGTAGTTGTTAGCAGAGTCACTTTGCCGTCCGATTCTCTGGTACAAGTGATACCTGAGGCTATTTTCTGAAGAATAGAAATCAAAGAGAAAGTTTGTTGTGAGCCGTCTAGTTGTGCAGAAGAAAGTCCGATGTGCTCTGTTGTGTCAAATCCGCTGAAGTCACCATCGAATATGTGCAGAGTCACCCAAGTCCGAGAGTAACCGAAGTTGATAGAAGACCAGGAAATATTCTGAGTTCATCTGCCTTCGTATCTGGGGTTAGGTAAATGTTAACAATTAGCAATGATCGAAGTCTAATCAGAAATGTGGCTTGCATTTGATAACGTGACAACTTATCTTGTCAGTCGAGTAGTCGCAAACCAAACTGATTTTCTAACTCTCAGGTAGGTGGTAACCGCACTACCGTGATTTCGAATCCTCGTGAGATGATCAGTTCGTAGCACGTGATAGCCACTTAGGGGGACAGTTTCACCCACTAGATCTTCGAGCAGAGCAAACTCTTGATGCATGAAAAATTCGGCTCTTTTATACTCTTTCTTTACCGTTATTTTGGTGAGATCATCTATTTTCCCAACAACGAAAGTGCCTTGTTTGATAACATTAAAGAAATCTGAGATTTCCCTGCAAGGCATTGTCTGAGACCCACTTGCAACGCACACGTTGCTCTAGCTTGATCCATTCCACGTTATCATGATCCAATTGAGCTCATTTTGTGCATCGTTTCCGAAATCATTGGTGGCAGCGGGTTGCGAGATAACAGACAACGAATTTAGAAACGGCCTCTGTAGAATAACATTTAGTGCTATTTTGAATGAATTCAGCAAAAATCGGACAAGTTATTCCACTGAAAACGGTTCAAAATGGTATTTCAGTGAACAACACGGTCTAGTTTGAAGGCTTTCCTATGAGTTGATAGACTTTGAAATATTACCGAAGGAAACGAGTATCCTTTTCACTCAGCCATGTGCAGTCCGTTTATGCGAACTGAGATATGACGAGACCTAATAGTCTTCGGACCTGAATAGAGATATGCTAATCTGCAGAGTCTCCTTTTTCCACTATGATGTTTTGACTGGATTATTCGAAAACATTGAAAAAAGGGTTTTGTTATCGGCTCCACACAAACCAACAGTTTATTCGCAGCTTCCTCTATTTACAAAATGGAAAGAAAACGATTTATAGACCGTCAGCCGACTCAGACGCAATAGTCAAAGAGTGTTTGTGATGTGATCGACTTTCTGCCGAAAAGCTCTTGTTGTGAATAAGAGCGTTTCTGAATTATTTGACCGAAACTGACTATTTTGTGCGCGGATGTTTATGAGTACAATGAGTTTAGATCACGGTTACTTAAATGTGCTCTAAGTTTCGCTGTATAAACGTCCCGATTAGCTTGTACTGCCCTAATCCGACAATAAGTTACAGTGGGTAGGGCAAAGACTACTACTGCTACTATTACTACTACTACTATTACTACTACTACTACTACTGCTACTATTACTACTACTACTATTACTACTACTACTACTACTGCTACTATTACTACTACTACTATTACTACTACTACTACTACTACTACTACTACTACTACTACTACTACTACTACTACTACTACTACTACTACTACTACTACTACTACTACTTCTACTACTACTACTACTACTACTACTACTACTACTACTACTACTACTACTACTACTACTACTACTACTACTACTACTACTACTACTACTACTACTACTACTACTAGAGACCGGAAAATGACAACGGGTGTGTTTAAGCTTATTCAGTAACATTTAATTATTATTTTGAGACCGTAATAGAGGAAAGAATTCGAGCTACTCGTAGGAAAAATCATTAGGCTTCAAAGGAAAATGATTTTGCTAATATGAAAAACCAATCTACGTTACAGGAAATCTAATTTATTTTTGATGGGACCTCTCACGCATTATCAGCGCTCAGTTCATTGTTGAAATCCACGGAAGCAATGAATATCTGTTTGATCGTGGTTGAGAATTATCAGCAGTACACATCCATCTAGCCACTGCGGGGAATGTAAATCATGGTGGCAAATATTATATACGAACCAAATCTTATACTACTTAAGGTGTGCTAATAGATAAGCTCTATAGGTTGTTTTTAGTGAAGGAATGCCTTCATTTCATCCAAGTCCCTAAGCAGAAGCCCTCCGTGCTAGGAGTCGCTCGCCCTGCGAACAATGGATTGTTACCACACAATTGCCAGTGATGGAAGAACACCGTATCACGTAGCGTTATTGTTCAACAAATCGTTCACAGCCAGCCCAGATAGATTGGTGGTACTGTGTCCAACTCACAGTTGTTCACCCAGTGTTCAAGTCCTGGTACCGGCTCGGTGGATATGCTCTGCTGATGATTCCCGACCAGGAAGGTTTACAATAGTGAACGGAGCGTTGAAGGTGCATGGTAAAACATAATACCAATAGTGAGATCAAAGTTGCAGACTAATTGTGGACGAGATGTACCAGTTATGCAGTCGATTAGGAAGGTGATAAAATGAAATGACGGTTCATGATAATAAAATATTCTAAATCATAAACATGATCGTTGTCATTGGAAGTTAAGCCCACGCGTGGATACTGGGGTTTGCTTATTACCGTACGTGTTGCAACCAGTGACGTATAAATAGATCACGTTTACATTTCCAATAATAATTCATTATTTAAAATTGATCTAACAAGCAGCTCTCATGTAATTATCAGGTGGAGTTTAACTCATTCGTTTAGGAATTCTTTCAATCACCCCTAAATTCAAATGGACCTAATTCAATACTATATGTAATTGTAAGATGAGCGGTTGGCCAGTGTGAATAATCAGAGAAATACCCGGAATTTGCAATGTGGTTCCATGATTGAGCTGTTTGAGCTGGGCACGTGGCACAAAAACGTTTGTGGCGACAAAGCCTCTTTGGAAATCCCAGTGATGTTGATCACTTTCCACGTTTATATGTTGTCAGTGTGTAAGCAAAGTGTGTACCCTGAGTTTTCTTAGTTCTGGCATCTTTTTGAAGATTTTTAAAATCAAATCTGCCGACATTTGAGATGGTCCGCGCCTATTGTTGTTCTTTCATGTGTAAGCATATAAAATCCCCTGAAGAACCTAATTGGAATAGTGGATTAATGAGAAGTATCGATTACAGCTTATCATTAACAATGAGAGATTCATTTCTGTCAGGTTAGAAAAAGTGTGAATGAAGGTAGTCATTTGGCGGTCTGTGTGGTTGAACACGATCTAGTTGACAGAAGTGGACCAATCTGACGAAGTTCGACGGAACTAAAACGAATGGGGCCTGGAACCGGTTTGGTTACCATGGACAGTGGTCGTAATTTCGATCACGCTCATGAACGACATGGAAGAAGAGAATGACGTTTTGTTTCTCTCACAAATGTTGTACAGATCGACTAGTGAGCAGCTCACAAGCACATGCATAGATAGTCACGTACATACACACACACACACGCAATGCACAAACGAATCTCATGACATTGTGTTGGTGTGTGTATATACGTGCGCGTATTTTATTTTGACTCACTTGCACGGCCAGAGATACAGCTAGAATATGTGCTCAAAATAGAACCATCGATTCGTGTAGTAGGGCACCCACAATATGCACACACGAACAAAATGACATTCTCAGAGTGAATGTTGTTTTTGCTTGATCAGAATTTGAGAATATTGGTGCTGTGTGTCAGATCGATATTGATCGTCAAACCCGGACTCGTATGATCCGCGGTCACATCAGAATCAAAAACCTTATAGGTAACCCAGTAATACTGCTGCGTGTGCACTTGTAATAATACATTAGCAAGTTTGTCGATAAGACTCAGAATATGACAGATCAGAGGCTATATTTAAATATATATAATGATATTTATCGGCAATCTCTTGAAATTCTTCCTGCATTCATTTACACCGGCTTTTTCTGTCTGACCGCGCCATGCTACCGCAAGCTAGAAAGCGCGTTCTTGTCCATCACCTCTAGGCTGAGTGTGCTATTGTTACGTAAAAGATTGTGTTACAGGGTTATCTTTTGGGACTAAACTGCGACATCACAAAGCAACAGCAAAAATGGAATACTTCTATTTGTGTATATCCCAAATCTTAAAGATTCAGAGCAGTTATTGTCGGTGTCACATGAGTTGATCTATAACTAAAGCATTCAGCTCATGAATCACTTTTTTGAATTACATCAAATTGTTACCAGAAAAGCCAGAGAGAATCAGATTCGGTCACAAATGCATGACAAAACTTGTTCCAGTTTCAAGTTCACTGATAAACGTTATCCCCACTTGTCTACTCACCTGCCCGCCTCCGGCCAACAAACAAGGATTGCAAGATTTTGGAACGGTTTAGACTTATCTACCGGTAAAACTGACCAACGAAATGAGAAGGAAGTTGTAGTGGCTTCATCCGTTCGCTTATCCTGTGGGATTCTGGACTGGCACTTGTGATCACTTGCCTAACTGTAAAGGAAAACGGGTCATCCCGAGGAAGCACGGTCAGGAAAACTTCCCGATAATTGAATAACGTGACCACAGTTTACTGATCTAGAGAGCTAAGTGGCAGTAACCACATGTTGAAAGTCTCCTAATCGATAAAAATGTAATTCAGGAAATTTAAAAAAATGCAACGTTAAAATGTTACATTTATTTGTACCCACGCCTTTCTACTTATCTTTAGCTCTATTTCCTTGAACTTCTTTGAATCATAATCAGATTATTCTGTATAATTTTGAAATGAGAAGGAAGAAAGCAATGTGCAAAACAGTTTAAGATGATTTGGTGCCAACTTAAAAGTCTTCACCTCCCAAATCATAATCTATAGGAGGTACTCGAGGATTTCAACTCCCAGAAAGTTACTCGCGCAAAACGTGACAAGTCGCTGCTCTCTTTTGTACAAATATATTTGACTAATAATATAGCTTGTCAGTGTACGCAATCTGTGAAGCAAAAAAATATTGCTTCCAAGTTTAAGACACACCCGTAAAGGAGAAGTTTTCCTTCTAATTAGTTTCAAGCAATAAACCATTGACGATTCAAATGCAACGGTAAAGTAGTGCACGAATGCTTTGAAATTCCACCCTGGTTTTCTGTGATAACCTTTGAATCAAACCACTTAGAATGACCAAAACTGACGCGCTGATGTGTCAACACATTTTTATACCAAATATTCACACGGATTTTATGCTGGAAACAGATGAATCGTTTTATCCCGGAAAAGCTGTTTCAAAGGGTGCGAAACGTTAGACCAATGCTAAAACACCGAACTGGCTTGCAAGCTCAACGACCTTGCTTGTTAACGGCTCATTTTTACACTCAGTAAAGTGGGATTGAGCATTTTTAGCGTCACGCTGATTTATTCACAAAGTTTATTCCAGCCGTATACTTTTATCATAGGCAGCAACCTTTTACTCATCAAAACAGAGGGATGGCTTTAAGTTCAAGGCTGTCTGATCTGGGACAAGGAAAAATAGTCGCACACAACTGTTCGGGGATAGGCGTACGCCAGACTTCTGAAAACATTATCAATTTGATAATAGATATTCACAGAATTTCAAAAGATTCAAGTCACTAAGTCGTTAAGAAAAAAAGTGAAATTCGAGGAAAAAATCTCCGCACAGGCCATGAGAATACTCTTGCGTGGTGCTTGGAACCAACTGACGACTTCATCGAAGCTGCAGAGATCACTGCAACTGAGTGTAAGCATTTGGCACATAGTCCAACCCCTAGACTAGGCCTCACACCCGCGGTACGAAAAAAAAATGAAATCAATGCCTTGGATGAATAACCGTCATTTTCGAGATCAAGAAGAATTTGTCCGAAATTACATCACGTGAAATGCTGAGTGGAATGATGAGATATCTGGCCATAAAAAGGCCTTTAGTTTCGACAACTTTGATGGAATCATGCACTACTGGCACGAATTCAGAGAAAAAAGCTGGACAGACCTCAGTCATGGTGGTGGTGATTCTATGATGGTCCTGGTTGTGGTTTTTGAAGACAAAAATCTCAGCTAGTAGTCTCAGAAGTTAGGCGGACTGCTTAATCATTCATCAGAAAATTGAATGAATATGTACCCTCTGTGATTCCTGAAAGTTTACAGAGGTTTTCCAACATGGCTGCGCTGCCATACATGCATCCAATCTTATCAGAGCCAAAACATCAAGACCAAGGACTGGCCCGCTCACAACCCGCACTTGAACCGGACTGAACATGTCCGGGGTCTGCCAGTGAGACGAGTCCATGCGAATGGAAGAGTCCTCGTCACTCTGCACGAGTTGAGGTCTGCCATTCTGGGTAAGACCATCCGGAATCCAATTGGAAACATGCCTAGACTTTGTACTTTAGTCATTAACCATAAAGATCACTGAGGTTGGTAACCAACTGATTGTTTTTACCATTGCTCTATGGGTAGATTCAATAGTATTTCACACCCTCTGAGGCACCTTTTCCGGGATAAATCAACTTATCCCATTCATGTCTAAAATCCGTGTGCATATTTGGTGTAGAAATGGGTTGACACATCAGTATGCCAAATTTAGTCACTCTAAGTGGTTTGGTTCAAAAGTATTCGCAGGAAAATAATGTGTTTTTCATAACATTTCGTGCACCATATTTGTATTCTGTAAAATGAAGGTCTTCGTGTTTGTGCTAAATAGGCTACGAAATTCGAATGTGCGAGTCCTTGTAATTAGTCTGTTGTCACGCAGTTCGAATGCATCGATGATTGCGGCCATAAACCAGTAGAAAAATCCCCGTACTCTCGTGCACTCATACGCGTGATTGACAACCAATAATTCATTCGGGGAAATTCAGGGTCAAGGCCGTTTGGTCATTTGAACACTGCCGTGCAAAGAAGGGTGAACTAGACGTTTGTTCAGTTCTGTGGAAAAGCGTGTTCAAGAGAAGCGGGAAAAAGAATGTCTAAAGTGTAAATCACTTTATCAACTGCTTTTAGGGGAAAGAGAAGCTTCTGCAGCCTACAAAATTCGTCCACCCTCTGTGTTGTTAAGAGAGAGAGAGAGAGAGAGAAAATGATGCAGAGATCAACGGACTTAGAGAATCCACGGTTTTCTTTTTTTTGTGTGTGTGTGTTTGTGTGTGTGTGTGTCTAACACGCCAGACAGCCAAACATAATCAGTCGCTGTCCACTTTTCCCAGGAACATTTACCCTGAAAGTAGATGATCAACAGCGCACATACACGTGCAGGCCGAGGACCTCTAAACCGATAATATTGACAGTCAATACATTAATTGTGAAACCCGTAAGAGCTACGATTTTCACTCAGTCCATTTAGATGCTTGTTCACTCGTGTGTACTGTTGGGCCTGGGCTTGCGCGCTTTCGAGTGCTTCATTGTTTGTTTGTTTGTTTGTGTGTGTGTGTGTGTGTGTGTGTGTGTGTGTGTGTGTGTGCGTACGTGGTTGCATTAGCAACTCATGATGTTTTTGGCTAAAGTACACCTACTTCTGTGTGTATGTGCGAGTGCTCTTGTACACTTGTCTGTGTTTCATGCATCGATTCTTTAGGCTTTCGTTTTAAAGATTCCTTTTGTTTGGCAGTAAGCCATGTATGTACTGATAGTTCTATCGAATAACGGGTAGTAAACACATTAGTTCCCGTTCAGTCTATTTCTTATTTCAGTAAACCATAATACCAACGGAAATCATGAACCCAAAGCACCAGCCTGTAAAAACTATCTTTCCCGAATGACTGTCAGTTTTGAAACCTTTCAAATTCTTTCAGAATCCCAAATTATGAATCCTATTATGCAACCAGAAACTCCGAGGATCGTAACGAGACTGGTCTCAAATGTAAACAGGTGGAAAACCTAACCGTGTTTAACACAAAACAGACCGTATTCAAAGGTGCCAGTCTTCCACATCCTCCGTTCTTGTTCACTTCTAAACATGAGCCCATTCAACTAATAAAAGTTCAATAAATGGCTAAGTAAAGAGCCAGCTGCGATCTAACCCTTTAAGCAAGTCTCTGAAGTCGGATTTTCTCAGGGATGGGGCGTTTTAAAGAGAAAATCGCAATTCAACTTTGATGAAAGGCAATCCCGTGGTGGTCAGGCTTCTTTGCATCCCTGATCTAATGGGACCTCACGTGGTTCTCTAATCCAAATTTCATTCTCGGTTCTTGCAGTTTCTTGATAATATGCACTGCACTACTGCAAAAGCTTTGGGCAGAAAAGCGGATGATCTTGGCCGGTAGGCTCTATTCATAGACACTTAGTGTTTTATGAGCTTGCTCATCATGCAGTGTCAGTGCTAAGCTCACCACTGGAAGCCATCTTTTGTTAGAAGTCATCAGCAGTAGTTATCAGCCGGGCCCTGAACTCACAGCAGTCCGTGACGGGTTGTTATCGTTCAAAAGTCAATGAATAAAGCAAACCAGGTCTTTTGGTGCTAATTTGGGACAAACTGTTAAGATCAAGCCCCAAAAGCTTGGTAGTCATGTGTTGGGCTTTCAGTCATGCACTCCGGATTCGAGTCCCCATTGAGAGATCCGAAGAAAAGTTTTTCAATTCCTTGTCGGTCAACTGAGCTCCAGCACTGGTCATATTGGAAGTACTTATCTATAGATCATTTAAGATTTTAGAACACGTGTTGGCATGCTGCTTCACAAGATGGTGTATGGGATAAATAATATAGTTACGTAGAAATGCTCTTAGTTAACCACTGATGTCGTATGCTCACAAGCGAATCGCGTCAGTTAACTGGAAACAGTCGAAACCAGTTTTTCTTGAAAAATTCAATCATTCGGCAAAGTTGGCAATCTCCGCAAACGTTTAGATATCACAAAGAGCATTAGTCACGTAGTCGAACAAGTATATGCGTGCGGGTGCAAGTGCCGGCATAATTACCGGTGGTATATGGACGTGATTGTTGACAGGTATGATCTGGTCCTGTGCCAAATTGGTTTGCCTCGATTTAAAATGATGATGTGGTACAGCTGTGCACGGTCGAGAACTTGATTTCAGGTTCATGTTTGTTCTGTGTTTTAATTGTCCACATCGATCCGTAGGTAAAAAACCAAACGATGACGACGAAGACCAGTCAAACACAGTGAACATATTTAAGATAACACATGAAGAAAGGATGATTTTGATTCGCCCGGCACCTGGTTGACTCACGCGGACCGAGTCACTATTTAGTCGGTAGCTAGACGCGTGTTTCTCTCTTTCAGCTATGTTTTCTTGCATACGTATGGTATCGTCTGTCAGTGGAATGCAGGTTTCCATTTTTCATTGTGATTGCACCACTTCTTACTGCCATTCTATTTTCCATGTTTCTCATGCTGTGAAAGAGATGTTGACTCACGTGAGCCAGGTGATGTATGACAACGACTGAGTGTACGTCTGCATTCATAAGTGTTGTCATGTTAGGATCTAGCCTAGTCAGCACTAATGACGTTGTGATCAAAACTGGACTGGTGAAAAGACACAAGACAAACGACTATCGGCTCGGTCAGTTTGTTCTGAAAGGCAACTAGTTGGAACAGAGAAAACGAAGGAGTTGATTTGCACCATGTATTCAGAACCTTTTCCTTTCATCCGCACTATTCCGGGGATAAGAGTAAACTCTAAAGAGGACAAAAACTGAAGGCAAACTGAAGTACATTATTATTAGAGAAGACAATGGGAGATTAGGGACAATGTTAGTCCACAAAGCAGAGATTATGCAGATAAAAGTTTGGATAGTTTATTTCTGAAGCTAAAACCTTAATACAATAGCTTCAGGTAGGTGTTCAGGAGAATGATGTGAAACGTTTTCTTCAGAATAAAACATTATTTCTTCTGAAGATGTTGTACAATCAAAGATCTAAGTAAATTCTGCTTCGTTGACGACTTCACTATGACAAGTTATTCTCTGCAGCTTTCTGCAGCCATATCGGAAAAGGCTTGGCTACTAGCGGGCTTAACTCTCCTTTTCTTATGTCTATGGAACTGGATGGGCATCCACAGGGAAACTGATGATGAGAAAGGTGTTGGTTTCCTCACCAGTTGGTTTTGAAACAATTAATGTTTCGATGGTTTGAAAAGTGTAATTAATTACAGGGTTCAGGGATCGGTTGACTCAATAGCTTTGGTAACACTGTCATCATAATCTTTCGTCAATGTCACAATGTTTGCCCGTTGAAAAAAAACCTAAACTGAGAGAAGATTCTCGTGTCGAAGTCGCTAAAATCCTCAGTTCAATTTTAGTGCATCCGAATGAGGTTTCTGAACTGCGGGATAACTTGCGTTTAACCTGCTGCCATTCGCGAGTGGGCCATTTACGAAATTGGACAAAATCCGACCAATCACGTGCTGGGCTCTTTGTACGAGTTGAAACTGCTGTGGCCACGGAAAGAGGCGGCTATGAAGTTGATCGCATCAATCCGCCGAGAGTCGCAAACAGAAGAATAAGTCGCTGTTTGGAAAGCAACATGGAATAGGAAAAAGCAGATCTCATAGATGATCAAAGGGGTTTTAGCGGAATCCCAGTAAGCCGTGATATTACCCACTTTGAGTGCTTTATATCGATCTGTCGATTGGGACAAACGAACCAAGGCAGCACGAATGATGCACAGAAGACTATGATCTGTTCTTACAGACAAGTGATAAACATGAAATGAGGGACTAAATTCTATTAAAGCCATCAAACAAACACCCATCTGTTTTGATTGGCGTTACCGACTGAAAATAGATCACCAGCATCAAGAAGTATCCGCTCCAGCCAAGTGGTGTCCTCTCCCCTCTTGTGTTCAAGAATGACATCTTAGATATTCAACAGAATGATTTTGAGTAGGCATACTTTGACAAAAGCTGAAGTAAAGTTAGTGTTTTGAAATTCGACCAAGGTTTAGATCCGCACACATTCTATCTTCCTATCTACGGGTCCGTGGATTTTCGACAACTGGATCAAATTAGCTATACACCCGAGCAGTACCCTTACATAAAATTATTCAGCTTCATGGCAACGGTGCTACTTTCGGTAAGATTCTTCTCTGAACTGGCCGGACTCCACCGGGACACCACACAGAGAGTAGTTGGTTTTTACTTCCGACACTCATTTTACCTGCAGTGTGTAGTTTCAAAAAGATGGAGTAAAATGATTGTGGATAAACTGCACAAACTGGACCCATTAGTTAGCTCGTGAATCTCAGAGCGGAGTTATAATTGTTTGTAAATGGTGTTGTTCCGATTTGTTATAAGACAGTTCAACTGAAACTGCGGATGATACGTTTTGTTGTCATATCAATAGATAGCTTTTAGTGGTAGACTTTTTACGTCATATCATTCTTGAAGGCTGTTATTTTTCTAGATTTTGTTTCTCCAGTGCAAAAGAGCCACGAGTAACGGTGCAAGAGAAATACAGTGTGAGTTCGTTCCATCTGGTGTAATTCAAAACTTTTCAACTTCGCATCACTTTTAAATTAGGTCACCATTGTAAGTGGGTTCATTACTTTTGTGTATACAGACATTTTTCTCTTTCTAAGGAGTACTGCAACAAACCAGCAGCCTACTATTAGACCTCGAATATTTTTCGATTCGGAATGGATCTTGAGTTACATCCTTCTTTGTCCTGCCGTGTCACTACTTAACTCTCGTACGCAAATCCATAGAAACAAGGTTAAGCTGTTGCAGCCAGCTTATAGGATTGAGTTGCACACGTTGGTCGTTAGATCGGTTAGGGTGGCTATCAATGATCTGCTTCAAGTAACTCTTTTCGAAAGTGAAATATCTCTCTGAAAAGGTAGTGAAGTATTGCACGAAATGTATACCGTAGTCTTACAACTAGTTTGTGTCTATGCCTTCGTCAAAAACGTAAGTTATGCCTTGTTCAATTCCTCCAAGATTAGTAAAAGGTTTTATACTACAAATACAGTGCCGCATATGTTATAAATCAAGATTGTTTTTTCTGCGACAACTTCCGAACCAAAACACTTAGGATGACCAAATGTTTCACAGTGATGTATCAACTTACCACTGTACTAAATATACACATACATTTGAAGCATAAAACAGGTGCCACACGTGATTCGTGGACAAATTTCGTCCGAGTTATGTATTCTGATTCGTGGCAGAGACCATTCATTTATCAAAACAGAGGGATTGTGCAAGATCCAAGGCTCTCTAAGGAACAATACTCATATAAAGTGAATTAGAGAAGCGCACATGCCACTTTCTCAAGAAACTCTCTAGATTTATAGTCCTTATTCGCACTTTTTCGAAGGACTTCGATCACTTTATGGCAGAGAGAAAACGTGCAATTTGAAGGAAAATTTCCAAGCGGCCCAACGTGAAGAGTCTTACGTGATACTCCGAGAGAATCTTCGAGTGCATCAAAGCTTCAGAGATTCTTGTGTCCGAATTTAAGCGTTTAGGTGTGCAGAACATCCCCTACAATAAGCAACACATCTGCGGTACATGCAAATGAGATCGCCACTTTGGATGACCGCAAGTCTTTTTCAAGATCTAGAGGAAAGAGTCAGAAATGGAATCACTTGGAATGCCAAGTATAATGAAATAATGTTTAGCAATGAAGAACAATTTGATTTCTACGACTCTGATATAATTATGTATTGCTGGCACGAATTAAAGAAAAGCAAGCAGACCTACAGTTGTCGGGCCTTCGTTGATAGCTCTGTGAGGGTCTCGATTGTCATTCTGCTGCATAGCTTTGATGAGCATGAAGTATGAGGTATGACTTAGAGACCGCCATGTGTGCTATACGAATAAAATGAAGATGGTTGTTGGTAAACTTGATGATAACTCCAAAGCTTTTGTACAAAACCACAGTTACGTGGATGAATGATCTAACAGCAGTTGGTAGATTCAATCAATTTGAATCAATATCGCTTGGGAGAAATACTCAAATCAACGCACTAGCCGATTTCGCTAAGGTGGTAGGCAGCTGTCCTCTGAAGGACACTATGCTGATGACATGGAATCATTTGAAGACGAATCAAAATCTGATTACGTGATTAACAAACTTATCCCTCCTTGTGTATTTCGATTTGAGGTGTAATATACATTTGGGTTATTGATTCCTCCTTTTTTAGTTGGTTCATTTTGTTGAAAATTTGTTCCGAACATTTTACAGTACAAAATGGCATATTTCAGATGAATTATTTTCCAACTTTTCGGACATATTTGGTGATTGATTTTGTCTGACTTCAGAAAAGTATCATTTTTGTGATTCCCAAGGGGCCTTTCACCATGCAGTTTCGTTTTATAGTCATTTTGTTGGTTTCGTAGCAGTTATAACACTTTTTTCTGGACTACTCATAGGCAGCCATTCATACGCATATTTCATTAGAAAAACCTGGCAATAAAAATACTGTTATTACGACACTCTAAAAAGCACCTTGATTTACCCATATTATTGCGGCCGAAGTAGAAAGGTGTATTAAAGCAAGATACTTGGTTACTTGCACATCAGGGAGCAATTCATCGTCATCATCATCTTTATCGTCCGAATCCATCACCCGAGTCATCATCATCACTATTATCACTACCGGAATACTCATTATTATTATTATTATTAATATTATTATTACCATTATCCTAATCGTAATCATCATCATCCGAATCGTTATTATTATTATTATTGTTATTAATATTGTTATTATTATCAGATCATCCGGTAGCTCTTATTCTAGCCTTATTGCTAAACGCGTACAACAGTAGAATGAACGCCAACATGCACCTCCGCTTGGCTCAGGCCATCGGACCCCACGGTTTGCGCGCGCATCAAAACCAAATACCGTTGATCAATCGTACGATTTTTTCTCACGCGTCACTCTTCCTTCCCTACAGTGGATCTTCTGCCACTTCTGGCTGAACCGGGACAGTGAATTAAATATGATTAGGGGAACGCGGATAATGCCTAAATCTATCCAACAGAATAGCTCCCAATCGATAAAAGAGAGAAATTCCGCGGCAATTCAGTTCGCATTTCTGTCATTTAGACCCTGCTTTTTTGACCTCTTAAATCACTGAGTTACGACCAAAACAAACCTGAGAAAAACGCAGAATTAGTATTATTCTCAGACCCCTCGAGGACTGTTCGCTGGATCGATTAATTTATGGGCAAAATATCTGAAAGAAGGTTCATGTGCAGAACTGCAATTCTGATCACTGGCTGGCAGTTTGGTTTCATAGCTATTCCAAATCCTCGTAAGCGTTGCACACCTGCATTGTTTCACCAAAAAAAAACTACTCCAAAAGGTTACTTATTCATAATGGAATTTGGGCTGGTAATTTTCAAGAGACCAACAAAAGGCTAAGTGGATTTGTCGCCGACGGTGAGTATTACGATCAAATTACCCATGTGTATATGGACTGCCTATTAGAAAAAATAAGCACACGTAAGCACTGGTGTCTTTCATACGGTTCATCGGCTATTTGCTCTGGAGTTGGTAACAGCTACACTGAAGGTCTCCCTATTCTCATTTCCTGTGTTGGTTCTCTGGCGAATGATACAATCATAAAAACTGCAGTCATTCAGAAGGGTTAAAGTGCCGAACTCTGTTAATAAAGCCACACACGGCGTTCCGAAAAAGCAGTCAACTTCTGTTACTAGCATGGAAGATACGGCTTGTAATTAAAGCTTTGCTTGGGTAATGAAGAAGACGCCCCCCCCCCCCGGCATTTGTTTTTCCTTTCTGCATCTGCAATACTGGTATCAGTGGTAAAATTGACGTTTTCCATGACTTTTTTAAACATACATACAAGACTCAACTGCCTCATCAGGAACAATGCTTAACTGTTGCTCTGTCAGTTGTTAGGACAGACGATAGAAGCTTCCAATAGACCAGCAGTGCCGTGAAGCTTGGATTTGACCTAACAGTCTATAGTTTAAAGTTATCTTCGACGTTGGTATTCGGGCCTTGTACTTTAGAATCCGGAGTAGAAGGCTTCGAACACTGCAGTACCACCGTTCGTTGACCGATTACCCGTCTTCACTAACCTTCAGCAGCGAAGTGTTTTGTTCCGCCATAGGCAGTTAGAGACAGTATAATTCTAAAGGTAATTTTAAACTCAGTTATACGCTTATAATGCGCTTATAACTTTATTCGTTTTGGTAACTGAATCTCCTTTTGCGTAGACTACCTTGTCGGCTTTTGTGCTTTGGCACTTGACTGAAATACACATGTTGGGGTTCATGGTAAAAAGTTGCACCTGTTCATCAATCAGATGCCACGCAAGAACGTGTCGAGATGACTGGGAGGTCAGATATCTCCTATAGTATTCGAATTCTGCCACTCTCCCCTGGCTGGTACGACAGCGGACAGTTGACATCACTTCCCTCCCCCACCTCAGTGCTTGAAATATTGTGCAGTTATGTGCAACAAATAAAAATGTGGTAGAACTATATAACTGTTATCACTGTCACCATTACGAACATAAATAAAAAAGTCATTCATGAGAACATTTTTGTGACGCGCAACCAAAGTGGTTGGATCTTTTCCGGAATTGGTATCACTCTCAAGTGTTATTCTTTGTTTGCATTTTAAAACCGCGTTACCCAATAACAAAATTGCTATTATTCGCTGTGTCTCCGAAACCTACAGATCGATAGCAAATGTTGGCACCTCTAAATGAGACTAAATTAAATTTCTGTCTACGCAAATCCTTCTTCTCGCTAAGGCGTGCCCTAGGCAAAAGTTGATCAAGTGCAACATTTCTAGTGGTTTAATATAATCCTTCATCATTTCCAGTTACTCTTATGCTGCCCTCTCTCTTCGTGATCTCATCGAGACTCTGGACAGTGAGATAAATTAAAACTCAATCTTTAGTTTGTGGTTACAAAGTGGTAATCGACGAGCAGTAGTCGAGGTGAGTAACCCTCAGAGCTTTGTCACTTTCATTCTTGCCCAACAGAATTTTATGTAAATCCCAAAAGAATCGTCCTAGCCGGTTCAATCGATCAAACGCGATTTCAGGGGAAGAATGAGTTCCGCTCGCCCACAGGAAGCGCTTTCATTCACAGGGAATTATTTTCACTCCAATTCTGTCCCTCTCCCCATGTACGAAGACTGGGAAGAACAAATAATTCATCAATCACATTCGATGTGTCTTTACCGTGGGATGAAAACTGGTTTTCCGCATTGTTCCCATTGGATTGCCAAAAGTGCACAACCTTGACCTTAAGCATCAACCGGGAAGCTGTTTGTGTAAAATAACTAATTCCGATTTGGGATGAATTGTGTTCAGGTTGAACAGGAGGCTAACCGATCCAGGACTAAGACTGATAGCAAGTAAATAACTGAATGTAATTTCCCCAAGTTGGGAAAGATCGTCAGTCAGATCTTTCAGGGCATCGTGCAACCGCACAGCATCGCCTGGAGTAGCAGCAACATCATCGTTGGAGTTGGTGCTGTTCTGCCTCCTATACCTGGGTTTTTTTAATTGGGTTATAAGACTAAGTTGTTCTGATGAAAGTGCAATATTTGTACTGTCCACACGAGAATTGCAGTGAAAAGTGAATACTTGTTTTACGAGCTAGTAGCATTATCACCATGGTTACTGATCGTTGGACACTAATTATTGGTGTGTATTTCTGTGTGAGCAACAGTGCTTTCACAGAGTTACACAAAGATGGTAGAAATACTGGGACAATAAATCTGAGTGAAGTCATGAATTCGTACACACCGGGGACAGTTCATCGGATGAGGCCCTACATACATGAATGCTTGCGTGTCTGGTTGGGATCAAAGGATCATGCATTGCTAATGTTCTCTGAGGCTGGCAATGGTTTCCAGACGGGTCTGTGTGGTCAGACCATGAGTGGAAAGAAAAGTGTTACAAAGTAATCAATGAACATTTGACATATTCGGCTTCCAGGTTGCCCTCTGCAAGATCTTACCGGATGACAGTTCCCGTTATTAGTGAGTGACCCACCCACATTCGAACCTTCTCGTAGTTCAAACTCGGATCTCTGCGTACTGGTCGATCGTGTAGCTTCAAGATTTTGAATCACCACCGAAGATAATGTTGGTTTCTAACGTCCACGATGGATCACTGATACAATGATTCATCAATGTTGAGCGAAGCACTGACTACGCATACAGAACCATTGTGTAAGAAGTTAGACTACTTACTACCTAAACTTGTATCTTTCTGTGTCAATCTGGCGTTGTCACACCTTGATGAACGTCAGTTTCAACTTACTCATACCACGAGAACCGGGGTCATCATGTCAGGTACTACTTAAGCACCATGAGTGGTAGGAGTCTAATCCATAGCAGTGGGGTATGAGGATATTGGGTGAAAAGAGGAAACTTATTTATGATTAAATAACTGACCGCCCACAACCAAATTAACTGGACACAGTTCGGATAACCATTGTAAAGCATTTGAAGCTTGTTCGAGATGATTCCCGAATGGTTTAAGGACCATCTTCACGCAAGAATCTAATCATCTAACTCTTATTTTAAAGTTGCATCTAGTAGAATCCGGAAAAAAAGTGGGTTAAATAACGAGTCTGGGGTTTTTCAGGATATCTTGAACGGCTTTACAAACCCTGTACAATTTAGTGGTGATTATTGGATTCGCGCAGAAGTGCATTGTAACCGCAGTGATAGGAACCCGTGAAGTTTACAGAAAATCTCGATCTTGTTTCTTTGGGATTTATGAAGATAATAAGTGACTCTCAACAACTCCCAACTCCTCAGCTTCGAAAATAGTCGCCAATGGCAGACGGCGAGAAATACGCCGTGCAAACTTATGCAACCTGATGTCTTTTTCCAAGCACTGGTTGACGCACGCTTAGTCATGCTGAACAATAAATATGGAGAAAATAGTGCATGAGGAGAAATGATCCATTTTCGTGTTCTTTCTTCAAGTCAATTTAATTTGTCAATTTAAATCGGTGAAATGAATATTGTTACCAGTAATTAATTTACATGATGCCAAAAAATTGACGTAGTCTACTTTGGTCTGGACTAATATTATGCCTTTGGTTCAACTAAAAATCAAAGGAAAAAAATGTAGACATTGGCTTTATTTGAGTAGATTGTATTATATTGTATCGCTTCAAATTGTGTTCACTCGCACACTCATTCAGGAGAATCAGGTATTAGAAATGTAGTAATTCTGCACCGTCACTTCGAGTCCCCGACAGACTTCGGTGGGTGCTCACTGATGATGATGATGATGATGATGATGATGATGATGATGATGATGATGATGATGATGATGATGATGATGATGATGATGATTTAAGAGGATTCTTAAAGTGCCGAATGAGACAGCTGTAAAAATTGTGTTTACATGGTTTTCGGTGGCGTTTTCAATGGTAATACGGCAAGCGAAACGGTTGAATATAGTGAACTTGTTCGCCATTGACGGGTACTCCTGAATCCGAACTTTTGACTCAGTTAAAAAAGTGTTTTCTGACTCACAGGTAGTGTCGATAGTAATGTGCAGCAAGATTTACTCAGTATTTAGTTCCAGCTTTGTTAATTAGTCAACGTGTATCAGGCTATGGGTAATGAGCTTGATCCATTCAACGTTTCCTCTTATTTATGTAGATTCTTTGTTGTGCTATGGGTAGTTGAACGTGTGATCTTATTTGCCAAAGTGAAAAGCTCCGAACAAAGTAAGCCAAAAATAGGCAACGTACAGAAATATGATTAAACTGATCAACGGGATCACACAAATTATCCTAGGTTACATTTAGATAAGTTTACTATCCGACTATTTTGGTGAAAGCCTTTCTTCTCCCACAATATATTTTTCATGGTTATGCTTACATCATAAGGTTTGGAGAAAATCCTCCATAATCCGGAGATTCCACGATACATATGGTTTAAAAATGCTCCTTGATGATGAATGCTAAACTTACTGAACAAAGGAAATTCCTGTCCCAATCAATACAAGCGTTGGCTACAAGGTCATCTGAGGGCGCTTCATTATTCTCTTATACCGTTTTGGCGAAAGCGATGAAAAAATCCGGGAAAACCGAATTTTCTTGGTACCTCCACAAAGAGGATCAAAGCAAAATTGCTGAGGCCTGTGATTTTGAATCCTTTTTTCCATATCTTGCTCAGTATTTTAAAGCGAATAAGAGTACTAACTATCGGGTAGATTACAGAAAAACTACCCCAGGAGTATACTTCGGAGACAGAAGAACTAGAAAATCGGATGAATATGACAATTTTGTGTGTATTAAGATCAAAAAGCAGTGCCCGAAATCCACGTCCTTAATTCAGCGCGGGAATATTCTCGGGCTGTCTCATACTTTGTTGAACATCGGATGCGCTCAATTTTCAAGGCGGCTAGCATTACGTGATATGAAAGCTGCACAACAAGCCCGACAAATGACGGGATGTTTTGCTTTCATTAGGGGATTCGAATCACAGAACGACGGGTTTGTTTGTCGTAGTGGTGTGTGGTACACGAGGAGCCGCAGGAGGCTCACATAAATGTCACTTGGTTTAGGAATTCCCGCTGAAAAATTATCCCGCAGAATATTGATATATTACATCAACCAACATTATTGATTTGGATCGGAATGAAAATTGTCTATCTTTTTGGTGGACTTCAGCTGGAGACAGCTTGAATATTGGGAGGTTTTCAACGTTTTGCCTGAAAAGTCCCCGAGTTCAACGAAAAGGTGTTACTTGGGTAAGCAGTAGTTTTTCAGGAAAACTCTTCATCCCTTACTTGACGCGAAGTTTGTATATAAAGCCATGCAGCTACGCTCTTATAGCACAGACAAATTTAACCTTGTTCCGCTTTCCCTCAGAGGCTCATATTCCATCTTAGATGGGGCTAACTGGCAGTGGCAAAAATGTAGTTTCGTCTGCATTTTGATTGCAGCTATTCACAGTGTACGAACAGGCCACAAGTGTTTTTGTCTTTAAACTTCGCCACTACTCGATATCTATGGTATATATTTAAAAACAATCATGTATTTCTGCAATAACGTTGTCATGTAAGAGCACAAAATGTGCTTATCAGATACTCGTAGGCATCAGTTTCGACTGTACCTGTCGACTGTGTCAGGCAACCGTTACCCGGTGGTGGTCTTGCGGTTTTCATCTCGGATTTCGGAGACCAATGGCCTGGGTTCGACTCCCATCACTGCCGGTCAGATTTCCATTTGGCAGCTTTTCATTGGCAGCTGCCCCCTTCCTGAGTTGTTGTATTTTGCTGTGTAATAAATGAAAAAGGTAAAAAGAGTATGTATTTATTTTACCATTCTAATAGCTTGCCACCCCATACATCGCCGATAAAATCGGACAACGTCACTACTTGTAACTACCATTGGGACTAATTGCTAATTTTTCGATATCGGTATCACTGCCTTTCTCAAACGAGTCCTCTCTTGATAACTAGCGGATAATGGGCGAGAAATGACTAGCCGTGGGTTAATGATCGGAAGGGTGATTTTTAAGCCCTAATGAGCGAACATATTTGAGATTTTCGAGGACAAAATTTCATATGACCTTCAATCACAGCCTAAAAAGAACTGAACACGAAAAATATGCAGCATAAATCACCGTAAAGCTACCAAAATTAGTAGGCAGAATTTGTACATTTTGCAATCCATTTGGTGGGTTACTTGAACGCAGTTCTGTTAGAGCAACAAACTAAATTGGACTCTGCCAACTGACCAACATGTTCAAATCACCCTACAAATTAGCCTATGCAGATAACATATCCTCGGCGTGAAAAATCAAGCTCAAACCACTTGCGCATCCTATAATTTCTTGGCAAATGTAGGTCTGATCCCATATTTTCATAAATTCTCCCAAGGAGCAAAAGGGAGAAAAAGACGCAGCAGAAAGAGAGTTATTCATGATAATGACCGAACGCGCAAATTGTCGTAAACACAGGCAACTCAGAATCAGTCACCGGTATCAGGTAAACGATGCGAACAATTCTGAGTCAAAGTATAGATTCCATTTTGTTGGAAACATTTATTTAAGCTTAAAGCAAATGTGTCAATTTCGGATAGGATATTAAAAATTATTTCAGTTCATTCCAGTGCCTTTGTGAGTTTATTTTTTGGTGAAATAAATTACTCCAGTGCGTCAAACATTTTTTGAACTCTCCCTAGGAACAAGTATACGTTTATTTGCCCGTTTTGTGCACACTTTGATTCACATGCGTATCCACACTTGTTGCTATCTAGGCTAGTAATCGTTTGAGTGACCGGTTGTTTGACTGGTTGAATGAGTGAGCACGACAGATTTTTCCGTTCTTCTCTCAGTTGCGATAGCGCTTTACTTGTTTACAACAGATCCCTTGTCCACCAGTCGCTAGACTCGTTGTTCACATGCACTCTGACTCACGGTGGGAATACGGTAACTTCAGATCAAAAAAACTATGTCGGCTTGCGAGCTGGACCGACATATTGCACTAAAAATCCAAATGATACTCAGTAATGCTTAAGTTTTGACAGTATGATGCAAATATTCATTTATCCTATTATCAATATCTATGTATCTGTCAGTCTGTCGGCCTACCTACCTATCAATTCACTTGCTTATATGGTGGGTCTCTTGTTCACTGATTCTACCTCTGTTGAACAGAAGCAAATAAAAGCCACTGATACCATTGTGTAGAATTGTGTAATCAGAACACCTTCGTGAATATGTTGGTTGATCTGTTAGTCTTTTTCAGTAGCCATCCAGTTGAAAGTTTGACTGTCATCCAACACTTTGCCACGTGCTTATAATTTACGTTTGTAAGTTTGCACTACAGTGAGATTTGTCGAACTGTCATGATTTCTCAGACGTTGGAACGTGGCGAAGATATTTACCTAACACCACGGACTTGGTAAGCTAAACCAGTGAACTCACGTAATCTTCCTGGTGGTGTTCAGCTCGTAAGCAACCCGGTAAGTACTGCTGAGGACAACGTGTGAGTACGATGTTATTGAGAACGGGGTCAATTTGTGTTAAAACGGTTCATGTAACCATTAGTGATTAGGTTTTCACTATGATTATTGTCTATCCCACAGTCCAAATAAGAAAATAGACAAAACTTCTAGCGACGTAGTAAACTTAGAAGAAACTCAAATAATTGTTTTTCTGGGGGAAATGAGACCTTTCATTCCAGAAGTCATATCTATACGTACCAAACTTAAATGGGTCATCCATCCACTGCAGGTGTGTTAAGGCTACGCAATTAGCCGTTCTACCCAAGCCGAGCTGAACACAGGACCAAATACTGACGGAAGAATGGTACCGCTTGTGCATCTAACTTGCTGGAGATTATCAGTGATGTATATCTATCAACGTCCAATCACCTTTTGCACCCAGAATCAGGGTTTCGAGAACCTCCGACAAACCCAATGGGATTTTACCAGTTGACTCTCGACGGGTTTCTTATATTTGCACATTACAACCCAGCCCTCACCTGTCACTTAATTTGGGCATTCACAGCGCAGTCACGATCAAACCCATTGACGAATGCCTTCAGCCGGCCTCGACAAGATCCGTAACCATGATCCCTGAGTTCAATTCTTAGTTGAGATTAGAGGGATATGCACCGCAAAATGAATTCTAACATGTGGATTTCATTTTACAAACAAATAAAATCTCTCGCTACTCAATTGAATTCGTTGGTTAGTTCTGCATGGCATATTTATGACCACGTTTTTCGAGTCATTAACCAAAAGTCTTTTATAGCCTGAAAACCAGATCAACAAATTTTTGTCGAGACTGCACAGCAAACGGTCAAATAAAATTATGGGTCTATCTAAATGCTCTGTACTAGGTGGTACCAGCTAAGTGAAGTCATTTATAAACACAAACACACTCATTCTGACATGATCATAAAACGTCTGCAGGTAACCTGAGCTTCCCCAAAATCTGAGAAACTCTACATCTCACCACCTGTAAATCATTGACTCCGCGGACAGGATGATTTTATGTGCGTTAAGATTCTTGACAGCCTTGTGACATCCCATCTCGGATTGGAACACAGAATACATTGCTGTCAACCCGGGCTGCCTCTCAACTACTCGCTTTAGGCCTTAATTATAGAACCAAACCGTCACTTGTTTTTGAAGTGATTTTGTCAACGATATGTCATTCAGCCTCGCTTGGAGGCAGGCTACTCAGTAGGGTTCTAACGAAAAAGAAAGTGTGACAAACAATTTACATAACTTAGTTGTTCAAGCAACTAGGAATTCACCTGTAAAGTGTGAATAATACCCAGTAAAATATCTGGTCTTTTCAAAAACATGAGCTATCTGTACGCACGCATACACTTTACCAAATTCCCCCTAACAACGTGGCTCGTTCTGTTAGTGAAACAACAGTATATATATGATCAATTAATTTTGACTGTATAATTTCGAGTTAGCTTATTTCAGTGACCCCACAAATTCTGCTTCCCGTACTTTTCATTTACCCGAACTTTGTGGATTTTGCCCTGCTAATAATTTACGTATCTCAAAATATAATGGTCTTTCTTATCTGAAATGCCTCGGATAGTTTCATGTAACGACTCATCCATCCATTAGTCCTTATATGTCTCGAAACCTTTGCTAGTCTATTTATGCAAAAGGTTCATAACAAGTCATATTTGAGTAATTTTTGTTAAAGCTGTTACCAGATTGATATTTCTCATGAAAAAGGACCAACTTATAGATTCGAGGTGACATTTTACTTGTTTTATAATCTAATTTATCATTACGATCAAGTGCAGTGGTAATCGGGGTTGCACCACGACGGACTGATCGCAGTTTGTATCTATTCGGTTCGCGTTTCTCCCTGATTCAACAACAAACACTCAATTGCATTCATCATTGTCTGCCCGCTTTCCTCCGCATATCCGACTACTTTTTAAATCCCAATTGATGCTCTATCCTCAATCAGCCCCTTCATTTTGAACGGTCCATCTTCTCTGGGATCACAATGTGAGTTGCCTCCACATTTTATTGGCACTGTAGTCTACTTGTGAGTAGACGTTTTAGTCGAGATGTCAAACGGGTGAAGTAGGCAAATCGTTTAATCAAGTTCAACGAATACATGCAAAATAGCTGGTGGGCCAACCAAAATGAAATCGACCGGGAGAGTTAACAAAATTGAACGAAATGACTTGAGGAACAGTAAATTTCACTAGCTCGTTATTTTTCCCGTGTCATATTTAATCTGTGGTCCGGACTCGTTTGGAACAAAGGAATATGATCACAAAATGCTAAATTGATCCATCAAATTAAATCGATGGTTGGCCTTCCAAGTCATGTCTGTCATCTGCGTGAGCAGTTTGGCAATCGATTAGCAAGCATTGAATATTTGAGTGGAGTGTACTTCATTCTTTTGTCTCATCAAAGGAATGGCAAAAAAGCACTCTGTTCATAGTAACCCTAATCAAAATGAGGATAAAATTGAATGTGACTGTATGTTGATCATCGGTTAGTTATCCAGAAGACGGAGAACAGCTCATTTATGTTGGCTTACATTTCTGATTTCCTAAAATCTCTAAAAGATACGAGACAGTTTAGCCCATTTGATTTACCATCTGCGTTTCGAGAGGTCACAGTCAAGAGTAGTGATTGGTATAGGACAGGATTCACAGCACTTAATGGACTTCACGAGTCCCGAATTGTATCATTTCATTGATCAAATGCCTGACACTTATCATCATTGGGTCGTCCCTTTAAGATCATAGGCAACCTAGATCCTCGGTGATGATAAAATACTGGACAAACATTTTGGGAACTTGGGTCCGATATTCTCTAAAATGCCTGATATATGACCCCAAGTTAAACTATATAAACATAACATGTGGTTTCGGCTAGTGGTTTGTTCTAGACAGGAGGCTAGGGACTCGGGAATGCCAACAAATCTTCCGACGCTCGAACATATGAAAAATGGTCACACTCGGGGAAGTATCGAAAAGCTGCTCAAGATCCGCAATTTAATATCGTTTTATGGGAAATTCATTCCCGATTGTGAATTTATTGCTCAACCTCAGAAAAATTAGTCGGAATAAAGCCATTAATTTCCGTGGGACGATCTTCAACAGTGGACTTTCACAGATTTAACTAACCGTCTGCGCCATGCCCCCGCTCCAGTATTTTCGGTAACATCAGAATGCCCCTGTCAATCTCGATTTGATACAGATACTTCCGTTGAGGATATTTATTCCACCTCATCGCAGAAACCCCACGGCCAATGTAATGAATACGCGGTTTCATTTCGGA
This sequence comes from Fasciola hepatica, assembly GCA_948099385.1. Taxonomy (NCBI): domain Eukaryota; kingdom Metazoa; phylum Platyhelminthes; class Trematoda; order Plagiorchiida; family Fasciolidae; genus Fasciola; species Fasciola hepatica. The sequence continues at coordinate 65,387 of CANUEZ040000288.1, forward strand.
ATCTAATTCTGAGTAGAGGGGAGCAAAGCTAGTAAAATAAAACCAGGAGAAACATTTAAGTTCCAATTTCTGAAGCAAAATTATGTCACAGTTATCGATTAGACCGGCGTTTTCTTGTGCAGACCGATAACCATTCACTGTTGAGTCTGATCAACATTAGAAATCTGGATAATAAATCGGCAAAAACAGTTTTAGGGCTAATCGTTCGTTGTTTTGCACCAACCCAAAATACACTTCGTAACGTGTGGGCCACGTCAGAAATATAGCAAAAGGATATCGTGGAAACAGCCTCTATTGCAATACACAATCACGTGGCATCGATCATTCAGGAAAAGACCCATTAAATCTGGAATAAAATGCGTTCGGCTTTTGCGAAACAAGCTATTCTGTATAAACATCTTCAGATTATGGAAAGGTCTTACTGACGACCGTGACCAGTTACGAAACATGATGCTTCTAGTCTTACCTATGTATAGTATCAAGTTATCTGATGAATTATTGTCCATACACTACTGACACATCTATTTGATACGATGTGCAGTGGTAAACGACTAATTCATTGGACGTTGTTCGTTGCAACCCGGGACGGAAAGAAATGCATATTACCGCAACAAATTAACCAGCCGGGGAAATAAGTTCGTTGTCAATTCTCTGAACTAAGTGAGCAAAAGAACTTGCTTTTCTGGTCAAGGATTCTCCGGTTAGGGCAATATCCGAAAAATGAATGTGCAACCCGGGCATATTCGGAAAATGCACTGTTTTAGGGAAAGCTGCTTCGTGATTATTAGCCAATGAAGTTTTCGAATCACTTACTATAAATAAATGAAATTAGAACAACTTCTTACCAAAAGGAAGAAAAGGGCTCCGTGTTGGTCATCAGAAGAGTTACAGGTTGATCGATTTACCGGACGTGAAGCCTACTGACCAAAAAATGTTGAGGAGTATTTATTTTGTGTCATATATAGTGTGGAATATGAAGTAAACCTGAAGACAAACTCTATTCCCGAAGCTTTTCCCCATCGTTTAATGGAGCACGAATTACATCTAAAAGAGCACTGCTTTGCAGGAAGCTCCTGAGGGCTGGCTATGCTCCATAACAATTAGGTCGGATAATTCAGTTTGGGCGAGAAAACAATCGGGATCCGAATTCCAGAAACTAGCTGTTGAATTCAGTCTCGGTTTTTATTCCGATAGGTCCACTCAACGGAGTGAGATTTTGACAGATAGTTCGCGGACTTAATCGCATCAGCAGATTCATACCAAATGGTCAAAGTTCGCCCCGTTTAAGACCGTTGTTCGTCGTGTGTCTAACCCAGTATTACTTATCTATACGGAGGTATCACATACCGGGACCCGATAACCCAGTCAGTAGTGCCTAATTTTGAGTATCGACAAGGTTTGTCACCAAAGTATTTCCAAAGTCTCCACCGAGGTTTTCTAAATGGTCAAAATAGTCAGCCCAATGATCTGTAGTCTTATTTGTTAAATTCGTGATTTAAAAATTCAATGAACAATAAATTAATAACCTAAAACAGTTTCGCTAACACCGACCCCGAGTTAGTCAAATACTGAAAGATAGGATACAGACTTGAGCACCGATGTGTGTTGGCTGATAAAAACGAATTACCGTTCGGAATATCTGTAGTGAGAAATTTGGGTTTCATTTTGAACATCGTCATTGGCATCCTCAACAGGTTGGTTCTGTTATAGCTAACTGACACTTGTGGCTACTGGAGTAATTTATCTAGAGCGGTGGAGCAAATGGTTCCATCATCAATAGTGGCTGATATTTTTCAATCCCGTCTTCTCTAATTATGATTCATTATGAAGTTGTTAAACTTCTCACAGTGTTTCTCAGTCTAAAATATACATCTCATGACTAATGTCCAGGATTCTCAGCTGGATTAAGTTGTAAGATCAAACTGTTCTCGATGAGTCTATCTAAATGTTGTAAGGAAAATAATCACCAGTGAAGGTGCGTTGCTAGGTGTGCAGATCTCGTCAATTTCAACTGAATTTGGACAACCCTAGCTTTTTCCATTCAAAGACCGAGACAAACAAGAAGCCTGTCGGAAGAGATGTGTGCACATGACTATTCTTGGAGTAAAAACAGCCTATCCGGAGGAAAAAACTAGTTCTAACTCCCCCGAGCTAGAAAGTTTTGTCTGGGATCGATCGGCTTGTCTTTCCGCTACGCACATGTCGTCTCGAAAAACCACTGGTACAGATTGCTTATTCGTAAATTTCCGTCATCACTCGAAAAGCTGAATGGTTCATTATATGACGTAGAAGAATAAAAACTAACATTTTCAAAACCTATCACAGTATTAAATAGCGTAAGCTCACAGAAACTACTACTAACAATTTATTGTGAGAGAGTTTGATCAAGAACGCAAGCAAAAAGAAGACAAGTTTTGTTCTCCGGTGACATCTTTAAGTTGTGAAGTTAGACATAAACTTAAAGGACCATCAATTCACGGAGTTTGAGCAACTAAGGCTCTTCATTGTCAAGTAATTGAATAAAGGTTATCGTGATCGAATTAAATAAAACGGCGATCCAAATGCTGACAGAACCGATTGTCTGCAACTCCAAAAAGCTACAAACGGCGAATGAATTTTTCAAGTTTTATTTCGGACAACCATAAACGATATAAGAACAGCGGTTGGTCTGCAGCAAGCCACAAATGGAAAGCAAGGCAGCGCCGAAGAAATGTAGGTAGAAACATACACTAGGTGGAATTACGGTGTGGTTAAAAGAAAGTGACTGGCCCCTCGTAGAAATGCACGGTTATTATCTCCAACCATTACGTATATGGTTCTGATGACCAATTCTCCCACATAAAACAACGGACCAGGAATCAATAATGCCTCGCACATAAGCATTATATTTTTTAACCAGCACAAAATTCGCATTCTATGTTCGGTTCAATAATTTCTTTGTTTACTGTGAGCCAACCTCCGCATTGTCTTTTCGGTGTACCTACCAAATTTGTCAATGATCCAGAGACATCAGTGTTCAAATAACGTTAATCTTCGTGCGTCTTCCGCCACAGTAATCATTTTTCATAGCCCAGCTATTGTAACGTATACTCAATCCCTGGTATACAAAATAATGTGATGTTGAAATCTCAGATGACTGAAATTAGCGAAATGTAAACGTGTCCTCTGCGTACACGATGACACTTCCTCCAAATATCAAACCTTTGAGTGAAGTGCAACTCTTTGGGTTATGGAACTCGATGGTTTGATCAGTCGTCTCTGCTGACGCAATAAAGTTTGGTGCTAGACTAAACCAGTCAGGTGGCATCATTTTGCATTTCGGTGTTTTAGAACACATTCCAAACATTTCCACGCCTTACTTTCTTACATTAAACTCACTCTTGTCCCCACATGAACACACGGTGGTTCCTAGGATTGTTGCAATAGCGAAATTAAACACGAAATGTAGAAGCAAAAGCACTATTTTGCAACAGTTTAGTTGTGAATTGTCTCAAAAGCTTCAGTCATCCGTATGTGTGTGTTTGTGTAGATACATTATGAAAAATAACCTTCTCTGACAAACTGCTCGACAAGAAATCACCCCAGAGAACTGTTTCATTGACTAAGCCGAATGCCGCTAAATTGTCAACGAAAACGAAAACGACGAGGCTATCTGTCTTCTGAAATATGTGACAAATTGAGAATATGGACGATGAAACATTGATTGGGTCCAAAACCTACTTGAATCGCAAGCGTTAATCGACAGAGAATGGAGCAGTCGAGCAGTTTGGATAAGTGTCCTTCACAACAGTTACTTTTTTCGTTTTGGCTTATTCACACGTCAAATGGCTGAATAAACTGGACAGCGATGCTCTTACGGTGATGGGAAAACCACGGTTTGACAGGATTCGCAAGTTATAAGTCCCATGATAAAACTGTTTCTACCGTATTAATCAGTTGCCGTCTAGTAACTGCTGTTACATTTTCATTAGTATTAAACAGCCAACCAGATGCTCCAAATTCAAAAATTGGTGGGTGTGTTTTGTAAATAGCCGAAGATTATCGTATGGCATTTAGTCAAATGTTATCACTAAACAAACGGTACCGAATGATTTTTTAAAACAGTGCTATGAATCAAACAATCTTGTACTTCTGAAGTTAAACTGTGCTGTACAGAGCACAATGAAAGACAAATTAGGTCTGTGAGAGTGATCGATCAATTCGGTTGCAAAGAAACACACGGGGATATAACTTTCAGGATTTTGTCGCCAGAGTAACGATGATTCACCACTTGTAATGAGAATATGAACTTCATACTCACTACCGTTCACGATTAGCATCAAATTCCTGATAGTATTTCAGACCGCAATCATTTGAATGGCTCAATCAAAAATGGGTTTCAATTTCCTCGATAGGCATTATCATTCACTCGGATGACCGTATTACCCTTCCGCATTCCCCATTTGACTACTTTTATAACTTCAGTAGGATAATCCATAACTGACAATTCAGTTTCAGCGTGGCCTTTGGAAATGGCTTCAGATCAGGCACAGACAACAATTGCCATAACAAAACTCAGGTTTGCTTGTTTAACTAACAGTTGGCATCTCATCGGTTTGTTATTCAAACAGTTGGGATAACCAATTTCCGTTTATGGTAATGTGTGAAGTGGATGCTCAGGTCTACACAATGCGCCTAGCTGTCCTGTATACAAATCACTACACAGTACTCGTACTATTCCGTTCACGACTGCGAAGAGACTTCCTACGTCCATTTGGAAATAGCAGCAGATAAAGGGTAACGAAAAGATGGTTACCGAGGAAGAGCTGAATATCCCCTGACTGCATACACCCTGAAAACTAGCATCAATGCCTGGGGCTCCAAAGACTGAACAGCGAGCTAATTGCTTTTGAACTTTCGGATTCCTCTTCGGAAAATATAGGCGGAGCCTCCGAATCAATATTCTAGTCCACAAAGCAGTGGAGTTAACAACAAGGACGAAACGAAGAACTACGGTCATGTGGAACCTTTTACTTTGTAAGCCGTCCTGTGTTCGGTAATTGCCGATTAGGTTTGTAGAAACTGCATATTTAGAGCTGCATGCTTAATTGCGGCAACTCCTTCGTGCATCGACAAAAGCCTCGGCTGCCCTTCTTGTATGTCTATTCGGCGGGGCTTCGTTATCGGTATACTGCTTCCCTCCGAACTTATTCGCTGTAGTATGGCGTTTTGCTGCACGGAGTGAGTTTCTGTTCATCGACAAATTTTGTGGGATCAAACTTCGTCCGATTTGAACCACCCATCGCTTACGGATCGACTGTTTCTAGTGCATCACAAATCTACCGTGTATGGCTCGCTGGGTCATGGGGACGTTTAATCTGTCAGACCAATAATCAGCAATGCGGACAAGCAACTGAAATCGCAACTTCACCTATGATATAACTCGGGATTTTTCGCAGCGGTGCGCAACATGTGAGAACTTCTTCACCTAATTTACGAATAAAAATATAACTTTCAAGTTGCAGGGACTCGAAAACATGATTTAAAAGATGACTACACGAAACCTATGACTATCGAAAAAGAAGCAGTATGTAGTTGAGACTGAATGTGTAGTTTGTGGAAAACGTAAGGTGTCCTTGAACATATCAATTATGGTGTATTATGCTGCGACAGCGCTCTTCCGAGGTTGAGAGCTGCACGTGCTCAATCTACAAAAATAAAACCGTAAAAAAAACCCAATGAGCCAAAGTTCAGTAAATGTATCAACCAAAAGTCAATATGGCAGTCTATGGCCTGCCACTACAGTGGTCTGCCATCCGTAAATCGGCTGTGCTGGAGTAACAATCAAATAGGAATATCAAGTGTACCACGAGGTTTCGACGCACTCAATACCGGCCAACAGTGGTGATATTATGCAGTACTTCTGCGTCACCTAGACAGCTTTCAAGCCTAATCTACTGGAGAATGCCGTGGCTTACGAACAACGGAGTTTTCAGGAGAACGGTTGTCAGTTATCTCTGATAATGCAATGGGCACTCCGCGTTATGCATATGAACTTTCCGTTACTCTTGTGAACAAGTGGGGGAATAAAAATATGTACATAAGAACAAAGGATGGGGCAAACCTCACCATTGAGTCTACTGTTCACTTGAAGAAAACCAGCAACCTCAACCATGAAACTCACAGAGGTGATCATCAGCTATCACCCCAGTGAGTTCCGTCTAACACCTGCGTTGCCCGATGGTGACAAGGTTTAAAGTCCTTCGGGTAGACTCATCAGTACAAGATTTGTTTGACTCGGCCACCATCGTCTAAGTTTCAAAAGGACGATTCTCTATTTCATATCCCCAGAGGAACTCCGATTCTCCCATATTAATGGTAATATCAGATTCGCGAACAGCTACTTCACATTTAACCATATTAGTTAAGCATGAACCGCGTTACACCTCCGTAACGAGCGCGCGCATATATATGCACACACACATTTGCTCAAGTCTAACGAACGATCGACCATGCGTAGGCAGACCACGAAATCGGATGAAATTCAAACACCTTGCTAGCTGGTGCCACAGCGATAGGATCTACCCAATGATGACGTACGTGTGGGCGTTTTCGGATATTTTCACTTGCACTCACCGTGGTGTTTGTCATTAATAAACTTATTCCGGGCTGTATGCTGACGCGTTCCGGTCCAACGCTAGAGGGCCGGTGTGACAGGAGTTAAAAAACGGAGATCATGAGAAAAGCCCATCAATGAGGGACAGGAGATAGATTACAAAGATTACAGCAAATCAAACGGTACACTGATATCAACTAGTCCACTTAACGGAGAAAAAAGCGCCCAGAAAAGCTGTTTCCGTGACACTACGGCCAGACTATCACAGCGAATAAACCCACTTATTATTAGGTTTATTCGAACGTATCACGCTGTTCTGAATGAAGATGGCAGGACAACAGCTGGTCTAATCAAACTGCGTTTCAAAATAATGATAGTCACAAACATTGTGGCTTTCATGGGGGGAACTTGTTAAACACGATCCTCATCAATGCGTCCCAGATGAACATCGGCTCAAGTACAAGTCTACCTACCCTACACGCAACGGTGCGACGATAATCAACAAAATCATGAAAAAAAATCAATTATACGAATTATTACTAGGCAATTATATTGTCCAACAACGGTGGCTAAAACACACGTGTAGTATGAGGTATAGGCTCCCAGCAAAACGGTCAGTATTTGGGCTGTCCTCACTTAGGGAATCCATCAGAGAAACACATCGATGCACTCCATTTTCAAGGAAGCCTATCATCACCTCGATTACCCTTTGTCAACCGTTCTAGTGAATCGGACGGAACAATCCCCGACTCTCCGGGCGAAATGTCGACATACTCTTTGCATAGGTCTTTCAAGCAAATACAGGAATGGACAGAAACTGAACGACTATATTACAATTAAGTAAGAGTTCGCCAAGCTGATCGATGTGTTCAAAGTGGACTTCTGGATGCGAAAAATGCAAGTAGATTTCCCGTCATCTGGAAGGAAGAATAACCGCATAAACTGAATGACAAACCAAATGCATGATTTCACTGTGAATACAGAATCCCGTACTCAATCCAGCTCTGACCAACGTCGTGAGAAGAAAAATTGACTGGAAATCGCTTTCGGAAGCAAATTTATCCATCTGTGTACAGCAACATAGCAAATGCTAAGAAGAGAAAAACTGGAGGGGAAAATCGATGTCAGTCGTGCTTTTTTTTTGGGGGGGGGGAGGAGGGGATGGTTGCATCGACGGCGGAAGGTGTTAGACGGATGAACTAATGTGCAGTGAAGATGACTGGACATCAAATAGGGCACAAAGCGTACCATTTGAAAGTAGTGTCCGATTCGACGGTTATGTGGGACAGGCATTGAATGAGAAAGTGAAACCTTTATGGATCGGCACATATGCGATGAGAAACGAACCGAGATGGAGATAGACATACGCAGGTATTCCATCACATCATGTGAAGACAGGGATCACGATCAAAACCATGCTTGACACCGCATAGATGAATAGCCAGTCGGTTGTAGACTCAGTCTATTCACATAAAAAGTGGAAAGAATCGATACGTGAGTCTTTTTTTTGAACCAATGGGTGGCGGTCGACTGAATGCACACAAGTGACAAAGCTGTTCAAAGAGAAACCGACTGGAATTTGGAGTATGCGTGTGCGGGTATTGCTACGAACAATCATCCGAATCAGCTTTAGATTGGTTACGTAGACTTCGTCAAACGCGGAATTTCTATGTGTACCGATAATGGAGAAACACAAGCGAATCTGTAACAATGAGGTAGGAGAAGAGGTGGTGTACATCTTACGATATCCTAACTCTTTCGGAAAAGTGACTTTCATTCCAAATAGAGCGGGTGAGGAAGGTGAATGTGGAAAGAATGATGGGATGTAGAAACAGGACACCGGCAGTAAATGGTGCTAAGTGGGATATATGGATGAACGACAAACATAGAGTATATTAGGAATACACCAATCAATGAACTGGTAAGTTCGGAGAGATGTGGTGAGGCGATGTTGGATAATCTGCTGTGTGAGATTGTCGGACACGAATTGCAGTCAGCCGTTCAGTGCCAACTATGAAGAACGATTGACGCGAAAAAAAATAAGTCGCAACATCAAAGTGATATGTGAGTGTGTACGTGAGCTAATGACCGGACACTGTGACAAAACAAACACGTGGATGGTTTGGCAGATAAACGCCTTCAAAATGACATTTCAAATGGGGCTACTGATTCATTACCAGTAGTCAGAATACGAGACAGAAAGTCTGAGTACTTATCTCCGATTAGAGAGTGAATGCTCCAGGGCTAGATTTGCTGCAACAGTCAGGAAATAAAGTAGAATATATGGCCTGAAGAAATGAATGATTTGGCGTAAGGACAAATATCGCGCTGGAGAGGACGATTTAGTCAGAGAATACGACGAGACAGATGACTGCAACTGTTTCTTCGGAGGTAAGAGGTAGAGAACGGCAAAGATGCAGGAGGAAAACGGATGAGAACGATCCATAACCAAGGCACAAAACTGTCTTCACTATTGAATCTTGTGCCTGATACGTTGGTAACGGAGACAAAATTTTGGCGCCATAGAATAAAAAAGACGCGCAAAGTAGTCAACTGGACCATGAAAACAGGGAGTTTACTCGGGAGACTAAACGAAAAATGGTGAATCTGGGATCCATGAGGTGTTGACCACGACCCGTAGGCCAGTGAGTGCAAATGATAGATTTAAACTGAAGTTTACAGAATACCAGAGTCAGAAAGAAGTGAGGATCCGGAGAGGGCTTTTAGGAATGCACTAGCTGAGCGTCAGCATGAGTGATACGAAAGACGTGACGTAGACATAAGGAAGAGGAGAAACAGACGGGCCATGAGGATGTTCACATACTGTATTGCGTGTCTGGGTGATAATCAGTATTGTTGATGAGTTTGACCGCCAATAAGACACTGACTGAAATCCTTGGATTGAGCTCGAGCTTGAAGAAATGGATCACAGAAACTAGGTCGGAGGTTGTCGAGGCATAGGACTTGGATAGGGGATATACAACTACTTCGATGGAGATGAAAGATTTGGATTAGGAATGGGGTAGATATTTCAGATGGGATCTTTAACCCCGGCTGGATGTGCAGTCTCCTTCAGCTCAACTGTTACGAGAAAATTGCTTGGCCTGATTTGAAAAAGGACATTGAAGCACACACACACATACACACACAAATTGAGAAACCAAAGGCAAAACCCCGAGAAAGACCAATGGTACACCTGTGGTTGGCGCGCATTTTACAGATCGATAACGTGGGAGTAGGAATGCACAAGTGGCCGGTCTATGGCAGCGAGGGAGTTATCGGGTAGTCGTTGAGCCGGAAGCTGATGGCATACTACTGATGGAATTGATTAGATCCCGAGAGGCGAGTGCACTTTGATGTCGTTGCTGTTGCAACATTTGGTGTCCAAGGGCCCGATCATTGTTTGTCCAACCATCAAATGCTTTGTACGTGTAGTTGATAAAAGCGAGATTCTTCTGGTAACTCTTCGTCGGGTCGGTCACATTCGCTGCACGTGAGAAATGGTAAATAACGATCGCGGATGGAGAATGAGAAAAAAGGGTAGATTCGTATAATAGCAACAATTAGGAACAAGTGAAGAAGTCGAATGAATACGATCGGTCGCAGTCGAATCAGGAATGGACATAGAGAGGATGCTTGGACCACCGGGCAACAAGCGAGGTTATTTGTTACAATAAACAATAAGACTCAAGAAGCTACGCTGATATGCTGTGGGTACCAGTTTTATTGACAAAGAGGGTCTTATTTCTTTCATTTATTATAGGATAAAGCATAATTTTTCTGAAACATCACTCAAGGACTACCAAACGTGGGAATGAACGGCGGCGGTAAGAACCGATCCTAGGACATCATCAGCCGAATTCGGTGATGATGATCGTTTGGCCACTGCAGGCTTTATCTGAGGACCGATGATGATCAAATTACCAATTAACAACATTTTAAAAAACCACAGACTGTGGAGTTCATTTGTGCTTTTGTGCGTGTCGGACTCTCTATGTAGGTCCGCGGTAACCACGAACTGCAGCAAGAACAAGACATCCGGCAGTACTATCGAATGTTGATATTTCAACCCACACACTTGGATCTTCCTCATGGTCTCACTCGGTCCTTTTCCGGAACGTAATTTAATCCATTCATGGAGTAATTTGTCATGCAGTTATCTTCAACGCTCAACTCACCACTGGAAACACTGCACATCTGCCCCATTTAGATTGTTAGGAACTAACATTAACAATTCCTATCAGCTCACTCCAAACAAAGACTTGATCGTGAGCCACATATATTTCTTACAGACTATACGGACTGGTTCCTAACAGCACAATTCGCGATAACACTACGTGATACACCAGTGATTGTGAACCATGACAAATATTCGCCCGTGCAACGATCGATTCCTACGATGTGCAACCCCTCAGCAGGGGGCTAGAAGGAGTAAAGATATCACAAACAATCTATAAAGTCTAGTTGTTGGAAGACGAACCACAAATGAGTCAGTTATTGCGTCCGTAAATTTTCTAAAGAATGAGGTTAGTGACGGTTGAACGCTATGTATTACACCGAGATCCTGCCGAGATAGTTCGATTTTTATTTTATTTTTTAATTATTCTTTCATTTATTATTTCTTTTCATTAAAACAATGGTACATAATTTCAAGGGGGTCACGGCCACTTTAAGTGACCGGCGGCCGTGGCGGGATTCGGATTCACGCAGAAGTGTTCGAAGATCATCAAGATGATCGTTTAACTACCACTGGTCACTGCTGATCGTATGCTTATCCCACTACTAACCTTCATTCATACACATACCAGAATACCTTCACTTTTCGGTTCAGTTATTCGTTTTTTTATACTGAAAAGAATATACTGCTAATATTTTCCAAGTGTACGAGGATCGTACGAGATGTCCCTAATCAGGGCGCGATCAAAAGAATCCAACAAATTAATGGTTATAAAAAAAATGATACCAACAAGGTCGATAAAATGAAATGCGAAATGGTGAATGGAAAAGGGAAGACAGTAATATTTAACGATGTTGACACTGCATCGGTCTAAGAAACGTTTGAGGCTAAGCAAAGAAATGGGTGTGAGATGACCAATACACTGTTGGAAAAAGGCACATCAAATAATACACATTCTTGGAATGAGGTGACTTTATTGGTAATACGCAATCTACAGTTGAGTTGCAATTTAGCGCTTGTCGAATCTGCTATCCTCCAGCTAGCCGTCACATCCAGTCAACTAAAACTTTGCTATTCTGCACCGGAGATTTTCGCTACTATAGTAGACTCTATCAGACATTGCAAGTAATCCAGTCAGTACAAATCCATAACTGGGTATGGAAAATAAACGTAGTACAAAAAACGACTCGAAAAAACCTGATGAATAATCCAGTCGAGTATTGAATGCATAGTATTAGTAGTCTATTTAGTTATTCTTAAATTAGGGAAAAGACTAAGCGGTAAACTCACGCCAACTGAGGTCCGCGTTGGGGAACTCGTCGAAATTACTGGTGTCGTCTATCGACCGAATCTGGACAGCAATCGCAGCTGGTCTTTCACGAATATGTTCCCAGTCCACATTGTGAAAGAACGGATGACGTCGGATCTCTTCCAGACTGGACAGACGGGAATCGGGTGCACAACAGAATGACTGAATTAGATGTCGTGCGTTCGCACTAATTGGCATTTCATGGGGGAAGAATAGAGCGTCCTTCCAGTTCATCACTTTCTTGTACGTCTCCTGGGGTGTTGATGCACAGAATGGAGGATAACCTAGGATGGAAAAAAATGACAATGTGACTGCGAGATTTGTGGGGAAGAGCCGAATAACTTAAGGAGATTAATAGGGTCAGAGCAATTGAGAAATGTTAAAATGTTAAACCGCGGTCGATGATCATTTTATATTTAAAAGAGAAGTCAGAATCACAATATTGCACACTGGCATTTGTTTATATGACAAAGCGAGCAGTACCAAAAATGACATATCCACACTGAGAAAAGGAAGCAGATTCATGCCGAAACAGATAGGAGAATAATCACTCCAACCAGGGTGGAATCATGGGACCCAAGAAACGTTTTTCCGTAAATCACCAAGTGATTTGCTGATCATGTTTAGCCATCAGCAGATGACTATCTAAACATGAAACACTTTGAACAGGACAGTTGCTCATTTGGAAGAGCAAACGCCATCTTACAAATTTTATGATAACGACTCCTTGTTCAATTAGCATATAAAAATCACCACCAAATGATCACTCCTATTTCTAAGATGAACTAAAATACTGGCATTGTAAAATGAAAAACAGAATGAAATTTCCGGATAAAACGTAGGTCACGATGATCGACGAAGGTGTCACGTTTTTATCGTAAGAGAGCATCACTTGAGACAATGCTTGGGTACATCTCAGTGTGATTTTCAGAGCCAAGAAGGCGAATGCCAATTCGGCCTAGACGGGGAGCTTAGGAAGTGAACGGTCTTACTCATTTATATGAGTGCTTTCTTTGCTGACTCGCCTCACCAACCATGGATCTTTTATTGCACTTTCGCATCTTCCACTGAGGTCCCACTATCGTGTCTCCAACAAATCATTCCGGTTGGCTCCATCCAGAGTACGGCAGTGGGATGCTATCTATTAGCAAAACGGCATTGTTCAGTTATTATGGTGCATTTTTTTCTCGATGGCTTCGGATTAGTGATTCAAGCAAAAAAAAGACCCATTACAGAACAGCAGACGCGCCGGTGACCGTGACTTTAGGAATCGGATCGTAGAGCTAAGATACATCAAAGTTCACAGGCGATGGTGGACTTGCAACCTCTCATTTCGGGCTTCATAGCCAGAAACTCATGCAGCTCGACCGACATCGGTGTTCCTTGAATGTCATTTTGATCGTGGTGGCATGCAATGGATACCGTCAACTGCGTTAAGCGATTCATTTGTTTGACAATTCGACGTTATCCAGAACATGAACCTCAACAACAAACAAACACGATGTGTGAAATGAGTCGTAATACAGCAACAACATTCAAGTGACGACTGAAAACCATGGAAGCACTCTTGACTTCCTAATCAGCGTTTTCCTGGCACCATCTCCATGTCCAGACCAGCGTCACCGACGAAGAGGACAATTCAAAACCTGGCTGGATACCGTGTTCGAAGAAATGAACCCGCCTGGCCTTCGTATGGTGCATGACACCCGTTAATGGAAATTCAACTAGATCGATCTTTGCAAGGACCTTTTTGCCAATCATTCAGCATGAGGAGCCGCGATCATGAAGCTGGCTTATCTTCTACAAGAAGCCAAGCGCAGTAAGGTAAAGTAGGCACTCCACAGCGTGGATAACAATACTAGACACCCATGGGAAAGTCGGAAGTAGCAACTTACTGCTGAAATCCTCGTTAGTAGGCAAAAAGGTAGACCATTCACAAAGTGAACTGAGGCGTACACTGGAACACCAATCGCCAGTAAAAAAAGGCCTTGAAAGTTCCAAGGTAGTGAAGCAAATTAGCGAAACCAACCAATATTTCACAAAGATTAAAGGTCCTACGTTCTGTACGAACGTAAAACGAAGACTACATGATGAACTAGTCTAAGTTAATTGTGATAAAACCGGTTATCAAAACAGACTGCCACCAAAGGTGCTAACTGAATTTACTCTCATTTCGTATGTGGGATTTGTAAGTTTATACAACCAACTTTTAATCCGCAAAATATACCCGGTATGTGGCGTCCATCACACGTGCCAAGTAAAAGTGCATCCGATTTGCGACGCATATGGTGCATCTTTTTGCCTAACAACGAGGACTTCAGCAGTAATTTGCTAACTACGACCCTCCCACGGGTGTCTACATCACTTTCAGAACACTACAGTCGTTTATAATAACAGCAGTGCATGTCCTCATTGGGGCTTGAACCCGAGGTGAGCGTGTGAATCGAACAACTGGCAAACAGGTTATCCAGGGCTAGCATGTTTACTACAAACACTAGATGACAACGCCTTCTCATCACTTGCTTCGAACGACAGCAAATCGTCATCTGCACACCGAGCGACTCCTGTGATTGACGTTTTCTTCGTAGGAAGTTCAAGTAAAGCTACAAACAACCTACAGAGTCCATCTGTCTGGTATTTTTCAGCAATGGTAGATTCATTCATTCATTATATGATTCGTCATGCAGTGTCGGACGTTAGCTCGGCTTGCAGCCAAAGAATCGGTTGCGGACAGTAGAGCTGAATGCTACCGGGTGCGCCCCCAAGTCGCAGATAGAGGAACAATCAGCGGCAGTGCTCGAGGATGTGACGGGATTTCGCTTGGCTAGTGTCCCCGCTCTAAAACGCTACATAAATCTACTAATAGCATTGTGACATGGCGAAAGTAACCCGGCATTAACTAAGCCCAAAGCTCCCTGTCGTGTTCCATTTACCCGATAAGATTTTCCAGAAGGGGCGAATGAACCGTAAAATTGGCCGTCGTCTCATATGGGCCAACACTGCCGTCTTTTAGCATGCGCTTGGCTACCCGAATACAAAGGCCTACAATGGACCGCGCGACCGAATAGTCCAACAACCCGCAGTACAAACAACCACGAAAAAGATATCACGCATACGATGATCCACTGTTCTGCTGTTGTTTTTTGCCCATCCGTACCCCATTTTTGTAACTGGTGTTGTTGCACTGGGCATCGTGCTTGCTTGGTTTCAGGCCGGCGTATAATATTAATAATAATAAAAGTATTATTATTAATATTAACAGATCCGTTTCAGTAAGAAATTCGTTTTTTTGTATGACTGATAATGCAGTAATGGATGCTCATCGTTAAAAACCATGGGATAAAAAAGAAGATAAAAACAGTTGCACAGGGAATATTTCTATGGTTTTCAATAGTGAGCTAAACACGGATAGTGCATGTCAATCTCCTTGAACTGAAGTACAATATGGCGAACAGAGTAAAATAAACAGTGATGGGATGCAAATTAAACTACAGCATCAATCAGCCCTGGTAATTTACAGGGTGGACAGCGTGCGAAATGATAGTGACGACGGTAGATGCCTCATTTTTACATATTCGCAGAAAGTACGAAGAGAAAAGCGAAAGACATGTTAGGTCATCTACAAACTACGCTTTTGTTTTCTTGTTGATTGATGAGAAACAACGGAGAGGTTTGGTTCTCGTTACAAACTAAACGTGGGAGTAGGAGGTGAACTAACAACGTCGACCTTGCAGTTTCACCTTACGAACAGCGTCAAGCATAAAAAATGGAGGACAGCTGTGCTATTTCCAATACTATCGATGATGACCGAGAATGGCACAAGACTCGTGATGTGTCAGGAACACAAACAATGGTGTGGTTTGGAGGAGAACGCACTGACCAGGTTTGCCCCACAAAAATACTCAGTGAAGAGGAAAGAGACAGGCATCAGCACCAGTTTCGCGCCGGATATTCACATCCCGGAATCTGTTATTGAGACTCTGGAACGGGCCATCGCCGAACCAATGCACTGACGCATCCCCCAAATCGATGTAAAGACGTGGGCGGCTAACGATGCACATTTATCATCAAGGTTATGCGCGAATGGCACGACGTTAACCTCAACCCAGCGATACGGGTACATCATGAAGCGGTTAGACGGATAGTCGCACAAAAACCGAGTCATAATAAACACGTGCATAGGACGGGACGCAGTGGAAACCATCAACCACGTTAGTATATTCGGACAGCGGCGGTTGTGAAGGTGTGCTTACACGTGACTCAGCGGTATTTCACGTGATGGTATTTGTGAGACGATAGCATCCAATATGTGCGGGGTGCAATACACTCGAATGGTCCAAATAACAAAACACGACACAACTGTCGATTGGGACTGGACAATCGAATGCGTGAGTCACCAGATGAGAAGGCAGTCACATGGTTCGAAGATTTCGTCAATGCTTCTATTCATTCTTCCGGCACATTATAAGCTAAGCTGATGTCGGATATGCAATCACAGAATCCCATCGTCCTTGTTAATAGTAAAAGTCGACCAGACAAAGTAACTGTCTGATGCCTCCGGAAAGAAAACATTCAAAGTAAGGATTATATCAATGAAAGAGTCAAACTTCGTTTTAACGGTGAGTGCAGCGTCAATGTTGCGTGGAAAAAAATTATTATTTTGAAACCCTGACAGACTACTTACACTCTTTGCCCCTAATTAGATCTAACCAAACACATTTAATGAAGTGTCCACGCGTTCTTCCACTGCAAAAGAGTCAAACACCACAAGTTGGGAGCCATACGTTACAGCTTCAAGCGCAATGCACCATCGCCCTATTCGGAACACAATAAGAAAACACTACTATCCACGAAGTCTGATCATTACAATATGTGGCACTGGAGCAGATTCCCAGCCGAATGCATTTTATCAACGAATCAAATCCAAGTAAACGCTCGTTCTTGTGCTTAATTCTGTTTTCTTCTCCGCATCCAGTCTCACAGTTTCCGGTGCTACCTGACGATACAGTGGAGTCTTGCATTTAGGATGTATTTCCTATCTACTGAACTAGCGCTTAAGCGTGGAAAAAGACGAAACCGGGAGCGATTGTCAATATTAACGAAAACAGATGAACGTCAACTAGTAAATTCACAAATCTAATCACGACGCTGAATATATCCGTCGGCTAACAGGAATCTATACGCTGCAGTTGCGTTTACTCAATCTTCAATGATCAAGATGACAATCACAATTACAGTCATGTTTACAGGTACATTTGGCATTAGCAGCAGCACCGGTCATAACTGCAGGTTTAATGGGTAGCATATTCTTGGGGAATACGTAAGTACAGTGAATGGATCAACGCACGTATGGACGCGCATATATATATATATATATATATATATATATATATATATATATATATATATATATATATATATATCGACGGTGATCCAATCTCGATCGGCAAGTGGGCCTAAACTTGTCAATAACGATGTAAAAAGAAGATGGACATTTACGTGATGCGTGGCTCTTTGATGGTAAAAACAACTACATATGAAATCAGTAACATAGGATAGCGTTGCGATCACTCGGTCAGGATGCAAAACGTTAGTTAGGTTATTTCATTGGATACTTGCATACTAAACTCTTCCCTGTTATCAGGATCAAACAAGAGCCTACAGTACTTTTGAATGGGATGATTAGCTATCCACCGAAAGAAACGAAGCACTCACCGATTAGCATCTCAAACATGATCACACCTAAGGACCACCAATCACAGGAATTCGTGTACCCTTTGTGCTGGAATACCTCAGGTGCTATGTAGTCCGGAGTGCCAACTGTGGAATAAGCCTGGGAAAACAACACAGCGAATATAAATTCATATGCAGAATAACCCAAAGAGGTAACAACAACAATGCAGCACTCAGGGGAAGATAAAAAGGGAATACACGGAGCAACAAAAGGCAAACAAGCTACATGGTGGATCAACTGTTACACCACAAACGCTTGATGTTGCGGCTATTTGACACGATCGAAGGGATAACTACGAGGACTAACCGACCTTTGAGCATCACCACAACCCTGGTAACTGTTTAGTCGATCCTACCAGCTCTAGCAGGAAGATTCTTCTACCTTCTAACAATCTCGTTCTGAGTACAAAACAGACAGTTAATATGAGATACATGGTGATCGTAGCCAAATCATCACAAGAAAAATAAGTGGTCCAACTGTTATTCATTGTCGGTTCTTTTGACTGGTTAGCCTGGTTACAACCCTCACTGGCTGATTCGATTTCAACAATTGTTGGCATTGATTGGTTCATCGATCCGTTTCCGTGGCCTCAGCTTTGTCATCGAATTTGCACAGGCGACGACGGGACTTATCCGTATATATATATATATATATATATATATATATATATATATATATATATATATATATAATATATATATATATATACATATATATATATATATATATATATATATATATATATATATATTTATAGAGAAGTCAAGGCGTACACCGAGTTGTAAAACGTTTATTGTGACGTTTCGATCCAAGCTAGGACTAGCTGTCAAACGTGAGTGAATGAGTGTGAATTGGACAGCTGGTTCCGCACGGTTTTGGTGTCTTGCTCGTCTGTTCGTTTATCGATTTTTCGGGACCGGTTTTGCCAGGGTGACGTAATGCCTATCAACCTCGACGTGTTGATTGAACGAGTTGATCGAATGGAGGGCTTCGAGGACCAGGCGCTCCCACTTCTTCTTTGCTCGGGCGATCACCCTTGCGCTATCGATTTTGACCTCGTGACCTGTCTCTGCGCAGTGGTCAAAAATCGTGAGTGTGGGTCGGCGCGTCCTAATGCTAGTTTGTGTTCGTGTAGGCAAGTACGTAGTTGTTTACCTGTCTCGCCTATGTATTCCTTATCACATCCTAGGCATGGGATAGCGTAGACCACTCCCGATTGATCGTGCTGGTCCACACGGTCTTTTCCGTTGAATAGAGCGCTTCAGCCAATGCTGAAGAAACACAAAACGATGAAATACACATCATATCGGCGGCATCTTGCCAGTTGGAACATATTATGAATGCGATATTGATTCCATCACCCACCGGAAACCAAATAGATGTATGAACGCATGAAATAACGTTACATGTGTAGCAACCCTCCGGTAACTCAACCGTAGCATGATAGAATATAAGAAAATTGTCTCTGTGGAATGAGTAGCGGTACGGGGTGTCCGATAGAACTGGCACCCCTGAGCTGGTAGGCTATCGTGTCTTTGGGGTATCTGCCACCTATTTGGTCTTCATCAGATACCAGTTCTCACCAATGAATCCACGAAGTTGAAGCATGCACCAGCGGCCACGTCCCGGAAAACCACTCGACAGGGGATCTAAACCAGCTTGATGATAAGCAAGGTCCAAAAATCTTGGTGAGACAGTTTTCGGCATGCAAAGACAGTTATCCCCGAACAGGTACGAGAGATTAACCGTACAATCCAGCGGCTGTGAAGAAAATCTGTCGAACTAACAAGGCTGCATGGACCTCTGGGTTGGATTCAATTCAACTGAGAGGCGAACGAGCTCCTAGGGAGCCACTGGCAACCGTGCATCAACACGCTGCTGGCTTACAGTCCACACTTGCTTGCGGAGGGACTAGAGGTGCGCCCCGAAAAAATCCGTGACGCTGGGGAAGTCTCTTGTACCGAACCCCATAAGGCCTTATGATCATGTCATCTTTAAGCCCTATTATCCACGCTACGGCGTCAACCAGTATGGGCAGCCGCGATTGGAGACATGTGTGGATGGCATCGTTGGCCAATGTCACGAGCGGGCGCTCCTCCAACGCATGCATATAACATAAGAGATCTACTGAGTACGCGGTGGAAAAACTCGTTCGATCCGTAAGAGATCAGCTGGATACAATCTGATCAAAACGGTCATGGATTCAGATAGACAAGTAAATGTTCTAGATCCCCGCTACCTGGAAGGCGTTGGATACGTTGGGTAAGATTGGTGGTGTGCACAACCGTATTTACCGTGAAAACGAAAAAGAATTGCATTCGTTTACATCTGCAGTTAAAAACACTGTACAAGGTGAGTAGAAAGTTAGTCTCGCCATTTTGTCTACAGCCATGAACATAAAACTGTGCTTATGTTTTTGAATTGCAAGAGATCAGAATCCAGAGTTTACCGACTTTCACGAATAAAATGCAGCTATCGGGTGACAAATGATAATACCTAGGGATTAGCGATTACCAAAAAATGGACCGAAACTGATCAAGTTATAAATCGGTTAATCGGCTCTGGATACCATCGAGAAAGAAAAAAACTAAGATTTTGTGTGCGTATGTGTGTGTGTGCGTGTGTGTAAAATCTTGTTAGGCCAAAGGCAAACATGATACCACTTGATGCTAAGTGTAATCCAGAGTAAAATGAGTTAAACTGAGGTAATTCAAGCAAAAAATCCTTCATGGTGATGCAGCTTAATCGTGATTGTTCTATGGACGTCCCACATATGCGAGTAAATGGCTAAAGGCGGGCATAAAAGTCACATGATCGCTACTGTTGATGAGTGATGGCGTATTGAAGAGAACAATCGATTAAAGTGTCCACGAAAATCGCGCTGATGTAACCCTTTATCACATACGCAGAGCAGATGTGAGTAACCAATCTGTGAAACAGAGCATGCAAAATGTGGTTCAGATATCTATCATCTTTTGCGATAAAATGAACTAACCGATCTTTCGACTATATTGTGACTTGGAGAAGCAAAGCAGCAGCGAAACGAGTCTTAGACACCATAGTGCTTTCTGTTATATGCCTAGGCATATTTTTACCACATATGGCTTACTTGGGGTGATGCAACAACTGGGTTGTAAAATTTCTCTCTGAATCGCCAGAGTACTCTAGTGGCGTTAAAGATTTTACGGTTCTCTGGCACGGAAATGCAACTTTTGGTATACTGAAGGACACAAATAGAACAGCGTGTAGCTCCAAACAAAGCAAAACTGGAAGTACGTGGTTAAAATCGAGTCCTTTTTTCTCATTATGAGGACGACTACGTGATTGAAAACTAGGTTAAGTGGACAAGAACGAGGAATACAATTCAGGACAGAAACCTGATCTCCGGTGTGATCTTAACCGATGCCGTGTCCGGAAAGAAAGCTTACAGCGAGTGATTTGTACGTGATGGACGAGTTATAGGAGAAAAACAACTATACAAGAAAGAGAGCGGTGAAACTGAGGGTGGGACTGGTTAGTTTCTAGACCAATGTAATAGGATATTTATTCATCTTTCTGTTTCGATCTCGTTAAAAGAAGAGGAGAGGAAGAATAAATATGAACTGAGTTTCGTAAATTGATATTTGGATGTTTTATACGACGAGCTACAGTGAAAAAGTACCCGGTCAAAATTTACAACTGGCCAGTGTCAACAATATGACCTGAAGTTTAAGTGAGAAGGTTTAGTGCGTACAAAGCAGTCAAAATAGGAATGGAACTTCGTGAAATTGTCGAAAGTGTAGTTGTGCGGTATGCTTTCCTTTGATTTCGCAACACTAGCCGATCGCGATTGGCGCAAATCCAAAACTATGTAACAAGACCTGTCAAGATTCATCCGCAGTTTGTGCTGGTTGCCGGTAGAGTATTGCCACTTGCAGTTAAGCGACCGAATAAGCGCTAAACGACCACTCCGGAAGTTCTAAAAGTGGGGGTGTTGATTACATCTATGTAGGCATTTGAAACTGCTAGTGCCAAGCAAGCCTATTACTACAGTATCCGTGGTGTATCTGCGCACCTGAGCCAATCTTCGAAGATCGCGCTGAAAACTTGCTGAGCAGGAGAGAGCTAACTAGCTCAAGCGAACCGACTGTCGTACCAACAAGTATAGCAATGTGTCCATGGGGGAAAGTAAGTTCGTATCTCGAAATATCTGTCAAAACTGTCAAATACCTGGAGACGAAAGTAACCATGTACACATTCTGATGGAACTGTGTACGAGAAGACCAACAAAAGCAATTTCCATCATCCAAGCCCAACGGCACATTAAAATAGAACGCAAAAATGCCGTTTTGCGGTTATTGAGTAGAAGGTGAATGGCACATGGCCGGCCAGTGCCCGGACCACACGCGTTTGCCCCAAATGCACATTTAATGGGAGGTGCAAAGTGGACGTTCCGAAAGGCGTAATTTAAACGGTGTAAAACTCCTCGCGCACTCCAGTTCATCCAGCAGGACAATGGAACCTGATAGAGAACGGGACGGCACGAGACGGACGACTGAGTATCCTCATAGCACCACTATCACCGCCATTCGCTTTCTCCATTCCATCTGAGTTTATAAACTGATTGCATCACAGAACGCAGTAAAATATACCAATCCATGGCTGATTGTGTGTGCACCAGCTCATTGTGCGAGAGGGTGAGCTAACAGAAAAGCTATATCAGGAATCTTTGTTGCTTGCTTGCCTCATTGATCATACAACGATTGAATATTTTCTGGAATGGTAATGAGGCCGACCGGAAATTGTCAAAGTGGGAAGCAGAACCCGGTGATTATACGAACTCGGGACCTTTAGGCCATTAGTTCGTCATGTTGACCGCTTGACCACGGTCTGACAACTGATCACTCGGGTTAATAACATCCATAACCGCATCCACACACGCGCATACAAAAACAGTGGCTATAAACATAACAACTTTTACATATTCATCATTTATCTGAAACTGAGGCCATGATCATGTAGAACAAGTGTTGAGTCATACTGACCTGAAGAATTCGTGTGGTAGTGAAGTAGATGACTAACTGATTGGTGCCCAGAATTCTCAGCTACTTCACTGAAATGAAACTGAAGGAGATCCAGTGATACTGAACTCAAACGAAACAGATTCGGACACGAGTACACTTGCGTTTCAATCAACTCTAACAGCCTATTCCGCACACAAGTCAAGCTCGTTTCCATTAACATAAAACACCACCTTTTCTCACCCCCTCCCATGTCTACCTGATCAGTGGTGCTGCTTGGCATATGGTTGTACACAATAACTCTCTTTCACCCGACACGTCCGGTTTTAGAGCTAACAATCACATATCTGCTGACCGGGACTGGTTGCCTTCCATCCCCATTGGTGGTCTACTGTTGAAACTGTCGTATTCAGATGAAAATGAATTCGGCTATTCAGGGATTCGTGCCTTTTTTTCTAATCGATTCCTAGCATAGGGTAATTCATCTTTGTTAGTTTTCTTCTTTTACTGGAGGGTACCCGAACAGGGGAACTTGACAAACACAATTTGCATAAACTCAGTGATGAAGCAACCCAGATTGTGTATTACAGCCTCCGAAAGACCAGTGTGAAACGTCTAAGTTCTTGGTGTCAATTGGTCTTTGGGTTTTCGCGGGACAATAAATATCATTATCTCTTCAGCTAGTTCGGCGGGATCACGTCGATTTCGATCAAAAGTTGTTGGATAAAACTAAACAAGACTGTGGAAAAGTGGAAAGCTGTATTTTATACCTTACTATCCCATGCTCATTTAACAGCATAGAGGTGGGCATAGCTGCAAGACCCAACTGCAGTACTGAGAAGAATTGGAAGATAATTAGAAACGTGAACCACGTACACAGTTCAATAAGTAAGATGTGATGGTGGAGCTGTGGTTTATCACCAAAGCGGATTGGCAGCGGCGATGTTCGAATCATCGAAGAGAAAAGTTCGTCATTCATGATGAATAACACTTGACCAGGATCGGTTAGCAAACACTTGATGATTTCATAAACATACAGATGAGTATCAGTTTCCACCAAAATCAGATTTAGATTTCATAAATGTTGATGTAATTTCGGAAACATTTTACTTATGATCTTCAGTTCGACTGTTTAGTAACCTTGTTGAGTTATATTCAATGTGATTCCGCTTAAGGTTAATTAACTAGTTCACTCTAATTCCAAATGACGTCCATCATTATCCTCTTCTTGGTGGACTTCTTTGATACCCCGTGGGTGATAAACCAACTACATCATAGTTGTCTTGTAGGGCGAAATATTCGTAGAATTCATTCATTTTCCTCTAGGTCTGCATTGTTCAACGGTCACCGGCGAATACAATAATTTTAGTGTTTTCAGGTTCTGTTCATCAGCGTGGAATTGATCCATCAAATCCATACGACTGATCTGTGAATGACCTAAAGAATCGTTCTACTAAAAAAGTAATTTGTTCGACAAAGGTATTTTGCAGAAAAGACAACGCCACACACTATTCACCATAAGAGAAAATAGGTCAGTTAGGAAGAGATGTCAGTTCTAAGCTAAAATTGTCATTCGGAGAAGACACAAAATTTCAAACTCTCTGCCCAAACATGGTGACGCCCTATAAGAGATAGGCGGGATTGATAGCAACTTTAGGATTGTTGTTTCTTATGAATGGTCTACGGTTCTATAGCAGATCACCTACAGAGGGTAGAAAAGCATGAAAGGTGAGAGAAAGTTTCTAGTGCACTGCGAAACAATTCATTTTTTAAACTGTGTTTCACTGCTAGTAAGAATGTCTTATCTGATTACAGAACCAACACATGTTCGGTTGAACGTCTGACTAAGATGTATTTTGAAGCATTGACGGGAGTGCTTAGATCCAGGCGTGCCCAGAAAATCACGAACACAGAGAGAAGCGCTTTAGCTGACTGACAATTAGTGCATGAACAGTATGCGGGAAAAAATACTACTACTGAGCAGTGAGTAGTTTAACCATGCGCTATAATGCTAGCACGTGAGATTTGAGAGGAATGGACATTCCTGATCGATTTTTCCCGTTTCCAAAACGACTATGACATTTGAAGACAGAGGGACATTGTAAATTTGAAAGCTTCCAGTGTAAACATGAGGTGGATTTTGCAAAGTTGCGCCGCAAGCTGGGCTAGAAAACTGTTGAAAAACGAACACCGAGACGTCTGTTTTCACTAATAGAAACAACACTGATATGTGCAGCACGAAATGTGGAGGGTAAGACGACCAATTAGATGTAATTCATGGGGCCTTCGATTATACACGAGTGTACCTAACAATATAGATAATATTCAGTATCCATTCACTAAGGCTTGTAAACAGAAGTAAGAATTGTTCTACATAACTCTTCATGAGCCAGTATACGTGAAGTTGTGAGTGATACAGTCATCCCGTTTCTGTCTGATTCGCAAGATAAGAGACCGGCTCAAGCACAAAGGACACATTCCAATAAACACGCGCATCTTAGGAAGACAAAACAGAACACAAATAGATCAGACGACGGGAACGAACACAAAGCCAAGGACTACTTATTACAACGAAATAGAAAACACACATTGAGCTGTCGCATTCGATGCTCAGCAAGACAGAACACAACTAACACGGCTGATTAGATAGTTAAACAGAAACAGTTCATAGAGGAAGACAACAATATGTCCTTGTGGGTGAACTGACAACCCATGCTAAGAAGCGAACCGGAAAAGGAAGTTCGCATTCCAAACGCAGCGGTCAACCAGTCGATCATGTTGTTCACATTTTCCCTTAACAATAGGGATTTGTCAATCGATCCAGATATGTACGAGCTACTTGTCAGCTACAACACCACTGTGATAAACTAAGAGCACATTCCATTCGTCTGCGAACTAGGCGATGAGATGACTCGGTCCAGAGTCAGTGCGAGATTGAGGGGGTGGGTGTGGTGCAGAACGTAGCAATCTTTTGCAATGACAGTCAACCTTGACCACTGCTGAAGTAATCCAAATGCTAATGGTTGTCAGCTTCGGTGTAGCTAGCTAGTAAAGTCGGGTTCATGCACACGCATGTGTAGTGTCCGTGCGTGGGCAACTATTTCACGAAAATCGGTGACTCATGACATCTGGATCATTTTAGAAACGTACTATACACTTCAAACAATACAGGATCATTTTCCATGTAGTTCTGTATTGGAGGATGTATAGTACTTATTGAGTAAGCGGTTCGCTGCTCGACAACAATTATGGGTGATACAACAAAATTGAACGTGATAAAGTAACACAGACTGAACACGGTGTACCGAACGAAGGTGTACAGACTATGTCACGGCATTTCCCGACCGCATAAAGGTTGGCTTAAAATGGACTGGATGTTTTCACGCAAACAAGTAGTTTGTTATAGTTGAATGACTCCGATGTTGCCCAAGTGCATGGTTTCCAATAAACGAGCCGTCATCTGGCACCTCTTCCGGACTACAGCAGTACTCAACAGATAGAGGACCAGACAGCCTCGAGCATATTTCGCAATGTTGTTACGGATAATTGGTTTTAAAGTTTAATAATACGAGGTCCAAATTTAACATACACATTACTCAACTTGTGATGAATAACCCATTTGAAAAGCACAATCTGGGACGAAACCATCGTATTGAGAGTTGAGTTTCTTCATCCCAGGGCAAATTATTGGGAAATGAAATCAGGCGCAATTTGATGTGAACGATCATTTATTTTTACTTGAACTCAAACAGCACGTCATCTATTTCGCACTTCGCCGCACCGTGTCATATTGAATGATATATAATGATGAATAATGGGAGTAAAATTCGTGCATATCATTAGTCTATCAACGAATACACATAATATGAGACTCATCACGCAGTGTGGACATTTAAGCCACCGAAAACCTCGGGAACATTGAACAGCTGTTCAAGCTTGTTAGGAATCATCAGCGGTATAAATTCGACGAACATCAACTGGGACTCGAACCCGGAGTGAGCGATTGCGAACCGAAAACTGTAACCAAAAGACTATCCCGACTGGCTCTCAACGGCCAACTGAACTTATACACTACGTGATAAATATTATATTACGTAAAATATAATCTCCTACTACTAATGTAGTAACCAAGCTCTTTGTGTTGTTAGGCGGAATGCATTCGTTGTACCTGGGCCCCTACAGAGAAGTCGTCCATCATAGGAGTCGCTCGCTGTGCGGAAAACGATTTTCTAACATCCACAGACAGTGTCGGAAGGCGTTATATAATGTATTGCATAAGGTCAAATAACCGTTCAGAGCCAGCCAGGATAGTCTTGTAGTTAAGGTGTTCGACTGACAGTCATTCACTCCGGGTTCGAGTCCCAGTTGAGGTTCACTGGATGTGCATTGCTGATGAATCCTAACAAAGATGATACAGCTGTACAGTGCTTCCATGGTTTTCAATGATTTGAACGTTCACACTGAAAAATGAATCTCATAGTATGTAAAATATATACACATTAGAAACTTTTACAATCAAGCTACGTGTCACAAAAGACGAACACCACTGAGTGTCCCATACATGTGCTAAAACTGCAGATGACCATATTACGAGACGGGGTGCTATTCCATTACTAACCCGTAACATCAATCAGTGAATTAATTGTGACAATCGAGTGTGAAAAATATTCATTCTGATGGATGACGTGCTCTCGTCACCTGTGCGCTGTCAAAGCAGTCGAATGACCTGTCATTCATCCAGAATTATTTGGAAATAACTTCGTAGTCGCTGAAATAATCTCCCCCATCAGTAACTTTCGAAATACCAATGATGGGATGATTAGGATTTTCATAAACTCAAGTAGGCGAAACAATTAACTCGGCTTTCCACATGAATTCACAAGACACCGAAGGAACGTATCGTTGCACCGAGGTCCACGAGGTTGACAATACAAATGGGGTCGAAATAAATACCCATGAATTGTGCTTGCGTGTTTCATTCTAATTCTGCAGATTCCATTCTGTTCGACAACCACAACAGGAGCAGCAGGATGATAGTTAAACACCACCTCGAAAGCCATAGATTCGAATCCGTGCCATCGCCGGTCACTTTGGTGGTAGACGACAATCCACTGTCGTCCAGCTCGCTATCCTACCTGACCTATTGCGACTTTAGGCGATTCTCCGTCACTCCAAGCCCCACGGTACGGTTGCCGGCTATCCCGAATAGTGCAATGGGCCTACGAGACTATGTGATTTACCCCTTTCAATGCACTCAGGCGCAAGCGTGTACTAATAAAAAATGGAAGCTGAGGGGAAGTGCGTCGTGATGATAATCAAACGGAAACGACTCGTTTGACAAACAGAAATGCACGCGCATAAGATGAATTGTTCGCGTATTTCAACGATAGTGGAGACACGAGCGGATAACAATTTATTTATGATTTCAGGCTGATCGAATTATCGTCTTGTGAAGTGTGGATGAAGAAGAACAACCGAAATAAAGCGGAGTGGTTCGATAATACTGTGTGCGTGTGCGTGCGTGTAAATTTTAACGACCATATACAGTCGCGGGACACAGTTGTTCCCAATTCTCGATGGGAATCGATTGTCTGCCAAGTTTCATTCACCAACCTGTGCTTCAGGAAAACTAATGAAAGTCACGGGGATTGAGAGTTGCACCTTCAATGATGGTGTTCGTACAATGAGGATGATAGTTAAATTGGGATCACGAAATAACGGCAGATATATGAAGGAACTAGATGATCATGTGAGCGCGAATTGACGGAGGCTCCTTGTAGCGGTTACGGCAAGCGTAACGGGACGAAACGGGTGTACTTCATGACCCACGTTCACCTGGTGCCTGGAAATAACACTTCCAATGTTGACCGTCCCTCGGTTCCTAATCCAGCGTCGCTATTATTTTTAAGCAGCCTGGAACAGTGATTTTGTTTTAAGGTCAATGTAGTTTACTTCACTCATAAAAACTGAATGAGCATAGGGAATTTATCAACTTCTGACAACAGATCAGTATTGTTTATCCAAGGCACGCTTTACAATCGCCTCGGCACTAATCGTTAATTTCAATGCAGTGTCCCATGACATCGATCTAGAACGAACAGGAACCAAGCGTTGCGATCCCCTTGAAATCACTGAAGTTGGACGGTGTTGACACGTGATATGATCGGCTCAGCATATGGCGAGCGTGGCATACGCAATCGCGTTTTTGAACTGTGTATCTGGACTACATGAGATGAATCTACAAGCTATAGTTAGAAGCGGAAATGTGTGTGTGTGTGTGTGTGTGTGTGTGAGAGAGAGAGAGAGAGAGAGAGAGAGAGAGAGAGAGAGAGAGAGAGAGAGCGGGGGGTGGGAAGGCCAGTTGAGGCCTACCGTCATCGGTTCATGATTTGGCATTAGGATCAGCATCACATGATAGCTTCCTGTCAATGGTCGTTAGGATGTTGGGTGGTTCATCTTGTCCTCAAATGTAAACAAAGGGTTATCAGACACCCAAAGAACCGCCTACCATACCAATTAGTACTTGATCAGGATGACGTTGATCAGAGAACAACCTTATCGAAGTAGATCAATCGATGTTCAGCACTGATTCGGCTCGCTTTTAAATGATGAAAAATAAACAGACATGTTCTTCGGTTGCAGACCTGTTTGTCCAACGAACAGCTATCCAAGTGCGACATTGAACTCTGTATGTGGGGAGCATTTTCATAAAAGCAGCTCTAGACAAAACCGGAAAGAATCAGCAACACTTGGAGGTTCCAGGAAGCTCACATAAACAACACAAAGTAATTAGATTTGGAATGGTCTATATTGCAATATCGCGTTGGTCGTGGACGTGTGCTCTCATATGAGCTCTACTGTTAGATGAGAAACGTTTCTCTGAACATGGCTGATTCGGCTAGATGGGGGAAACGATAGCACGGTTCGTTGACAACAAAACAGGGAATTGACGGAGCATCGTGAAGTTCGGAGCGAAGCTACGAGAAATAAATGGGACTAACCGCATTTAACTACATACACGGACAAATAGTATTCACGCATATCACGGAGAAAATTGGATCGACTGAAACAAACGTGGGGAAAGAATTGGAAATAAAACTGTATGAGACAAAGATGCGAGCGACGGCGGTGCGTTCGCTACCAACAAAACTGATCGGCGGTTGTAGTACCTGAAGTTCGTAGCATCGACTCGACAGTAGAAAAAAAACATACCGCTCGGATAAAACCAAACTGTAACCACGTTCTACACTTCTCAACGTTTGTACATAATCACATAATCGAACTTTGCATTTAACAAAGCACACAAAATGACAGCCAGACGCCACAGAGTGAAAGATAAACATTAAGACATTGGAATAATTCTATTTTTGAATTTCCTTAAGACGTTACGGAAAAATCAGAATGTCTTGTCATTTCTACATGGACGATTTTAATCGCATGGAGAGAATGTACTTTTATGGATCATTTCATGTTCATATTGACCCCACAAATACGCTTTCGCGAAGTCTGAATCTTACTGAGGATTACAATCATAATTGAAACTGGGCGATCGATTCAGAAGCGCGGATGTTAAGCACACGGAAACGAAACATTCAATGAACTAAACCCTCAGGCGCTACTGTTCGAGTCAGTGTGCGTAAAGACGCGAAAGGGAACATCCAACCCCAGTAATCGACATCATCGGGTGTGGGATGATTCGAATACATGGAAGAACAAACCAGAAACAAATCGTTAAGAATATATATGTATACCAAGTCCAGAAAATTTTCCCCTTACATCAGTTGTGGAATACGCAAGACACCGAGCGTCCTCAGAGCGCAGTAGCCAAGTCACGAAACCATAAAGCAAGGCACTACGTATCACCCCCATTGCGAGCTGAATGTAGCGGCGGCGCCACATGTGACGGAGGTTGACCGATGCCTCTCCAGCTCTTTCTTTTTATGATGCAACCTCCGGGTACTTTAAACTATCAACTGTTCCTAATTAACCATCACAAAAGGTGACTGTAGGCTCAGTTGTCCTCAAGATTTGCAAAGATACTTTACACGTGTGGAGCGAAATGAATGCCACACTTCCATGCATAAATCGTCAAGCAATCTTGATCGCACGCTTTAACCCGAACATTATTACCCAGCAAGGCAATGTGGTCGGTGCATTTAAAGTCAAAAACTACTCAATGGGAGATCAAATCTAACGTTTTGCAGATTGAACAAGACACTTTTCAGTGAATTCTTCATGGCAAAAAACAGAAAGTAATGGCAATATAGAGTAATTTCGTCGCACTCCAACAAACATGACGAACGGCGTCCAGAGTTGGCGAATGCTCTCACACGACCGAAGGTACGACGACACTACTCGTTCAAGATCGACGTTCGTATGCAGTTTACTCTTCAGAAAATAACCCTACAAGATTTTTGTCAACTGAGTGGAAGGCAGTGAAAACGTGAAGGTAGACGGCGATCAACGATGTGAGGGTATGGTCTGACACATCATTCGATAGACGGCTTAGTCATATTGGCAGACAGTGCATCAGCGCCTGCCGAGCACCGAGGCCACGAAAGCACGACGGACAGGAAAGACGAACAATGGCGTGGATCGATAGGTGGGAGGTGAATCCAGTCAGCGGTGTCCAAACCCCAAGACTTGGTCGCCCACACCTGTCGAACCGATGCGTTGTGTGCAACGAGTGGGTGCATGCACCGACAACCTATATATCCATAGTTTTTCGTTATTACAACGAAATTATCCACAGGCGGGAAAGACTTCTTACCAGAGTTAATGGGACACCACAAAAAAGACAATCATTAAAAGACTTGACGGAGGGCAAGTAGCTATCGGACATGGAAGATTTTATGAAGAAATCAATTATCGCTTTGAAAACTAGCATGCAACTGGTGGATTTGCTCTTTAGGCGTGTCGCAACCTGCGGCAAAGAAACAGGTCCTAAAAACTGCGTCCAAATAGCGATTAGACTTATACCTATGCGACTGGCGCAATCACTGCAATGTCATCTAGAAGATATGACCTTGCCTTGTCTTGCAAAAGCACTAGAAACATGTTCATGTGAACAACTAGACTATCAAAATCTAACCTCTGAAATATTGCATCTTTTGCAGTCCTTCCCGTCTTATTACGAAACAACAATCCGTGAGTCCATGCTAATGATAAAGTTCAAAAGCCGAACTCAATCATTCTGCGAAACAACCTTCGGTACTTTTACTTTTATGCGGCTAGATCCTGCGAGAGGATGAGCCAGTTTCATGGATGTCCCGAATGGCACCCGCCCATAAGCGGTGTGTGTAGAGGAACTGCTCATGAAGCGTCTTGGGAATTAGGTAAGAAGTGACGTCCCCAGAGTCACCCGGCTTTTTGTTTGGGGTAGCTACTCTGGCCCGTGCACAACCAAATGATACCTATCCGGAAACAGGTTTGTTTGTTGGGAGCCGGTGACCGAACAAGCGGACCATACACCTTTTGGATGGCAATCTGTCAGTCGCGGATGCCCAACGCGTCCTAGTGAATCTCACCCCACTCAGGATAGACGAGTAATAGGCAAGAAGCAATGGCCTCATTCAGTGGCGGGCCACACTCGCGCACGTCACGTTGCTGTCTATGGGCTTCTGTGACTTTTATGTAGAGAGTTCGCAGCCAGGCGAAAAACCCGCTACATCTAATGCAAAGTTGCTTTTTTCTGGTTACTCGTTCTTGATCTGTCCGATATGGGTGGCCTTGAAGGAGCGCTTTGCACTCTAATCGGCATAGTCCTCGGAGCCATCCTAGCACAGCTTTGGTGCTACACTTGGATGAAAAACGGTGGCCACCATTTTTATTTCACATTGAGTAAATGATAAACTGATTGTCCTAGAAGGGCTCGTCACGAGAGTTAGTGCCAAAGAAACATAGACTCAATGATCAGAAGACAACCTCAGATCAAAAAAGTATAATACAATTTTAAGTTCATGGGAGCAACGATCATTCCACGTGCGTGTTAGGCAGATGGTGGAGGACAACAATAATGGAAAAACTGACTACAACGGTATTCCGACTAAAACCTTTGCAAGTTTCATCAAAAGGAGAACCCGTTAACTTTGAAGTACCTTAGGACATCGAACGACCATTACCGTTAGATATCTACGTAGGAAAAAGAGTTTCATGATCTACGATAAGAGCGCTGCGCCCGAAAACCATTCATAACAGTTCACTTTTTGATCAGTAAAACGTGATCGATGCCGTTCTGTTTTGCGGACTACTATCCTCACCCTTTGTTGTTACCTCACAAAATAAACCAGCTGGGAAAAAAAATTGTTCAAACTACAAACGGCGGACAGACAAATCAAAACGTGCGCACGTAAAAGGGTGGAGTCCTGTAGATCAAGAAAGTTTGAATGCAAGTGAACTGAATACTGACCATTAACTTTAGTGGTCAATATGCGATGCTCACTCGATGCACGATTCGCACGGCAAAATTATTTTCAGTAGCGAATTCCATAGCTTGACATTTCAGATATACTCCGTGTAACACGAAAATCAATTCCAGTGATCACAGCTTCAATGGGAGCATCGTATTCGAGAACAATTTGTAAACGAATAGGAAGCGATTGTGCAACCGACGAGCCATCTTGTGCTACGTGAAAATTGCTCACCCTTACGATCGGTTGGTGCCTAGGATGTAGAACAACTAGACGAATAATATATTTGAAACACGTTCTCTGAGTGGAGGTTTTGCACAACCGACCGTTTCCATTTTGGCATCCAAGACAGAGGAATACAAACATCACCGCATGCACATATTATCTCCATTTCTTCATTCAAACTAACAAATACCTGTAAGTACAATGAAACCGACTTCTGGTCAATTTATACGCAAGTGAATCGAGCAACCGAGTGAATATTGCCCAAACCCGACAACTTGCCAACAGGAAAGCCTGATGCTATGAACAAGGTTTCTGTTGTCAAGTCAGACTACGACAACGAATACAAATCACTAGTTAGAAACGTAAAATGAGTTCACATCCGCTTTGGGAACTAAACCGCTCGACTGAGATAAAACAAGCGAGAACTAAGATTTGCGCCTTTCGTCACCCGGGCTATGTGACCAGTAATTCAATGGAAAATAAGCGAGATCGACTTTGACTTGGCCTCATGATGAGGCAGTGTTTTCGTTTTCTTCTCGAAACGATAGTCTCAGATATTGTTTCTGGATGAGTCTGTACTGAAAATGATTAGATCGCGGCGAACAGATGATAAATGGAATCACTACATGCGTGAACGGGGCAGTGCAGATTTCCGTTAAATGAGCCGGTGTGAACACAGAGCTGAAGCACCGTAAACTTATTTGTTATGCGAAAGTTATTGAGATACGACTGATAGCTCACTGACAGAGCTGTGTCTTACCGATGGGAAGGGAGGGGAATACGTGGGAGATCCAGCACAGTCCAAATACACAGAAAAGGCATGGCGTAGTTCTGACTTGTTTAAATGCACAATAAGCGAACACGGACACGACAGAGAAACCGAAGTGTGTGTGTGTGTGTGTGTGTGAACGTAAATGCTTCAAACCATTGAACCGTGTGAGTATTGATAAGCCAAAAAGTTATATAGTCTACCTGAGCAGAAAGACCCAGGACAGCCATCAAACATGACGTGCATCGATGCGCCGGAAAGAGGGATTATCAAGTGAGTGGATAAACATACACATCAAGATAACTGAACCTATTATCAAGTCACCAACTACAATGCTGA
Source organism: Fasciola hepatica (assembly GCA_948099385.1). Taxonomy (NCBI): domain Eukaryota; kingdom Metazoa; phylum Platyhelminthes; class Trematoda; order Plagiorchiida; family Fasciolidae; genus Fasciola; species Fasciola hepatica. Next base: position 99,944 of record CANUEZ040000288.1, read on the forward strand.
TTAGAATGGACAGGATAAATTATGCACCGGGGAAAAAAACGTGCAAAACACTGGATGAGACTAGTAGCAAATCATACGACCAGACTACCAGAAAAATAGTAAAAACACATGAAATGAAAGGGGTTCAAAACCCAATTATTATCACCAACAGAAAAGGCTGAGAAGCAATGACAGTAGGTGGATAAATGGATGCGTTGAGGTAACTGATAACACTTACCAGTCTTCTTCGTTTCTTGTTCCAACCCTCCGCTCGACGACGAGAGTCCGTGTGACCGGATGCTTGATCGATACCAAGTAGACATTGCACAAACCGATTGAAAATTGGATGGAACAGTAAAACAGACGGGTCGGAGATGATCACTTATATATTCATTATTAGAAGGTAACAAGAACAATACGATCAATGGTGAGCACATGAAATAAGAGAGATTCGTTAATCCTATCATTCAACTTGTTGGTCGGTGTTTATGTATGCACGTGTAAGGAGACGGGTGAGTGGGCAGCTTTTTCGACAATAGATATGAAGAGAACAATTGCCACACATCTATGAATGAAACATTGGAAAGACATGAAGAACTAACCGCATCTACTAAATGCACTACACAGCCGTCTATGCATGCACACGCGTATATTTCCGTGTAACCTGTCGACGATTAAACACGTAGGTGAAAAAGCAAACCGAGGAGAAAGAGGATTGGAAACAAAACGGTCACATCACAATCGATGTGGTTGAAACAGCGAAAGAATAGTTCCAACGGAGATGCGTGGGATTTTATCCGTGTAATACAGATCGGGATACGACAAACTCGGTGAAAGATACCAACGATTGGTAGGCAGACTACTGTCAATTTGGGAAAACCGATGGACAAATTATGCAACTTAAGCAATACTTAACAAAGTTTACCAGATCATGTGAAGCGTTTTGCCTGAGATGAAAACCAAACAACCAACAGACAGAAAATTCACTCATACTGTCTCACTGTGGTTGACACCGCTGCATATTATATATATATATATATATATATATATATATATATATATATATATATATATATATATATATATATATATATATATATATATATATATATATATATATATATATATATATATATATATATATATATATATATATATATAGTGTTATGGCCTGACCGCCGCGTCGTTTCTTCCACCCTTGCCCAACACGAACAGAAGTATGAGGAAGCTAGCATCACCATTGGCCTCAGTCGGTGTTTCCCGCTTCCTTGTTTTCGGTCCAAGGAACGCGGATTATCGCTGGTTAAAAACGTTGCCGGACAGCAGCAGCAAAGTCAAGGCAGAATGCTTATAATAATCAGTTCTCACATAGAGCAGGAGAAGTTCCTTCACGGATGCTTCAGTTAGGTTCGCGTGCTGAGTTAACGCCCCACTGCCTTGTGGGTCAGACTTAGGAGTCAAAGGATATCCGAAGAAAAATCCCTCTTGGTGTGGGGAGCCGCAAATTATGACTCACCCAGAAACCTTCCGCGTCCTCCCTGTAAAGGGCTGAAGCATCCGTGAAGGAACTTCTTTTGGTCTATCACGTGAGAACTGATTAGTACAAGCATTCTGCCTTGAATTCGCTGCTGCTTTGTTTTCGATCCGCTTTTCGGATTCAGTCATCAACCCCATGCACCCAATGGAGCAAACGAAACGTAAACTGGGCAGCATCCTTCGGGCTGGGGGCTGTCCAGCTTAGGCGGGCGATAGCTGCCCAACGAAGTGTGACGACTTTTCCCATCGCCGAGAGAAACCCAGATACTCCACTCCTACGTCCATCTAGTAGAGGTTTTAAGACCGGAAAACTGTTTTCCTTTATGTTTATTCACTGAGGTGTCCTATCCAGAGGGCAGAGTGGTTAGAACCAGATGTTGCCCATCAATTGGTTCACACAACAGACTTCGTTTGGCCTCTGTCCATTGACCTATCATGCATGATTGCATCTCAGGCCTAAGAAAGCCATCTTGCATAGTTCTTTGGATCATGGAGGCACGCAAGCCATTACATTACACCGAGGTGCAGTCTCGTCGTGATGGAGTGCAGGGACAGGCTCCTGCCAATCTTGTAAAAGCACTTTGCACTTAGAAGGTGCAAAGCACATTCCGTATCTAGATATCTCAACCGTCAAGCGGTTCAGAGCGTGTTGTATTGTTTCTGCAGTATCATTCAGCAAGACGATAACATCGGCATATTACGAGTCGAAAACTCTGTTCCCTGGGAGGACTTCAACTTCAATCGTTGGAAGACCAAACAAGGTACTCTGCAGAATATCCACTATGGCAAAATGGAAGAGAAACGGGAATAACGGGCAACCTTGTAGCACTCCACTGGAGACAACAAAAGAGGACAAAAACTGGTCGTAAGCTCTTGCCCGACTCGACGTGTGACGATACAACTCTTCGGGGATTGACACTTACTTCACAGGTACTCCATTTTTCAATAAACAGTACCACAGTGCAGTATCGTCAAAACAGTCGAAGGCCGCGTGAATTTCCAGGAACATATTGACTTCTGGTCTTTGAAAAGGGTGACGGTGCTCTAGTAGTTGCCGCAGAGGTGAAGATTTGGTCGAGACATCCACAACCGGCACAAAATCCCAGCTTGCTCCTCGCCAATATGCTCTTCACCAGTTTGGTACAATCTAAGAAATAGGATAAACGCAAGCAGCTTCGACGCCACTGAGATAAAGCATACACCTCTATGGTCAGCGCAGTCACTGCGCCAGCCCGTTCTTAAGGGTGGGGACAAAAACCGACTCCCTTCATAAAGGGGCCCCCTGCTCGGAATTCCAAACTTCTGAGGAAGCATCAAGTTTACTGACGAACTGTTCGCCACCATCTTTGAAACTACTGGAGGAAGACCATCGGAGCCCGGCACTCTGTGACGTCCTAAGGTCTGGATTTCCTTTCGGATCTCAACCTTGGTAGATGGCATGTTGAAACGCACCACTGGTCGAGTGCCGGAAGAGCAATAGGAGAAGCTGACACCGAGGACCAGCTAAACTGTCTGAAAGTGCTCCGCCCAGCGTTAGATCGTTGTTGTTGATTGTGAGTGGGCGAATCGTCAGCATCCCGAATTGTTTCACTTACACCCAATAGCTTCCTACCGGTGACTCGAATGAGATAGAACAGCTTGCGGGGATTCCCCACGGCAGCAGTACATTCCACCTCTGATGCATACTGGGATCACCAGATTTCGCGGTCCTTAGGACTCGCGTTGAGCGCACGTCTCATTACGAGTCGTGCTGCGTTATACTCGCTCCCAACCGGGACCAACTGGCGTGCGTTGAGAAGACGCAGAGATTCTCGGACCTCGACCTTTCAGTCTTTTTTCACCCGTATGGTAAATTTATGGAACACCATTTGTTTTTCTCTTTCCATCCACCTGCAACCTTTCTCTTTCCAAAAGCGGAATCAACTAATTGGTTTCGACGTGGATGTTCTCTAGATTCTTCTTACAGTGCAGTTCCGAACGATGCAGTTTACCCCTTTTACTATAGTTCACTTCGAGTGATTCAAAACAAGAAATCCTGGGTCTTACCGCATTAGACCAGTTAATACTAGACTAGCTGATTGCAAAAGCATTTGCGAACAGCGACCACTGCTGCTTGATCTTATCAAGTTGGGTCCCAGCTAGCATTTGAGCTACCGCCTTTTAGAAAACAGATCAATGAGATGGACAAGAAAGCCTGCCGCAATTTAACCGTCGTTGCAGTATGCGTTTGGAGTGCCCACGGAAGCACACAGAGAGCTCAGTGCAAACCAATGCGTGGTCGGCATCAAAAGGGGAGGTGCTCCGGTACGAGTGAGTCTTGTACGCAGCCCAGCCATTTGTGGTTTATAGCGATGTGGTCGACTTGAGTCAATCATCATCGTACCACATTAACCAGCAGAGCAAGCCACACTGACCACTGCCTTTCTCACTATGTTGCGTGTAGAAATTGAAAGAATGAATATACAAGATGGACAGGGAGTGGACCTACAAGGGTAGGCAAAGAAAAGAACGCCGTAGTAACCAACATATGAAATACAGTTTAACTGTACAAACGCACATTGATCGATCATTCTGAATCGACAGAAAGTGACAACACGATCGCCACTGTTCACCGTTGGTTGCCATATCCCTCAGTGTTTCCAGCCAACTGGTTCAGGAATCTTTTGGACCCCAATCACGAAGACGTGAGGAACCTACTTTTCCCAAGTTCGCTGTACATTTTCTCATTCCCCGTAGTCACGTCATTTGTTGATCTCCACGTGATTCACTCCACTCCCGAGGAGGAATGGAAAACAGGGCACGGTACGGTAGACGTGTGTTTTGTCATACGCAACACGTGCCCCAACCAACGAAGTCTACTAAGCTGGATACGCAGTGATAGAACATTCTCTGAACTGATACCCAATACTCGATTCATGACCTCAACATTGCTTACTCGGTCATTCCATCCAGTCTCAGCAATTTTATGCAAACTTCGGTAGTCGAAAACCTCAAGGCGATGAGCATCTTACGCACGCAGACCCCAAGTCTCGCAACTATACAACGAGACTAAACACACCGCGGCACAGTACACAGGACCTTTCAGCTTCAGCGAACTATCAGATCGGCGCCACAAGTGCTTCAGTCCAACGTAAGCAGCTAGAACCTCGGATATACGCATGCTCCTACCCGTCGTCACGCTGCTGCCGAGGTAAGTGAGGCGATCAATAACTGCCAGCACCTGTCGAGCATCAAGCTCGGAACCGTTGACGTTCAGTCTTGCAACACTGCTGTACACTTTGAAGGTGCAAAGTGCATGCCGAGTGAAACTACAGCTCTTGCGAGTCTATCGAGTGCACGTTGCGCGTGTTCCGTGCATTTTAACAAGCAGACAAGGTCGTCGGCGTAATCCAGATCGCACCATTTTCTAGCTCGACGCCCACATCCTGAAGATTTTGCAAGGCCTTTCTTCGTCATTTCGTGGATGATGAACTTAAACAAGAGCGGAGAAATGAGACAGTCATGTCGAACACCGCTGGTTGTTCCGAATGGATTGGATCGTTAACCGTAATCGCTTAGACGATCAGAAGTGTGAGAGTACAATTACCTCAGAAGTTCATGAGCTTTTGTGGTTTACCTTTTCGGTGAAGACCACTGAGTAGCGCTGTTCGGAAGGCGTGAGTATAAATTCACAGAAAGATTTGATGGGGACATCAATCGGATGATGGAATTGGAGTCTTGAATGCGAGTCCCTTGAACGCATCGATGACAACGGATTCAGGCGTACAAGCTAAACTCGCCTGTTATCCTATACGCAACAGGGTTTGCACGTTGAACGTGGCTAGTTTGAATGGGCATCGAGGAGGAAGGAGGACATCAGCCGGTGGTAGCAGGTACGGTGAAACTCAAGAGTAAGTCGAAGAAGGACGAGGAAGACCATAGTCAGGGTTTCCACCATTGGCACTACAGCTGGTGCGGTCAACCAAAGCACCCGTGGGGTATGAAAGTGGAAAAGAAAGTGGGAAGGTAGTGGAGATGAGAGAACAAGTTGTGTACGATGTAGGAGAGTGACTTTTTTGCGCGTGAAAGAGCAGTCAATCGGAGTAGTAAAATCTTTCACGGTAGTTTGTGTTGTGGGCTCTTGTACTACTCGGTCGCCCAGTCCAGAGTGGGCATTTTTTTCGAGGATACACCTCTAGCCTTTGCGCGGCCAGGTGCATCTTGCAAGGCAGCAGTGCTGGTCCATATGAGCCGGTGGCCAACTGTATAGCTCATCCGCCTCTTCTGAAAACCGCTGCGTGAATGCTCAGTTCAATCGCCCTTTGGATGGGGCCAAACATCCTGGGTGCAGACGCATGGTTATTTGAGAGCATTTCGAGAGGCTTCCAGGTGAAATATGCACCGATCAATTCTGATTCCATCAAATTCAGTGCACATCGGTCCTTTGTGAGCAGCGGTGTTTTACAAGCTCCGGTGCTTACCCATTAAGAGGGAAAATGAAACTCCGTGGCAGAAAAAAGAACTCAAATTTGTAACAGACAAGAGTTAATTAGTTCGTTTTATTTCATTTCGTCTTACAGTAAGCGTCCGGTGAGAGTAGAACTACAGAAGCCAAATAAAATTGCATTTTTCATTGTCTGCCAGGACAAATACCACAGGAAATCACCCGGCGAAGAATGCGTCGTACATCACAGAGAGGGGAAAGTTTTAGTACGTATAAGTGCCGAAGAATCAGTGGGAAAGAAATCATCGCCACAATGCTTTTTCCAAATGCGGTTTTCACAAAAAACTGTTTGCCAGCCATTTCACTGTCCGAAGTCACATGAAAACAAACGATTTCAGTATTCACAGGATGTATTGTTGGCACGAGGAGCCTGAACCTCATGTAATGGAAAATCCACATCTTAAAGTAGAACGCCGTGAGCCCGAATCGAACCGGCGACCCTCTGCACAACTGGCAGATGCTTTACCAGCTGAGTTATCGCGGTCCGGCCTGTCTGGTGTGAATAACGCAAGTAAGTAATCGATAATGCGCGAACCACTATTCCTATGATGCACAGTAACTATCCCGGTTTTAATCATTGAGCTGGCTTCGTCGGTCATTTCCCAATGGGACGAACAGCACACGGATGAACGTGGTCCATTGGACACTGAATTAACCTTGTTGAAGTAGGCCTCTCATCTTCATGTTTCATCAAACAAATAACTGCAGTTCAATCGACAAACTACATTTACGTAATTTTTTGTTTATCTATCAATAATCAACGGAAATAGGCACTATTCAACATTCATTTCATTTTGGTAGGTAACAACAACAAAGTGAACCACAACATCTATGTACAACCGTTTCATCTTTATTATAAATTACCATCTGTAATGCATCCGTTTCAATTGGACTTCTACGGAGAAATTGATTAAGGGAGTTTACTACTATTATATTGACAAGTAGATATCGTCCAAAGCCAGTACCGAATGAGCGCCATATCATTTGTTGTTGTTCTTGCTGACGTAAACCAGGCTGTTGGGAACCTGGGACGGGGCAGCGCACCACGATTCCCGTGTGAGACTCCAAGTCTTGTGAGACGAATTCGAATTGCACATGGGGCTTCATGTTTCCTAAAACTCCGCAGGTAACAACTGTGCGCAGTGTCTCGATTCATTTTCAATGGTGAATTGAATGATGCATCATCCCATGATTAACGCTTCTGTACACCGTTTCTGGGCTGCACATCGAGAACACTTAGGATTTTTATATACTCATAAAGTGGCATTGTGTAGTCTCGGAGGGACGAACTTGATCTAAAACAAGATGTGCATATTGGCAAACTAATGTGTGCAGCTGAAAAGGAATACATCAATCGATGAGCTCGTTCATGCACATCGTCCACGTCACCAGTGTTCTTTGACCGTAGACCACCCACCCCCAATGACAAAAACCAGACTATAGGAAGCTTGTACGGAATTTATTTACCTAGGTGATAACAACTTGATTTTGTTCACGGATATATGAGAATTGTTATAACCATCATATCAGCCGGATCACGTCTACGTGGAGACAAGATTTTCACGTTATGCACAGGATAGTGAAAGAGCTGTGAACCGCTCGAGTCAGCACAGATGGGTTAACTCGGATTAGATTACTGAAAAACACGATAATTTGGACCACTGAATATTTTACATTGCGTCAATCATCGAACAATCTGGTCGGAATGTGATTTTACTACGTAATGGTAAAGTTCGTCTAGCAAGATCGTGACGGATTATGAGAAATCATGGACCCGTTGACTGCATTCCCCAGGAGATATCGGCAGATCACAAACAGCAATGAAGTTTAAAAGAGGGGGCGCCACGAGAAAGTGATCCGGTGTTCGTCATCACTAGCCATATCTCGGTCCTATGGTCTGGGTCGTGTAGACAGCAGTCATGACAAATTTTCTGTCGTACATCGAGTAACGACGACCAAATAAAAAGAAAACAATGAATACACGGTTCATTCAGTTATCTCCATTGTGAACGGGTATGAACAACCACCCATCGAACTAGATAAATCTTTTTTTAGAGTCCTATTCCGTAACGAAAATAACACCGTTCCTTTGGGCAGAGATACTGGACTGATATAGAATTCGTGGCGTAGAAGAGCAAGGTAAATGCAATCGTGCAACGACCTTGGGTGGGACGCGAGTGGAAACGCAGGATGAGCTGACATACTGAAGAAAGCACTCATTTCTGACCTCGATGTTTCAACTCCATCCTGAATCACGAGATCAAGTACCAGAGGTTCGCACGCATTTATAATGAGTTTACTGATCGCATTGAACCACAAAAGTTTGTAAAGTAGGACCACAGTTAGGAGAAATTAAAAAGCTCGCACGGTCGTCCAAAATGTGGTCGTTCAACCAACTTTGGACGATGGATCAAAAAGTTATAAAAGATGAAAATAACAACCGACGGCAAAATTTACATCTTAAAAAAGGCATTATACATGAGTAGCACGAGATTTAATTTCAATACTAACTGCTTCACTGTGCAGTAACAAAGCTTAACTCACCGCAGAACATTATGCAAGCACAATACAGCTGTTCCATCCCTGGCATGTCATTATCTTTATATTTATATATATATATATATATATATATATATATATATATATATATATATATATATATATATATATATATATATATATATATATATATATATATATATATATATATATATATATATCGCAGTTTTTTAATTAATGTGCCTCATACAGGCAACGTTGTACTTTGATACTAATGTTTTGTGTAAACTGCACCAATCACTTCGTGACTGGTAAATTCGAAGATGTTTCGGAGTATCTTTCTCCTTGGCGAAGACCATAGGATGACAAATACAATAAATTCGTCATTTCGTATACCCCATCAACCCACAGTTATGAGAGAATATAAACCGCAGAAAGATGAGAGGTATTAATTCATATTCGAACTTATATCACGTTAGTAAATGTGCTGGCTTTTCGCCCACTATATATTGCTCAGAAAGTATTTCCCATTATTAATAACGTAAATCGTGCAGCATTCCGAGAAATGTTTGGAAGAAAGCGTACACCGAAGAAGTCTGTTAGTGGGCGTGCCACCACCTAAACTCATTTAAATTCAGAACTTGTTCTGGTGACTGATTTCTGATTCCCAACATCTTGAGCCTGGGCTGTATAAAGGGACAGATCCAAATGCCGCTGTATATACTCGACCCCTGATGGATAATCGGATGTCACGCTGGCACTACAGATGACTGAGATTCGCAAAAGCCAAACGCGCCTTTTTTATACGCGATGACGTTTCATCCCATATCCGACCACTTGAAAAGTCGTCTCATCTCCTTCATCTTCAATTGATCTTTTGCCATTGCTACGCTGCTCTGGTATACAGAATAATGCGTTCGTAATCATTGACCCCATAGTAGTGTTTTCGCCATCCTCATTTCAAAATCCGTGAGACTGCATTCTCGTCTAGAGTGCACCGAGGTACGTTGTTGATCAATGGGTACTTGCTATACATAATATTTTATTCAAGGGGGAATGTATTTGAATTGTTCTGCATCCAATTAGTTGAATGCTATGTAATATGTATCTAATTATTGCATTATTATGATTATACATACGGATACACAACTGATACCTGAAGACAGATATCGGATTTCAAACTTATATGTCCATCACTATAAAGCAAACGGATGACTACATACCAAGAGTGTCTAATTATCCGAAACACAGGGAGGAATACAGTAGTGTATAAGACGAGAGAGAGAGAGAGAGAGAGAGAGAGAGAGAGAGAAGGAAAGAAAGAAAGAAAGAAAGAAAGAGACGAGCAAGAGGAATATAATCCGAATAACTATCATTCCTTGGTTGGGATAGCAAAGTCATAGCCGGTGAAAGAAAGCAAAAAGAGGTCAGGAGGACTAAACTGAGCACACATCGACAGGACCAGGGCATCTGAGGTGAACGCAAAAAAAGATAAAGTCGGTTCTCCATAGAGAAGCTAAAGGGGGATAAAAAGATTGACTTTGGTGCATGAACTAGGCAGAAAGGTGCGCAGATCGCTTGACCACAAAGTGGTAAAAACACAGAACAGCTGACAAAGCTGGTAAACACGCATGTGCAACATAATCGGTCAGCCAGATCAAGAACTGAATGGGGTCGAACGGCACGGGACAACGGGATGCGGCCTGTGAAGCGACTGACGATAAATTAGTCAACCCCGGTGGGTAATGCTCTTGTTTCACCTAGATCTCCTGCAGAGCGGGCGTCCATTACAGGAATCGACCGCGGTGCAAAGGACTGATTGTGACCATTCGAAAAAGCCCGTGATGGTAGAGCGAAATAGCGTGTAGTGGTGACGCGCAATAAATCGTTAACAATCAATCCGGATAACCTAGTGAGTGCATCCAACTCAATCATGCATCCCGAAGTACTGTACAGCTGCTGATTTGTAACAAGCAAGATGAAACAGTTATGCAGTGCTTCCATGGTTTTCAATGATGGGTCAAGTGTTGATAATTCTGAATCCTTTCATGAACACAGATAAGCCCCGATGGTTGAAGGGGTTGTAGACAGATAGTGTGGACGGAACAGATAAAGTCCGATTACATGGAACAAAATAGTTGTTTATTCTCAAAATAGTGATCAAAAAAGGTGCATTGTGAATCTCAAATCACATTACCTACAGCTGATATATGCACGACACAAGCCGGATGATGGGTCGAATTTGTCGCTGAACAAAACTTCACCGGTATTATATGCCCAAACGATGACCAAAATACGTTCGAACGTATACATGAATTAGCCGCTGCTTTGAACTGCCCAATAGTCGAAGATGGAACTGTTCTTAATCCCGGTTAAAAACCCTCAACACCTGTGCTCATCTCATCAAGCAAACAACTGGGCCACAGTTGAAATAGCGACAAATATGAACGCTAGCCACCGTGCATTGCAGTTCAATTATGCATCCTATCCTCGTTGTCGGAGTAGGACACATCGGAACGAACGATTACAGTAGGATGCCCGCCAGAACAGAGTAACATGCGATGGTCATGCGATCAGTATTGTTAAACACGCGGTATTATTCCAAGCACGACCGATTCACCAAAGAAAATTGCGAATGTATTCTCCACTAGCTATGCCAGACTAAACCGAATAGTATAGTAATAATTTAACCTGAGATTTAATTCATACGAATTCATCAACGAGTGGTGTAGATTATCTATGCGTTGTCCACAGTTACAATGCTTTCAGTCAGTTCGGAGCAACAACCAACAAAGCAAACAGAAGACGTGCGAACAGGTGTGTGTTTACGACAACCTAGTAACGGAAGATCAGTGTCTTTCCCTGCTGAGATTATCTCGAGCAACCACGACTAACACTAACATCATCACCATTTATCAGTCCCAATGATTTGCACTTTCGGTGCACAAAGCCAAGCAAACTGTGCATAGCGAAATTGGCAAATCCAGTTCGAACAATGCACTCTGAATAAGTGGGCATCGGCTAAATCAACACTGTTTTCTTCTTGTCCGTGTTAGTCTAATCCGTTGAATCGTGCACGCACTGCAAACTTCATTCTGACACAAATGGATCAAGTACAACCAAATATTTGGAGGCCGAACAGTGAAATATGATCACAGTTGTGGACACGCCATAGTTTCACTGCTAGGTAACGCTTATCCACCCAGGAGAACGGACAGACAAATGGGAATAAGAATACGGAACGAGGTTAGATGAAAACAAAAATCAAAAACTAACTCACAGAAGTCACTGGCTTTGGCTTGAGACAAATCCTTATAAAAATCGGTACGATGTGCTTTTTTCAATCCAGTACACAGTCCGAAATCACTCAGTTTGATATGACCCTGTTGGAAGGAAAGGCAAATAGAACAGAGCGAGAATGAAATGTGCGCCCACATTTAGGGTGACCAGTAAATCATAGGCGCTTTCGCTCCGACTTACAGTGAATGTTGCGTTTTTCTCTCTACGTCTCCCCCATCCCCCCCCCCCCCCCGACCATAACCCTAAACGTCAAATCGAAACGACTGATGAAAGAAAAAGAACGAACTAAAACATCAGTCTGTACCCATATAATTAGCTAATCGTATTCAGCACTTCACAAAACTTGAGAAGTGTTTGACTGATCGGTTATCGGGTTCGAGGCAAGCATCATCACACGTGGTTCCAACTGTTACATATTACATATTCTTCCAATGTCCCTCTACCCTGCAACTAACAAGATGCGGAACACTCCCCCGTGGCATCTTCCTGCCCAGACAAAAAAGGAAACAGTAACCCAATTCTCTTACACTCCCTTCTACAACTTGATCACAAAGGATGAGATTGTCCCCTCTAATCATAACTCATTTTTGTTCAACCAATAAAAGCGCAAACATCGATGAAGAACGGGAAAACAATGGGATGATCAAGGGTGCAGGGTAAGTTATACTGATGAAATGAGTTCACTGCATGAATGATAAGAGAGAGAAGAATACTGATCTGATTCAGTCAGCCTTAATCACAACTGATTTAGTCGATACAGTCTGTGCTTATTCATGGTCTATAAGTACACAGAGAGATAGAACAGGGCTTTTTGTTCTAGTGTTCTATTTCCCTTTTTTCCAAACTGATAGCGAAAAAACTCAAGACAAAAAGGTGTGATGCTCAAAGCACGACAAGCAATCGCGAACCAGTTCAACTACTGGCCGGTCGACAGAGCATTGAAGAACGAACTCGTTCAACTCTAATCAACATTAATCAAATTGATTAATGAAGGCGTTTTTGTTTTTGAGTAGTTCGAGATTTTAATTGCTCGTGCAGTGTCAACGCGATCCACTCATCAACGAGGATCTGTCAAAATACTAGTATATCCACTCTACTAAGGAGATGCACACCAAAGCATTCATTCACCGTGTGAATGATGAGTTACTCATTTGCCGGGTCGGTGACGGATGAGGACTATCTTGCATAGGGTTTACGTGAAGTGAAGTGACCTGTTACAAACCAGCTCCGATAGCCTCAAAATCCTGTGGGCCCAGTGCCAGTCCGGGGATGGGGTTTCTTCAGACCTGAACCAGCGAAGATTCCTAACAAACCCAATAAAACAACTTCAGTGTACATTACCAGTGAGCTGAGCGTCTACCTATTACAATGAATTATTCAACAATAGATATTTTTATACATAATACGATCCAGTTAATCAAAGCAGACAGAAGACACAAACCACAAGCAATCAACCCAACACACCCAAACATACATACATACACACATACACACACACACACGCACACATACATACATACATACGTACATACATACATGCACACACACATACATACATACACGCACACATTACCTAAGCCAAATTCTCGGGCAGAGTAGTAATCATCCGCACATCGAGGAGTGACACGAACTCCGAATATGTGAAACTACAGACACGCAATTGTGGCTCAGTGTTCGTTGTGGATCAGGCATGAAAATTGTATTCCTTGAGGATGTTTTCCCGATTCCAGGTTTACACCTGCGTCAGACTGCCTGATGGTGAAGCCTGTATGTACTGGGCTGTTGTAGCGGCGAATGATGGGGCAACAGAACAATGCAAATATCAAACCGATCGGGCCAACTAGTCGAGACCCATAAACCAAGGAACAGACGGGGAATATATCAGAAGTATCCCGCAAAAGAGAAAAAGAGGCATTCGGACTAGCAGACAGAATGCAGCGGGAACTTTGACAACCAGGAACATAGGCCCAGGTGAGGGGCTACCGATCGAGCCGTCAACTGGAGCAATCGGACCAGCCAGACGGAAGCAATGCGCAAAAGAAGCAAGCTTGTGGCCACAGGCAACTGGCCAGAAAGCAGCCAAAATGTTCAAGCAGCCAGAGGACCAATGTTGCTGCAGCGCGGTTTGGAAAACGGACTTGACCTATTTGGTCACTCATATATGGGTGTCCTCGCCCGTCTTACCTTCTTTGTTACACTGAGAGTACTGTTGTGGGCAATTTCCGATTTGGGTTACAAAATGTACCAGCTTAGGAGAGATTGATTATCCACTTAAAAGTTTTAAACGAAATTGGCACGGCAGGGGGTACAGATGAGGCTTTCGATCTTTTCTAATAGTAAAAAAGATCCCTGCGCCAGTGGAAACGGGATTTTTCCTGCGTATCCAAGGCTCAGCCCAACCCTCGTCCGGTTGATATTTTTTGAATGGATGCATGGAACAGATTAGTGCGTTGATTACATTAGTTTGAATAGTGTATTCACCAAACCCTCTGTGGACACCAAAATGGTTTCATACTGATAGTTCCAACGAACCAAGTGATGATTGAGTGGGCAGGTGGATCAGGCGCACACGTGCAACCAGACAACAATGCATTATTGGTCTCGTTAACTTTCCTAGGGTCAAACAGACATGCTCACTCACTGACAAGCCACGGGGAACATCGACAATAGGAAACTGACAAAGAATTCAGTATTGTATTAGCTGAAGACACTCAGTCGCTCATCGATTAAGTTATGTAAACGATTTAATTTGGGAAATATTTTCACGTGCCGACTAACATAGATTTTAAAGTATTGTGAAGATCTCTCACTCGTGCCCATTTCTCAAAACGTGGCAATGCTTAGGAAATTTAGTAAGTGCATTGCTCGCAAGCGCAGAGCCGTATGCTACCGGGCACGTTCCCAGGTAGGGGACAGGGAAATGGGCGCCCATTTTGCAAGTAACCGTGGGTAAAGGGGGAAGATGGGCTGGGCTGACACTTTTGCCTTCAAACCGCTTTCGCATTTCGATTTTCTGTTAGTGTTGCGGACACAACCTTATTAATAATAATGGGAATAATACCGAGAAGAATCATTATCCGGCCTGTCGAAATTTCCCAAAGTTGTCTCTTTTTCTCCTATTTTAATCCAGAACCAAGATCAAAATTGAATTGTTTAGTGAAGTACGGCAATCGCAACGATCATGATGGAGAAACGCAGAATTTGAACGGTATTTATCTACTAATTCCACAAAACCAAAAAATATGGAGGTGTAAAAAATCAGACCAAATGAGTCAATGCCACACTCACTTTTGCATCAAGCAACAGGTTGTCCGGTTTGATATCTCGATGAATAAATCCCATTCTGTGTATGGAATCGATAGCGAGGGCAGCCTCCGCGATATAGAACTGGGTTTGCGGTTCAGTCAGCGTATCCCTTTTCATCAACAAGGTCATGACGTCACCTAGATGTGTCCGAAGAGGGGAAGACAGAAACCATTAGGATGAAGGTGAGTAACACACAGAGGTATAAGGGGAAGAAAAATACTGGGAAGAACCAAAGTGTATTAAAAAGGGGTGAAATGGAAAACCGAAGTGCAGTAGAGGCATAGATGGAGTAGTTCCTTCCAGGACACAACTAGATTGACTGTCGGACATGGAATACCTCGAGTTTCGGCAATTCTTCTCCAAATGTGTCAGCAACATAAATCGGCAACAGCTACACGCAATGAACGATGAATCATCATCGTTTTTGGGAATCTTCCGAAGCACAACATATCGGAAAACAGATGATCGTAGATCATCACACTATAGCTAGTTGATATCCCTTAACAAGGGGGAAAAGGACACATAGCAATCATGTGGAAAGGTATGATGCAGGACTGACAACAAGTATTTATGGACTGGGCAAGAGACTAATCTAAATGAATAAGAGGTTTATAGGACGAAATTTCGGAGAGTTTCACGTAAAACCGCACTCTGTCGAATGAGATAGAGCGTTAATTCAGGAATTGTGTCGGTACCACGACCACAACAGCCTCTGAATGACTCTCAAAAAGCTGTGAACGAAATGCAGGCTGCGTAGCACAATGCAACATTATTGTATGATTTTTATTTTGCAAAATGGTCTTGAGTGGGCAGAAAAGGGCTATATTGCTGTGGCATTGGCACAACTAGTGGAAATGATGGTTTATTGTATGGGGAGAAAACTTCATGGTCCTAGTTTTTCGTGTGCAAAGGCCAATTGCGCTGCTCGCGATCGTGAACATAAAAAATTATGATGATGTCACAATGTCAATCCGAAACCCGGAGGTTAAGTGAGAGGAAGCAAAAAAATGCAGATGAACATGTCCCAACAGGGATGCGTCGACAAACACACGTGAAAATACCAGTGTTTTTTTCTCCTTATTCCTAATTAGATCAACCACGACAAAAAGCGGAATGAGATATTGCGGAGAAAAGAGAAAAACTGAATGCCCAATTGCGTAAACCGAACGCAGGTCGAATGCTAACCCAGTTGCTTTTCATTTTGAGGGTTTCGGAAAATCAAATTAGTGTGAACCTGCCTGTACACATGCGAGCTTGAGCGCGGAGAGAAAAACAAAGTGCTTCAATCGAGAGCATAGGAAGAGGTCTATCACTGAACTGAATACTCATGGGAATGACAGAACTACGTAGAGAGGATGCCTGGCTAAGCTCATTGACAGACGTTGGGGAAAGTAAGGTAGATGGGCACGCGGAATATGGTTGACCGGGTGTCGAACGATCAAAAAGAAAGCAGAGCACTTTGCCACAAAAAAACATGTTAGTCGGTTATTCGTAAATCGAATATGGACTACAGAAAACTAGAGTGATGGACAGAAATACGAAGTGCTTGATTTATCAGTTGACGGTCTAATCAACAGGCGAGGTTCATGCAGAACCCTGGCTGTTTATGATGTTCATGCTAGATTCACTTGATGAAAGGAATATAAAAAGCACAGCAACCCAAGCTACCCTACAGCACAATGAAGCCATCTTTAACGGAAAATGGTTCGGATTAATGTGTATTATGAGCATTATGATTACCAATAGCTATCAATAACCTCGGCTTTGACGCCCGTCTATTTCTCACATCAATACTGTTCACCTGGTAGTGGAAAGTACTCTGGAAACAGAACGAGGTGATAATCAAGCCGATTTAGTCAAATAGCGGAGATTCACGGGCCAAGAAGATGTAAATGTTCTGGAAGCGTCGTGCGAACGATAAAAAGGACCCTACATAGACGAACACCCACTGGTTCGTCCCACTGACAGATTCTCCTGGGCGCTGACTTACGCACGCACGCACGCACGCACGCTCATGTGTCCACATGTTCATTCTCTCGACATGAACCAAATACGGGGCGACCTGGCATCTGCCCTATGATTACACACACAGTCCCAAGCACAGACACGCAAATCCGCAGACCTTGAACTGAGACCACACCAACCAATCAACTCAGCTCATCCCGTTATGTGGTTATTTCCTCGGCATGTGCACTATCATATAACAAATTGTTCCATGCACACGGTTTGATCTGCACTTTAATCAGAGACTTGGAGACATTTGGTTGTACGCTTTTTGTTTATTCATTAACGCTTATCCATTACAGTACCGAATTCCGACTAGCAAAGTCTATTGACCGTGCGTCTACTATTATATAGATGTCACATCTGTGACAGATAGAAACATGTTTTTTTCTTGGAAAACAGCGCCATCTGTTGGACGTCACAGCAACACACGCTACACTAATGTTTCAGATGTACGATTTCTGAAGTTCTAACTTTACGATTCGATTTCAATGTTTCCAATAGCATTGCTTAGAAATCGCGAACAAAGTTTTCAACCAGTTGGGAAAGTCATCACCAAATCGATCTTCTGCTGTTTCGTACGATGTAGAACTGCGTCCTGAACTAAATTACAACACCAGTGATCTTTAGTCGTATGCGTGATGAAATATTCCTAAGCTAACGCCTGAGCAAAATGACATTTACGATCAAATAATGCAAATGGTCAATAACGGGGTTGGAAAACTTTTCTTAGATGCGCCAGAAGGAACTGGTGAAACGTTCCTAATTCGATTGATTCTAACAGCAATTCGATACCGAGGAGACGTATCTTTAACTATTGCGTCGTCTGGAAAAGCTGCGACGCTACTACCAGTTGGAAGAATTGCTCATTCCGTTCTGAAATTGCCATTGAACGTGCAATTCATCGAAACTCCCACGTGCAACATTTACAAAGCATCCGGTATGGGAAAAGTATTGCAGAAATTCAACGCTCGAGGCTCTTGATCGATCATTGCAAGATTTGAGCGGAAACATCGGACCATTCGGGAACGCATTAATATTGCTTGCAGGAGATTTCAGGCAAACATTACCTGTAATTCCTCGATCGACACCTGCGGACGAAATAAATGCTTGCCTGAAGTACTCCACTTTGTGGCGGCACGTAAAGACGTTATACAATTGAATACAAATATGCGTGCCCAGCTGCGAAACGACTGATCAGCTGAGAAATCCTAACACCAACTGCTGATTGGTTGAAGTAAAGAGCTATTCTTGTGGTCAAGTATGAAGACGTCTACGAACTTAGCAATATTATTCATTCTATCATTCAAAGCGGGCCAGTCATAGACAAAGGCACATGGTTTGCAGTAAAAAAAAATTAATGAGCAACGCGGTAGGAGCGACAATCTTGACAGGATATTTCAAAAGTGAAGATGTCCACATTCCTCGCATTCATATCATTCTAACGGGTATGCCATTTCTATTTGAGACCGCAGTTGCCAATTCGATTAGCGTCTGCTCAGAGCCAATCTTTAGAATTGTGTGGTTTAGATTTAGACACGGATTGCTTCTCACACGGACAATTATATGTTGCGTGCTCTACAGCCAGTCTTTATACCTGCACATACAATGGAACAACAGAAAATATTGATTTCCCGCAACCATTGTGAAATTATACATATTAGAAACGTGTGCTTTCTCTTTTCTTTTTTTTCGCATTTAACCAGACTGAGCCATAGTAAAGCGTGGCCGAGTACAACTAGTATATATATATATATATATATATATATATATATATATATATATATATATATATATACACTAGGACTTGAAGTCAACAATAATAACAGCAACGACAAAATCAGGAGGATTAAATTAAAACAGGACATGATATATTTACTCTTCCCGTTGTACGCTGTTGGATGTCCATTATCGTTCTTGTTCGATTGCACGACAGTTTTGTGTAGGGAAGTTCAAAAGATAGGCCGTAGAACATTCGAGTCACTGACTTCTATTCTGAGCCATGTCCCTCAACAAATCTGACCAACGGCAGTCCTCACCACTTGGGCTCCAACGAGGAGCACCTGAAGGTTTAACTGAATCCAGTGATGGCACTAGCTTCAATCATACCCTAGCGCGAAGTCATGACTATGTTGCTTGTCCCAGCCCTGCCCATCACGTGCGAACACGGCACGGAAAGACAGACGATTGACAGGCATAAGAAACACATAACGGAGCCATCGGACGCTGTGTACAGTGATTACTTCGGTCAGAGGGAGACCACCCGTACTCAAGACACCATGATGAACTTCGTCATCACTTACTCGATGGTCCCACCAAACGCGAGTAATATTTCGGAGGCACAGTTCAGTTCAGTTAAGTTCATTCAAGCATCACCTCGCACTGGTGTTCTGGTTGTGGTTTTGGTTGCTACCTCGCAGCATCGTCGAGTCGGGAGCAAAAAGAATAGAAGCATAAAGTGAGAAAAAGCCGAAAAGAAAATAATAAACGGAAATTATGAAGTAACAGAAAGAGATCGAATGCAACTACGCCACTGGCCGCGACAGACAGCCACAGTTGATCACATACAGAAAGTCGCCAAGCATCCTTAACCCCGAGTGATCAGGTCTCGCACCCGTAAAGCAAAACGCGACATTGTACACCTATCCCTTAAAGGCGAGCTGGATATCACGGCGGTGCCACCTATATTGCAGGTTGGCAAAAGGTGTTCTAGCTTTCGCTATTCGTCAAGCGATCTGTTCCCCAACACCAACTCCAACGATAATCAGGCTTCCGAAGCACTTCAAGTTATCGACTAACTCTAGCTGAACACCATAGGGGGTGACTACAAGCATAGGCTGCCGCCAGTCTGGCAAAAACAGAATAGAAGGCAGACAGTAAGATGACTTAAGTAAAGGGCTGAAGATCAAGATGTCGACCAGCGAAATCGGACCAACACAACGAGAATTGTGCATAAGTACAAACTCAATCGCCACAAATAGGTACATGGCCAAGGAGTCGGAATACACATTTAGACGGAGGATCTATCTCGGTCCAGTGATGGCGTGAAAAAGAATCATTCAAACGGCTACACATCTTCTACCATTTTGAAATGTCCGACTGAGCAAATATAGATGTGTCTCACACCCGTTTCCCATTCCCGTTACAATCTGACTGTTTCTGTTAATGAACTCCCTTTAGGAAAAAAATGGAAGAAGCTAAAAGAAAGGTAAATAGTAGACACGTGGTAAAACTGAGTGGATAAAAATAATGATGACTCATGCATGCTCTCAAAGACCAAAGCACATTGACTCGGATGTACGCTATGACTCACCTCGTTCATTCTGATCGGTGCATCGGAAGCCTCGGTCAAGGTCAAATTCAGTGGATCAGATGGTCATATTATCATAACCTACGAATCGCTGAGCTTGGCGTTCGAGCTGAAATCGTTCCAATACCGGTTTCTGGGGTTTTCCTATCTGACTGCTATGTCATGGACTAAACTCGTCTACTGCCTCCCCAAACGTAAACCAATGCAAGCAACAAGGTATACACTGACAACGTCAGTTTAGTCAGAGGCTTGAGCAGGCAACACGAGTTGCGACCGATGTTCCCTGAGGGGAAAGCAGGAGTTACTTTACCGTCTCATTAGATGAAACATTATATTTGAGAAATGTCTAACAGAGAGGCACGAGACAGTATTTGCATTACGATATGGACAAACCTAATGTGAACTAAACGAATGACAGGTCGAAGAAACAGCGAGGCGTTGGGAAAAACAGAGTGCCAGATATAGTTGAATTCCATTCAACTGGGAGCAGTAAAAAAAATCCGCACAAAATCTGGGCCCACCTTTCTTCGTGAATAGTTTAAAACCTGATCAATAGTTCGGTTCGAAACAGAAAAGCTAACAAGTGAAATTCCACGATCGGAAAGTACACGGGTCATTGGACCGTTTCCTGACAGGCCAGTGGCGTTGCGATTACATTTCCCCTCTCTCGCACTCTCTTTCTCGACTCCCATCGAACGTGCAGTGGACGATACAGTATTCTATCAGAACTGCCTTGTAAACGCATTGTTTATCACCGTGAACTGTGGCACTAGAGGAGCTCTGAGAATTGGCCTAGCGGCCTGATCCTTTTGGGAGACAGCAATCACCAACTGGAGTTTTAATTATGCATACAATTTGGTGGATCGGAGGAAAAAAAACCAAGCATGCGCTATTGGGACCTCGATTTTTGGATGGGATTTCACTAATCGATTTGCGTAGTTCAATTTGGATGGGGATTTCCGTGCAAGAAAATTCGTTGACATGACAACAAAGACAGCGATTCTATACCAACCGGCTAAGAATGTGATCGGTTATTTTATAATGAAAACTCTTTATCTGCCGAAGCAAGAACAAAAGATCGTAAGTAATAAGTTGTGAGGAAGGATAAAAATTCTACTGACAGGAATGGACGAAAATCAAAAAGCTAGCAAGGGTTCGTGCAACAAATCTCAACAACAAATGATGGAGCTGTTTTGGCCTTTCGGGTATTGAATCTCTGAACTTGTACGCCAACTCGAATTTACCTGCCTCAATGTAGGTGCGAAGCCACTCACGTTGGTCGAACAGGGCGACAATTACATAATCGGGCATCGGAACACATCCCGAACTGGATTCAGTGTAAAGTTGCCAAGTCACTATCTACACAGAAGGTTGATGATAAATTACGAACCACGAAGTGTATTTTGATTCGGATACTATCTTCTACCTACCTATCTAAGGGGTTTTCGGTTGTAGAATACCAAGTGTATCTCTCTATTAAACAGGCATAGTAAGCTTTGCAATAATGAGACCAGGGGGAGGACGGAGCTGATCCAAGTACCAATCTGTCATCTTCATGAACCAAGTTGATCTACTTTTGAGGTAAGTAGTAAGGTTATGTATCTGGATAACAGGGAAAAAATTCTCCGGAAGCACACGACCGGTTTCGCGGTTGTCAGCCTTGACAAACCGACGAAATATCTTTCGAAGAATCGTCTTGTGATTCCAAAAATAGACTCTCCGTCTATGCACGCTCCTCAAAATCCAAACGAGATTACAGTGAAAAACAAATTTATCTATATTCAGAACGTGGTGATCAAAATGAATAACAACTCGAAATTTTTTCGCAAACAGATCATGCGGCCGACGTTGAAAAACGGAAAATTCTGAGTAATTCCTGGGGGTGAACACAAGTATTTTCGACTCCCCTTCATTTATCACACATTACACAATGGATTTAGAAAAGATGTACAACGGTCAGCCACGGGTCAGCAAAGACAGATCGCATCACTAGTGCAGCGTCCACGACATGGCCACCTGTGTAGACTATTTGACTGTCTAGGTCGATCAGATAGCGAGAGGAGCAGTTGTATTAGTATCTGATTTTTGGGTATACTGAATGAAATCAACCAAGCTTCTATCAACAAACACACACACACACAAACAAACAAACACTGTCAGCAAGCATGCCGCTGTGTCCGGGCGACTGAGGTTACGAAACCACAGCACCGAGAAGCAGAAAACAACGATCAGCAAACGTCACCTACACTGATTCCATCTCAGTGGAGGAAAAACTTTTTCTCCTGCCGTTCTCCAGGCACTTATGCATTCGTGTACATGAAGTTCATTGCCATTTAACGCATACATACAAACCGGAAAGTAGCTCATTTTTACATTGAGAACAGGATTATAGCGAACAAGCTGCTTTGCTGAAACTTCACCTTCCGACTAGTACAGATGTGCATCCCGAATAGGAACACGCTCAAAAACGATATCATTAAGAATATTATGGAATATGCACTCTTGCATCACATACGTACCTGCAGCAGCCAGAGGAGGAAAGTACCGAAAACAAGCTAGTTCGCCACTCTCTGGTTCTCGATGTTACAACGACGGACGGTATAAAAAAGACAATATGGCTATAAAGGTGCCAAATTGTTGTTAGTGCTTCGAAACCACACTTGCAGAAACCAAACGCAACAATAGAAGCCGCAACGGGATGTGTTAGGAATCACGGTGTTCCGTTTACCTGTTTTTATTCCTACTGCATCATTCGTTCAGATGATTGTATACAATTTCGACCGAAATGTAAACACCCAGATTACAAACCAGATAACGATATCATTGACTGACAGTGAAACTGCACAATAATCCCTACATTACGTGTAACTCGGTATACGCAAAGTGCCGATCAGACACGTTCGATGAAGAAGAGTGGTTGACAGGTTACCGTGCAAGTTGTACTGAGCAACTGGTTGAACCATATCAACGAACTGCAATTTCACTAACCGGATATTAGCACAAACCTCGTTACCATGAACTAAGATAGAAAGATTCGGCAGGTGGAGGGCAAGACAGTCAACATAGTTTGCCCAAAAATTCTCGGGTGCTAAATTGTTTCCAAAGTTCTAACAGAAGTACAAAAAGAGAGGGTAGGCGGCACCTATGTCTCAGTATGTGTGGTAAGACGAATACATCCGGTGATTTGTTCCTGATCAACAGTAGGTATAATTTCATGTATATTGACAAACTGATACAACCGACCACCAATGAACGGACGATAATTCATCCTAAAAGAAGAAATGACTTCGCCTGCCGTACGAACATCGTGTGGGCGAAGTTCACACTAGCGTTAAACAAGTACAACAAACGACGGTGAACCTCGCTGGTGAAACCTGACAAGTAAGAAAATGATCGTTGTTCTTTTCGTACGGGTCAAAAGATAACGTACAACTATGAACTCGTAAACCGAGGAAGCAAGAACTGGTGAGGGTGCACTACAGTCGAATAAACCGAATGAGCTTCATTTGATCAACGTGAGATGAGCTGCATCCGGCCGAATTTTTCTCACATCTCAGACCGTAAGTGTTACGAGGAAGTGGAGGCTTAGGTCTTATATAATTGATTGATTCCATTAAATTACCTTCCTGTCTGCGAATCACGATATCAAACAACCGATCAGCAACATCGGCCAAATGTGGTAACCTACCTCTTCCCGCCACGAAACTGAGGCACTAACACAAAGCTCGGAAATAGATGTCCATACCCACTTTCTTTGATGCCTGCTGATACAATTAATGAACTCTAGTTCATCGACTTTCCCTTCTTTCTGTGTCCTTCCAGATCAAACGCCACATATTCGGTGACCCTACTTGCCCGCCTGAGGTCCAAATTAGTTGCGTACTCCGTATGTGACCTGCAGCATTGCGGCACAGTATGGACAATGTTCTTCCGCTGAGAGGGAACAGTGTCACACTCGGGCATAGATCACCATATCCACCTCCTGTGATGTACAGATGTTGTCTAAATTTCCTAGATATCAAATTAATTTGCCTCCCATTAGCATCCTGGTAAAAGTTGCTAAGTTAACTGGGAACATGGCAATAACTTCTTTTTCAAACCGTACGACTAAATTCTCAATCATATTTATATCGAGGTTATTAGCGAGAAATTCGACGATATAACCTCTGCAAAAGCTGGTAGTAAATGGGTAGATAAGCCCACGGCTAAAAGATGTACAGCCTCGTATGCGACATGACCTGGCGCATTATTCTACAGCAAAACCGTTTTCCTAGAAATTCTGGTAGGACGGACGGGAAGCTTTTATTTGCCGACACCAGCGAATTCTACGTTGTTCAGAGTATATTTGATAGCGCTCTACCTTTAGGGTCGATCATGAGTCATCGCAGACCATATCAACCGGCGTGGTGAGTTTTGTAGCCTCAATGTCACTGAAATGAGTTTCTTCGAAAATTTCTTTTTGACTGACCAAATTGTGAGCCCCTTGAGTTTTACCACATATCGTACGAGTTGGATCGATGGCCGCAACGATTTACGTTGCGGTTCGAACATTTTTGCCGTTGGAACACGTAGCCAAATCAGTTATTCGTACAATACTGCATTCAATCGATCGGAGACCAAAGTAACTTACTTTCATCACCAATGTTTGCGACAGCGCACGGGAATTTATTATCAAATCTTCTTGATTACGTATTTTATGCTTCATGAATGTCAGTTTACTTCATCCCAGTGCAACTACCACCATTATCCAAATAGGACTGGTTCGTTTTCTGTACATCGCATTTTGTTACGACGCCATCTTTTACATGAAAAATGCGCAAAACAGGTTGTCATTGGCAAATAGAATGGGACCAAGTACACGATGGGCTTGCACATGGATGCATCTGCATGAATCCACGAACCAGCTTTATTGGTATCATCGTTACCCTCATGTGCAACAGCGAAATATCGCGATTACGTGTTTTTTCCACAGCTTCACCCATCTCTACCCGCCATGTAAATGTGAGATGAATTTGTAATCAGGGATTTTCACGACCTAAGCCCCATCGTCGTCATCGTCATCAGCGCCGCCGCCACCGCCACGAATGACCGAGAAACTAGCACAAAACTGGGATAAGTACACGACCACGGTAGTCAAGACTACGGCAAGCCGTGCACATGACTGAGGTCATGGTTAGAAGACAAGTAAATACGATGTGCTGTGCATCAAAGCGTGCATGTGTGTATATACCAGCAAATGTGAATAATGAACAGCCTAAAATGCCCATCAGGCGACGCATTCTGGCGCCTCAGTATTTCGTGAAATCGCCAAGCAGGAACGCCCCGGCGAACGGAGACAACACCACAAAAAATAGTGATAGCGACCAGCACCTTGTGGCTGATTACCACACCGTACCTTGAGGACAACTCGACTCTTACCGCTGCTTATAGCCCAATCGAGTGAAGTCGAGCCATCATGAAAAGCACAATGCTTATGAAGGAGGAATGGTAAATAAAAACAACGGAAAATCAACGCACTACATACACACATAATCCGATAAGCACAGAAGCCGGTGGGCCCGTGTGTCAAGGCATCACGCCACATTGATAAGCATCGAACAAACGAGATCACGTGGTTCGAGAACGTCCACACGCGAATAGTGAGTGACAACATATAGAACCGGGTTAATATATCTCGGAAACAGTGTGCGTCTATGTATGGTTGGCTGATTCGCACTCAAACACAAGAAAAATAGGGTCGGATCATCGGACGGTTTTAAGACTGATTTTGGAACAAGGTGTGAAAAAGATGAGGGTCTAGTTCCACACCGAACCATAGAGAACTGATGATCAAAACAAACAGGCCATGGAGACACACACACACACACACACACACACACACACACACACACACTTGATCACCGATCTCAGCCGCTAATTTTCCAATATACAAAATACAGCTAGTCAAAAGGCTCAACAGCAAGACCCTGAACCTTATAGGAGGCTCATTCAAGCGTGCCGACCGGCACTACCGATATTCCTAACACAAGGAAAATTAAACAGAATTACGGCGGTTGGTGCAAATGTCCAGTGTGGCTGGTTCCACGGTAAATTGATAAACGTCACCCCCAAACATACACTATCACTATGTAGAGCGGAGTCCGTTGTGTGCCTACGGGGCAAATTATGACAGATGACGGTTCCGGAATGATGGCCCATATGTATCGAAATACTCGGGGTGAAAGTTCTGCACTTTCACTGATGAGTTTTTGTGTCAGAAGCGTTGTCACGGAGTAGTAATTCGCCAAATAGCCCGATCAGTGCCTCAAATTTAATTGCGTGAAGCCTGGGAGACATTCTACTACTCAATTCATCATTTCTATTTTGAGATCAATCAACTAATTCGTGAAAGACTGTTGATCCGATAACCTGATCTACACAATTCAATCTAGTGTCATGAGCCGAAAACCCGCATTTAGCAATGCGAAAAAAATTTAACAGAATGGATAATAGAATTCAGTCTTTTGGTGCAAAAACAGAGTTGATAAAAACAAATTTTAGAAAAATACATTTGCGTTTAGCAACATCGTCGTGTTTCCGGGGAAGATTAGTTGTTATATGGCATTAGTACGTTACAGTTGGAATGCTCAGTAGACAGGTTGTGATGTCTGCGATGTCAAATTCACATACAGTGCTGTTGCTCAACCAATGCTGAAATTCAGAAGTTTGGAGTAAAACATGCCATCGTTTCAGTTCAGATCTCTGCATACGGGTTAACTTATTTTAGATTCTCGCAAGACATGGGGACATTCATGTATTGCCCAAGTGAGCAAGACAGGCCAATCGAATTTAGGAGGCAGTATATCACAACACGAGCATGACTCACAGTAGCAAGAATTTTATTAGCAGAAATGATCCGTAGCACAGCAAAACAAACACCGAGGTAAAAAGCACCAAAACTTTACGAGCTACCGATTTCTAAGTTGAAAACAAGCTGGAAACAGTGATTAACTCGGACAAGTAGCTGGAAGACACCGTGATATCCCTCTCCTACTTTATGATTGTTACTCCTTAGAAATAGGATAAGAAAAAGGTTGAAAGAACCGAAAAAATGAAATTACGAACTGAATCTCGATCGGGGGTTCCCCGATAAAAGACACATCTTTGACAGAGAATGGTCATTTGTGATGAAGTCCATTTAGTTTGTTTAATATTCATTAGGTATTGCCTCCGTAACGCGATCTGCTCTAAGGTGGATATCTTTCTCAGAGTGGAAACATTCAGCAATGAACGAACCTCTAATGCAAGCGTGTGTACAACACACAACCGGATGTATTTTCGTTTAAAACATCCGGGAAAACAACCGCATTCTGAGATACTGATGTGTGCGAAGAAAACTGAGATAAGCGAAGTTCGTGATAATTGGTATTAGAAAACAGAGAACAGATGTATGTACATAAAATATTCATCACCATTTGATAGTCCTGGTTAGGGTAAGAGCAACCCCATGCACCACTGGCTGTTTTATCTTCTTACCGAATTTCCGAATCCGTCGCTAAAAAACGTGTGTCGACTGGAAGCAGTTCCAGTTCAGTTAAGACAACTATTAACCATGCACTGTGTGTGGTGGCTTCAATTGCTGTCTCCTAGCGGCGACCTCAACAAGAAATAACGAAAAAGAACAAGAATATGAGAGGTATAATAGAAGAAATACAAATATGGGTAGGAGGTCGCTAAAGAAAGTATGTGGATACAAGAGCGCCACTGATCCGAACACCCAGCGATATCCGCTAGTGCATCCAACCATAGAGTGGGAGGGCCTCTTGGACCCCATCCAGGAAGTCTAACACGCCTTACATGACCAAGTCCACAGGGTAGGATTTTCATATCTTTCTTCCATGCTATGAACTAGCCACCTTTTCTCATCTTCCAACCGCTACCCGCCTCAGCAAGCACTGCGTGCCGAGGAGTCCTGTCAGGAGACACGCGCAGCACATGTCTCAACCATCCATGCCTGGTGAACTAAAGTGTTTCACCTGATGACTTGTTACGCGAAACCAAGACTCTCCGCCGAAACTCAGTATTGCTGTTACGGTGTTTCAACCATCTTGAGTAATCTAATTTCGATCGCTCATATTTTCGCCGTAGTAATAACGTAAGAAATTGCTTACAATATCCTGGGTAGTGAACCACTAACAGTGAGTGCAGCTCGCAGACCGGAGGCTTGGTAGTGTGAAGAGACCAAACAATTCAACCAAATATTCACCGGAGATAATTATCGAACCTTGGGGGCAAAAAAGGTTTTCACTAACGGGTCCAGTAGGAACCAATGAAAACTAGGAAGCAGTCACCGAATCGGTGTTTTCGTGAGTGATATCTGATTCGCCACGTACTCTTCAGCACATCTAACGTTGATCAAGATCACATTAGCAAATCGAGATGAGTCACAGCTAGTCGATTCCTAGCATCTGACTAACTAACCGGTGGGAATAGAAATTCGTAAAATTGTTAAGCTGTGTGTGTGGACGTTCATGTAGTCGCATACAGCCAAAAGGTTAGGCTCAATTCAACCAATAAACAACCCCGAGATTCCGTGCTCCAGTTTTCGTTGATAACCCGCAGCTTCGTCGAGTTAACGAGAGAGTGAATAGAAGCACAAAGTGAGAAACAGCCGAAAACAAAGTAATAAACGGAAATCACGAAGACAAAGAAGGAGACCCAATAAAACATCACCACCGGTCGCAATACCTAGACATATCACTCAATGTCTCCAGCCACCGGGTAGACGGGTCTCGTACATCCCAATCCGGAAGTCTAACACGTCCTGCTTACCCAAGTCCACTAGTCAGAAATTTCATACCTTCCTGACATATCATGGACTGACCACCTCGACCTACCTTCCAACCACTACCTACCTCGAGGCACAGAGTACTCCAAGGAAGTCTATCGGGGGGAGGGGGGCATGCGTAACACATGTCCCAGCCATCTTAACCTGTTGAAATATAGTACTCAATCCAAAGACTGACCATTGGTTCTCAACACCCTACGTCTAACCTCAGCATTCTTTGTACGATGTTCCCACTATATGCGAACTACGCCACGAAGACAAGACATAGATGCTCGAACACCGACAGTCTTTGCCTACATTTTACCCCTTAACAGCCATTGTTTCTGAGCCGCATAAAGGAATGGATCTAACTGTTGCAGTGTACACTCGACCCTCAACAGAAAGTCGGATGTCACGCCAGCGTCACAAATAGCTGAGATTGGCAAAAGTCAATTGCGCCTTATGTATGCGGGATAATACTTCATCCGATATGTGACCACTTTGAAGGTGCAAAACTCATCCCAAACATTGTTACACTGTTGTTTAAGCTATCTGGCGATGCCTGCAACTTACAAGGAACTTCAATCAGAAGAACAAAATCGTCCACCTATTCCAAGTGAGGCAATTTACTGCCGGAGCAAACTTCGTTGCCGCCATTCACGCACGGGTATAGGGCTATCTCAAGAACCATTTCAATTGCAAAATCGAAAGGACAATCCCGACGAACACCACTTCTCGATGTGGTCGGTGCAACCTCCTACCGAGTGTGAAATTGGCTGGATTCCTACTGTTTTACCTCTGTATTCTTCGGTCTGTGATTGTTCCACTTACGCGTTTTTATAAGGTCTGCTGTGAACACTTTATAAGTAGCAGGGGTGAATGGTCAGATGGCACATATGATTCTGTTGGTAAAATGCATGCTGTCGTATCACCGTTCATCTTCTCTATCTAGGTAGCAGGCGAGATAGCCTAGTCGAAATCCGCGCTCTGTTTTTGAGTTGTTGTCCGACCGAGGATGCTTTCATGGCGCGAGTACGGGTTCGATGAAATGTTACAGTGTCTCATGTAGCGATCAAATGCTACGTCGTTCTGCGTGCCCGATGTTGTGTATTTTCCATGCTGTGTGCTGTCTTGTTCTTCGTTATCTGCGTGACATGTCATTGCCAAGCGCAATTCGTGTTTTTATTTAATCTCAGTGAATCGAGACTTCACTGTGTTGCTTGTGTATTATCTGGAGCGACAACAACTATTGAGAAAATTGAGTAACATTGTGGAACAACGACAAGTATGGTTTAGAACAAAGCTAAAATGAACAATAATATGAATACCTCACATTCTGAGAACCGGTAATCCAATAGAGTTGCAATGCACGATCCTATCGAAGATCACAATCCATGAACGCAAATCAAAGTGAGCACAAAAACGGAAAAAAATGACTTGAAATGCTTGCTCACCAGTGCAATGGAAGGGGAATAAACCATAGCCTAAAAGAATCACGAGATCAGTTGGGATAACAGGCAACCCGACCGAAACTTGTGGTGACAGTCCGCATAAGGTCCTAATAGGTGAGACGTGACAATGAGTCAGACAACAGTGGATTACCTATTGCCTACTACCAAAACGACCGGCCACAGCGGAATTCTGAGTTGAGTACGGTTGGAAAATTTGATGTCAGCTTTTCTTATTACTTTCGAAGCGAATTGCAGTAAAAAAGGTAAAAGTCATGGTTAGAGAACACGGTCAGGGGAATTCGAGAGAAACTTCCACAACAATACCAATTTATTATTCCTGCTTTTGAAAAGAGAATGGCTGAAGATGACTGGAAAGACACAAAGAGCTAGGGTGTTCCAAAATTCACCAGACCAAGGAAAGGAAGTTGAGATCCCACGTTTGGTGACAGAAACCTGATATGGATGACTGGATGTCTGCGTTCGAAACCAATACTGAAAAGTAACGCGATTGGGAACAGCTGAAGCAAGCTGGAAGAAACAACGACCAAAATAGTAGCAATATAATAGAAATAGGGAAGCAACAGTCTTGGGGGGGATGGCCAATGATTGCAGGTTAAATGTTCAAGTTGTGTCACCGATCAAGTGGATGGTTTTATGCTGGAACCGACAGAGAAGAGAGAGCTCCATCCCACACATGACTGCACTACTGAAGAGTAGGACGAATTTCAGCTTTGTACAGTGAAAGAAGGTGGATACGAATAAGTCTGGCACCAAACAAGCAATAAATCCAGCACTTAGCAGGAGAAGCAAGAGAAGATATGTATGAAGAACAGAATACAGACGAGACTATCGAAAGACCCGGTAGAGAGAGCAACCATCAACCGCTGCCTGAGACTGTTCCTCAAACCATCACCGAGCTCTGGTCGTTGTTTCTGATATCATGCTAGTATTAATCCTAAACACTGGTTCATGCAAATTATTCTTTTCGCGACTGAATTATAAATATTCCTAATTTTTTTGTCCATGCCACCTGTGTTTCCGTCTATGGCAAAAATTGTTCATTATGCAACGGTGAGAGCAATACATGTTTTCATTTTCTGCACTTCATCCACGGTACAGTATTAAACGTTCTTTATGATGTTCCTTTCGAAACATTGATTGTGATCGAAGCTTTCAAAGTCGACACAGAGCATGTTACTGGAGGTCAGACAAATTATTCTGCGTTTGTCCGATTGCGTTAGATTTTCAGGGTGACCCATTCGCATTTTAGGCACATTGTTCATTACATTCCAGATACCATCGTACGACGTTTCGCGATCCCTTCCATTGCTTGGTGATTTCGCGCAAACTGAGTCCCATTTGACAGAACGCAGATATCTCACCCTACTCGAAATCTTTTAGGTTCTTTCCGAGTAGCATTGTGCAAACAAAATTCGGTGTGAGTTTCGTAGTGTGTAAGTTAGACAACTAGGCCGTATCAAATGCCCCAGTGCATATGACTCACGTGTTTCCGGTTCTCATGGATTTGTCATTAGTGGACCGAACTAATCAGCTTAGCGCCAGGCTTAATGAGCAGTCTGATTTTGAGAAATTTTCTCTGTGAAAGAGCACCAAAATAAGGGGTTTCATACTTGTGTCACCTTAGTTTTTCACGTTCTCTGTTCTAATAGGTGCAAAGTACACCGTTTCTTTATGAAATTGAGTGTGTCGTATCGTACCGTGTACTAAATTATTCTGGCCATATATAGTTTCGTTAAACAATACGGAAACGGAAATATGCACGAAAATGATAGAAGGGGTCCATATTTTTGTTGTGTACTGTAAACAACGGTTTACCTGTCCAGAATGACCAATGTATAGTCGACTGACTCAGGCGAATGCATCAGTACTTGTTGAATAGAGGACAAATGAGAATTGAGGAGAACCATCGCGGTTAGATGAGATTAGCTGATGGCACTATCGATTCGTTTTTTTTTTAACTTTGTCCTACTAAGGAGTGTGGTGAGGTAAAATGATAAACACTTTACAGAAACTGGTTAAACCCAGTTCAATATCTACGTGTACGGAGTTTGTGAAAGTTACATAGAAGACGGAGGACAGACCCAGTTTTAGGATACAACCCTTACTTGATCTACTGAGAGCTGTTATCCCAGTATCACGTGGTAAACATATTTGTCACATGAAATGCATGAGCCTTTCCGAAATTCACGCTTCAGAATCCGGCTCAGTATTCAGCCTTGAGAGGCAATGTGACCTGGTAAATTAGATACATTCATATGGTAACTCAATCTAAAACAGGGTTAGGAAGACAACATTCACGGTACTTGATAAGCTCAGTACTGCGCGAAACGGAGCTATGTGTATCGTATCCAGTAAGATAATCCAACAATACTAGCATCATTAAAGGACAAACTCAATGATCGACTAGTTTCACATACAAAGAAAGACATAGGGTATATGGACAGGAAGAAAAGAACGCTTAATGGTATGCCGTTAACTTGACTGCCACGAAAGTGGCCAAAAGCCTGAAAACAAAGCAGTCATGTTAGAAAGAGAAGACTCAAGTAACTACACCGAGGAAAAATGATTGGAGCATAAGTATCGAAAAACTTCTACAATCAAGTGTTCTCCTGTCGGTTATCAAGCAGACTCAAGGATACAGATCGCTTGAACAAAAAAAGGAACGGAAGTATATTCAGACGGAATGCGACCAAAGAAATACTGTTCAAATGACGGACACCGGACAACTTGTCTCATTTTATTACCCCCAGGTGAGGACAAGAGGGAACAGAGTAATTCCCAGTCACAATGGACAAAATCTTTGAGGACGACTGAAAAATATGACAATCTGAGACAAAACGCGACAGGTAGAACGGGTGTGAACGAGCGAGTGTGGAGTGGAGAGCCAGAAGGATTCGGTGCAGATACAAACCCACTGTATAGAACAGAGGGACAGGGAGAGAAAGTGCAATGGTTGGTGTGGTCTCGTGATTGTATACACTTTTTTCGTTACATCGGGAAAATTCTATCTATTAATTGCACAACCAAAATATGCCGCGCATCAGTGTGTTCTGTCACTGCATAAACATAAGAACGAAAGAGAATGCCACATTTTATCGTACGCCTACGTCCCAGTCACACCAATAAACATTCACGAGGCGAGACAGGTCTTAGAACTGAAAATTTCGGGAGACAAGATAAAATTCAAAAATGGTCGAATAGCCTAAGTCTCCTGTCTATTAGGTCTTACGATTATGTTTCGATTACCAATTTTCTCGTTGTTCTTCCATTATCTTAATTCCAATAAATATCTGATTAGCAAACAAAATGACAGCTTCATTGAGCAATTTCATTGCTGCGTTGAGAGCTCGAAGTGTACGACTTAAAAATATATTCATAGACACGAAATTCAGCACTTAGGAATATGTACCCTTCAGCTGAGAGAATACTGAGCACTCTACAATTAAAAAGTCCAATTACAAATAAACGAGTGTGTACAATTCAATGAATCGCAGGAAAAACAAGGCGTGAAATTCAGTGCCTTGAATTCCCCCATGCACTTTGACAGGAAAATGATGGCCAATGATGTCGAGATGATGGATAAACGGTTGACACAGCTGACCGGAACTGCACTGATGAACACTAGACAGGATAGCTCCGCCGTCAATGGATTCTGTATTATACCAGACCTATGGAGACCCGCTGTTAGGTTGGTCATTTCATCTCTTTCAAGATCGGGACTGTCGGTTCTCCCATATGGTTGTTGTTGTGGTACTCGTGTTTCAACTAAGAACATAATTAGCTGAGCACGATCGACTACTATTTTTTGAGCTTGATTAGTACCTAGCAGCACTACACAGAAAAAGGAGAGATGAATCGAATTAATCTGGAAACACAGGTGAAAACAGCATAGAAGAGGAAATAGTGTGGGCACAAGAAGACCACTGACAGCGGCATCTGTCTAGATCACTTAGTCTCCAATCATCCGGTAGGCGGATTTCGTGGATAACAATCCGGAGGCCTGAACACGTCCTACTTGACCGGATTCATTATCATAGCTCTTCCCATGTAATGAACTGATTATTTTGACTTATCTAATGTAATGCTACCTGTCTCAGAGAAAAATGTACACCGAAGGAGTCGACCTGCGAGCATGCGTAGACCAAAGTACTATCTATACCTATTTGATATGAATGTCGTAGTCCAATTGTAGATAAGCTGATGCAACTGAGAATCCCTTATCGTCCGGAAAAAGTGCAGATCACAATCGAACCGACTGACACCAACACTTTGCGTGAGTGCGATAACGAGCACCAGAACAAATCCAGGGATAAACTAGAAACTGACAACACCAGTGCTGGACGTAAAACAAACAAACGAACAAACAGTTAGCACAAGTCGAAACTTGCATCGATTAAACTTAAAATTACCGAACCAGTTCACGGTTGCGGTACACGAGGGCGAATAGAGAGTGAGCCTGATCCCAAAAAACGAGGATTGACAAGTTGGTAAACACTGTCAATCCTGCACAAACCACTGAACAAACATCGGGGAAAAAGTGCGTACGATTATGGGAGGAGGGAGGACAGGTATTGGCATCCCGCTTGAGATGACAGAATTGGGCGAGGATCACGTGATTGCGAGGAACTGAATAAATGAGGTATTAACCTGTTCGACTCAAGTTTCAAACTGTGCTCTGGTTGAGGTGAGATCTGTGTGCATATAGAAAGAAAAGCACATACGCGAACGACTCTAGTAGAAGCAATAATATACGGACGGAAAGGAAATAGCTGGCACAACCAACAAAAGTATGCTAAGGATAAGGGTTCACAAATGAGATAACTATGGCGGTTAGGAATGTACAGCTAAAAGCATTTTCAAAATGCTAGTGAAATCGTAGTCTTCGGAATTACCCTGTCGTCTGTATAGAAATTCTCATCCCGAAGCAAACATTTTGTGTTGACTGCACCAGTCTAGTTATGACACTAGTTATCCTGAGCTGCATTGTGTGAGGTTTTTGCACTACTTTAGCCAATGTGGAAAAAGCACATTAATTTGTTTCGACAACACTGAAAAATGAATCCGTCATCATAATCAAATCACGGCTATTATGCGGGAATTGTGACACATGAATCATTGGTTCATAGTTTCTGTACTGAAAAAGCGTATACCAAATAAACAGGTATATCCACGGCCGTTATACGAACATCTTCGTGTGAGGTATGATCTGATGCATCACTGAGCAAAGTAGTCTTCCTAGAAACAGTTATGATCTGAAAAAACCATAAACACTCCGTTTTCGAGCCCGATGAATTCCTTATTGACCAGTGTTGTGGATAATACTCTGTCAACAAAGTTGATCATGATTTGAAGCGGCTTATACAAACCGGCGTTATGATTTTTACAACCTCAGAGTCAATGGAATGGATTTAATTGTGAATTTCTTGTCGTGTGCCACATTTTTCTGAACCCTCAAATCATCACTATAAAACCTTCAGAATAAATCAATAGCAAAAACTATCAACGATGCAATTTGAATATCTTTCCGACTGCATCCCGTGACCACCTTTTCTTGGACGTACAATGCCTATTTCTGATCGATTGAAAGGTGAGGCCATTTACTTCGTTTCAACCTTATTCGAAATGAAGGATAGCAACTGGATGCAGAATCTACTTTCTCGATGAAGATACTGCTCTTCGTGAGTTCGTTTTTTATCAAAATGCAAAAATCATTATCTAAAGTTTAGATTCTAAACAGTATGTGACAGTTTTCCCCCATCGCTTTTTGTTTTGACACCATATTTTAAATGAATAAAGCGGAAAAATATTTGAGTATATCAGGACCGAACGAGGTTCGGAGTGTATCGAGGAATCGATGTACCAAGTGATTAGCTTTATTACAATTTTGAAAAAGCGTTTATTCATTTACGCAAAGATCTGCAGCAATATCTTTCATGCGAACATACTTGGTACGTTATTCAAACCTCATATCTCTTTAACTTGATTAGTGATATTTTGTTCTCAGTACCGCGAAAAAAACGGATCCTCAACAGGCGATGCTCATATTGTAACAAGGACGACAACATACAGTAGAATACTTGTATTTCCACGGCCAAACAAGTCAAGTCATGAAACACAAACAATCATCTATATAGGCCCTTTTCCAGACTGCGCGGTACCAACATTACTATTGCCGCTGCTTGAGCACTTCGGCTGCGTTCTGGCCAGTGGCCCGTGGCCGATAGCTTGTTTCTCTTGGGCGTCATTTTTCTTCGGTTGCTCCGATTGTTCCAGGTGACGGCTCAATCGGCAGCCCCTCATCTGGGCTATCTTGCTGGTTCCCGGAAATCCCGCTGCCTCCCCTCTGGTACTCCGTATGCCTCTTTTTGTCTGATTTGGGAAGCCTACGACATATTCCCCGTTTGTTCTTTTGTCTGTTACCCTAGTTTGGTTCGTTTGTTCGCCCTGATATTCATGTCGTTCCCTTGCCCCAGCAATCCTCGCTACAATATGACCTTGGTTTCAAGGCCACGCCTTCAAATAAAGCATCTGGTTTTTTGTAAGCTCATCGTCAACCGCATAATTGCTACTAACCGCGACATAATATAGAGCTTTCCAAGGGGGTTTTCATTACTTTTACTCCTTTCCGTTGGGCATATATACATATGATCAAGAAGTGATACTGGCAGAATCTGTGTTTACACGTCAGTGATCAAAATCATTTGCGTTAAACTTCATCCTCACCATTTAAAAAACTCATATTCGACGGTTTGCAAACTAAGGTCTTTCAAGTTGCAGGCAAATCTACCATGGTAACCAAGATTAAGCAATTTAAACTGTCGAGAGAACATTACCGAGCTAAAATACACCAAACCAACTAATATTTTCAACCTGTGTTGGGCATACTATTTTCGAAAATCAGGAATGAAATACCCAAAAACGAAGAGAATATTTTTCATTAGAATTTCGATAGCACATGGAAAGATCGGAACAGAAACACGGACAAAACAAGACTGGGGACCCGGAGACGGAAAGAAAGTACGAACTTCGTGTTCAAAAGAAAAGCGTCATCAAAGTGGTCGCAAATCAGATCGAGAGCAAAGTGTGACGAAAACACCATCAACATTGTACGTTTGTTGTGGACTTGTTGAACAATGTACACAAACGGAGACTGTACCACGTTTGAAAACCAATGAAAAGAGTTATAATCTCCTTAGAAATAAGCAAAAAGAAAATATTTTGTAAGAACCACTAGTTGTGTAGGTATTTCCTCTTCATAGGTCGACTTAATTCTGAGAGAAGCTTGGGAGAAAGAGAGGAACTGAAGTTGACAGAACGGCCGACAAGCTTGTTGGGACTGTGAGTGCGTGTGACGTGTAAAATAAGGAAGACTCGTAGGAAAGAAAGCACAACCACATCGGGAGTAAAGCAGGACTAATTAATCTTATCGCTTTGTAAATGGTCTACAGTAGTGGTTGTACGAGAAAGCAGAAACTGGATCACCACCGTTGTGTCTAGCTGAGTCCAGGAGAGCATATCTCTGGTCTACAGTTCCAAAAAGGGCATCGCTTTTTTGAGAGGCTCGCCCATTAGACTGTGACCGGTTAATGGTCAAGTAGATTTATTCGCGAAGATCATGAAGTATGAAGTTAACGAAAAGCGATGTTTTGATTTTTGATACACGTCCGAATTACTAACAAGCGACAATAGTATCTTCTGCTGAATGTGCAGTGTGCAACAGACACTGAAAAAGTGACGCAGGAAGAACTCGCGAACAAGAAAAATGTAATGTCAATAACACGGCCTATTGACGTAGAGTAACTATCGTATTTACTGAACAATCAGATACTAAGGGAAAAGAAACATCCAAAAAACTGAAACAGCTGTTCGTAGTCCATCTGCACACCAGCCAATCTCGGGTTGTGCAGTTCACAAGTTTGACTAATAGATTACAAACCGTTTCAACAAAGGAGTACGGAGGGGCAAGCAGCGATTTCCTAACTGAATTCCGATTAGCGTTGGCATTCTAATTCTGCTTGGACCGCACAAACAGACGTTAAAGAAACAACTGTGCTGTGTGTGTGTGATAGACACCACGGATCTCACCGTCTGCCGATACGGATACCGACCATGAGAATCCCTGTTTACAAGAGGCGGTTAGGGATTAGGCCAGTGTGACATGCATACACGTAGGCACGAGTGAAGATCAACAGACGACTGAGACGATTAAACAAACACATTATAGCCCATAAGATGAATCATAAGAGGGTCAGGTGACCAGTAGTAGTCGTTGTAGCAGTAGTTTGCAAGCGGCAGACAATCGACAACATTGCCGGACACAAATGAGACAGAGACAAGGAGAGTGATTGGTCAGAAAATGCAGAGGCGGTTAATGAGCTTTTTATTAGATGGGCTAATTAATTTAAATAAGACATGTCCACGACTACTGATGTGGGTTAAATCACAGTCAAAGAAACTCCAAAAAGTGTACACTCGTTGGTGAAAAACGCCCAACACGTTCTGCACCAATAGTGGCGGTAGACAAGAAGAAATACGCTAGCAGTAACAAGCTACTGAGAATACTAGCATTCGATTCGACTGACACATCACCAGATGTGCAACACTAACCTTTACCATCACGCAGTTCCTCGTATATCTCTTCATGGGTTACTATTTTAAGAAATGCCGCATTGTGGTTGAAAAAGATACGTGATTGAATTTGCAAGAAATCTGAAAACCGTACATTTGGTCTGCTGGCCTAATCAGAAAATCCGTGCTCTTGGAACATATGTCACGAAAATGGAACATTTCTCCGTCAAAAAAGTGTCTCTAAAATCACTGTGCGAGAAAATTTTCTCAGTAATTACATGTGGTTTCTTATTCTTACTTTCCAGCGGAATTAATCATAGGACCGGAAATATATGACTTCAGAATCAATTTCAACTGATTATGAAATGGTCATTTGGCTAGACTCAATCGATGAAATAAATATCATTTTACAGAAATCATCTAGAGACGTGACGATGATTTTAAAATGAATTCGGGAAAAGTTATAAAGTAACCTATGAACTATGAAGCGCAGAGATTACTTGACTTCATCGCAATTTCACGCATATTATTCGGCTTTTATTGAGCAATCGCGGGACTCAAAATTCGTTTCACGGTTCTACCGACTTCACACAGCCGCTCTCTGTTTGCTCTTTCGTTTCTCTATTTTATCATGCACAAAAAATGATAATTCGGTTGAGTCCCTTTTTGTTCCATCAGGACCAGACTGCATCTTGGTGTAGTGTGGTGGCTTGCGTACCTCCATGACCGAAAGAGCCGTGCAGGATGGTTTTCTTAGGCCTGAGATGCACTT
Organism: Fasciola hepatica; assembly: GCA_948099385.1. Taxonomy (NCBI): domain Eukaryota; kingdom Metazoa; phylum Platyhelminthes; class Trematoda; order Plagiorchiida; family Fasciolidae; genus Fasciola; species Fasciola hepatica. Next base: position 139,979 of record CANUEZ040000288.1, read on the forward strand.
ATGCCTGACAGGTCAATGGGTAGAGGCCAGACGAAGTCCAGTCTCTGAACCAGTTAATCGGCAACATCTGGTTCTAAACACTATGTTTCTGAAGAGGACACTCTATTGAGTAAACACGGAGAGAAGTAGTTTGCCGGTCAAAATACTCCAATACAGGAGCAGTTCCTTCCTGGGTGCTTTGGTCACGTTCCCGTGCTGGGTTAACACCCCACCGCCTTGTGGGTCAGACTTTTGAGTCAAAGGCTTCGGTTAGGGTATCTAAGGCAAAACCCCTTCTGTGGTATGGGCAGTCGCAAGGTATGACTCACTCAGCAACCTACCGAGCCCTTCCTCTAAATGGATCAATTAAATTAAGGTCGATGCAAAACGCCACAGGTTATCGCTGCTCTGAAGACAGAAGTAGTTCAGGAGCGGAACTCAGATCAAACACACTTCTTAAGCCTACATGTTCACTTTCACTTGGCTGCCTTCAACTTCCGCACACTATGTCAGATAGGGCAACAGGCTGCTCTCGCTAGAACTCTTGAAACTTTCAAAGTAGATGCATGTTGTCTCCAAAACACACAAACACACAAGGCCCCACTCCTGTATTTATTCTTCGCATCTCGGACGCAACGTCAGTCTCTTGCTTCACTCTTTGTGTGTCCGGTAACCTGGTTGTCAGTGCTTGTTGTCAATTTGGCCTGGGGTTCGCTCTGCTCACGGGCTGAGCGTGCACTAACAGACTGGATTCAAGTCAACAGTCGTTTGTGTGCAGTCCGGTTGAACGGTTCTGTATGTATCAACCGAAACAGACTGAAGCGTCGATGGTTTTTCGTCGGATCTGTAAATGCACCCACTGACTAGTTCCTTCGAGACAAAGGATGGATTCTACCACGATTTGACTCCACCGCTTCGAATCATAGGTTCAACGGAAGTCGTGGCGATTGCTAAAGATTTCAACACCCAAGTTGGAAGTTTGGGGGATTCCGAAAGTCACAAAGGAGGCCCGTTTGTAATCCCGGTCGATCGCAATGACACCAGTGACTGTACCATCCAGCTGTGCTGACAGATTGTTTCTGGTGAGTACGCACTTCCACCATAAGATTGGCATGGAATCGCCCGGCGCCTTTTCACGTTTTCACAACGTTGGACTCACATTGACCATATGGTCACTGGTCACCTCTGCAGTCGATCAGTCGAAGATTGTCGTTCATTTTGACCTACCCCTGTGGACTCAGATCACGCCTTGGAACGTGTTCATTTCTGTTCACGTCTTGCCTGTGGACGCACTAAAGCAATATATCCCACACAATTGCTTCTAGATGATAAACGACGATCTGCTTTACAGGCCGAGCTATTATCTATAAGGTTATCGACGCAGCCGGATATCCAGGACTCAAATAAACGCGTGGCATCAGATAAAAAGGCGTAGCACGCTTCTTCCAATGCTACACAAGACTCCGGTTCATGCAGGCCACACAAACGATGGACATCTTTTACATTAGTTGCCTTCTGGAAGGCAGTAGATCCGACCCTTCGGATGCCACATTCAATAAGTTACGCAAGTCTCTGCGACGCTTACTGACTGGGAGCTTGGGGGAAGAAAGCTGCGTACACTGGCAACAGTGAAAACCAATACCGTTTCCTAAGAAGTACCCGTACAAAAAGACTGAAGAGAGTGAGCTCGCCCAGAAATCCGACGGCTCATTGAATCATTCTCAGGAACTTCGGCTGTACTGTGGGGAGAGCACTTTGGGAATAGTTCAGTTTACCAACCCCTACAGATGATCTTCCGAATATACCTGCAAAAGAAACAATACGTGTAAATATCACTCCTCTAGCATAAATTGAGGTCATCAGGGCGATAGGTTATTTGAAAAACTACGAGAATGATAGACCGGATGCGTTGGCGCCGCTATTCTTCAAGGATGGGGGCGAAGCTTTGGTTTTGGAATTTGCAAAACCTTTCCGGGTTTTCTAGGATAAAGGGAAGATTACCCGGGAATGGCAAGAATCGGTAACTGTTCCGACTGACAACAAGGGTGACAAGTCCTCTTGAGAAAGCCACGGGCGAATTAGCTTGGTGAGTATCGCGTCCGAACTAGTCGCTGCGATTATTCTTCGCCGATTATCCAAAGCCAGTGAAAGGCGTGCGCGTGAGAAACAAACCAATGACACACCCGGTAAAGGGCTGCATCGACCACATCTTTACCCATCGATACATTTTAGAACACAGAAACGCCCTCTGTAGGCTCACAATCTCTGTTCTTCTTGATCTGAAAGCAGCATTCGACCCAATCGACCGCACAGTTCTCTGGTGCTATTTCTTATCAAAAAGTATCTCAGGGAAATTCATTTCTCTTTTCCAATCCTTGTATACAAACAGCCGAAGCGGAATTCAGGCTCAAGGCGATCTTTCATCCGAGTTCACCACGAGAAGTGGTGTTCGTCGGGATTGTCCTTTCGATTTTGCAATTGAAATGGTTCTTGAGATAGCCCTATACCCGTGCGTGAATGGCGGCAACGAAGTTTGCTCCGGCAGTAAATTGCCTCACTTGGAATAGGTGGACGATTTTGTTCTTCTGATTGAAGTTCCTTTTAAGTTACAGGCATCGCCAGATAGCTTAAACAACAGTGTAACAATGTTTGGGATGAGTTTTGCACCTTCAAAGTGGTCACATATCGGATGAAGTATTATCCCGCATACAGAAGGCGCAATTGACTTTTGCCAATCTCAGCTATTTGTGGCGCCGGCGTGACATTCGACTGTTTGTCAAGATTCGAATGCACACTGCCGCAGTTTGATCCGTTCCCTTATACGGCTCTGAAACATGGTTGTTAAGGATGAAAGGTAGGTGAGAAGTGTCGGTGTTCAAGCATCGATCTCTTCGTGGCATTGCTCGTATATAGTGGAAATATCGTATTAACAATGCTGAGGTTAGACCTAGGGTGTTGAGAACCAATGGTCAGTCTGTGGATTAAGTACCATATTTCAACAGGTTAAGATGGCTGGGACATGTGTTACGCATGTCCCCCCCCCCCCCCCCCGATAGACTTCCTTGGATTACTCTGTGCCCCGAGGTAGGTAGTGGTCGGAAGGTAGGTCGAGGTGGTCAGGAAGGTATGAAATTTCTGACCAGTGGACTTGGGTAAGCAGGACGTGTTAGATTTCCGGATTGGGATGTACGAGACCCGTCTACCCGGTGACTGGAGACATTGAGTGATATGGCTAGGTATTGCGACCGGTGGTGATGTTTTATTGGATCTCCTTCTTTGTCTTCGTGATTTCCGTTTATTACTTTGTTTTCGGCTGTTTTTCACTTTGTGCTTCTATTCACTCTCTCGTTAACTCGACGAAGCTGCGAGGTAGCAAACTGAAGTCAGAACGCGCAAGTGTTAGGCCAATGGCTGAATGAATTGAACTGAACTGATTCTTTTTGGTCAACAGTCACGGCTGTGCTCGAGCGTCGTTGTTAAGCTCAACGATGATACTCTATTCTACTGATTTTAAAAGTGCACGACTGCTTAAGGCTTACTGATCTCTACAACATCTGAATTATTGAAGCTTGATATCTCTCTCTACTTAAGTTCGCAAGACTACGGCATGATACTTTTTTCATAAACGCACCTACATGCACCAACACACATGCACACGTGATACTGTACTTTTACCGATGGTTTCGAGCAAATCACATCGTACCAATGCCGATACTTGACCTTGAATCACGACATACAGTGGGCAAAAAGCAAGGTCTTGGAATTTCGAACAACATACAGTTTAGTGGTGATGAACAAGAAAATCTTTCACCGGGATCTACAATGCACGAAAATAATCGATTTCTTTTTTTCAAAATCATGAAATCGAAGATTCCATAATGATACTTAGCAATCCTGCCTAGATGGCGAAACGAGAGTCGAAAGCGTCCAAATAAGCATCGAGCAAGGCTAATAAGAGACGTGGATAATTTCACGTAGGGAAGGAATCGTCATTGTCTAAATGCCGCGGATTACGAATAGATGAATGCGTGACCGATAGGACGGAACACTACCCGCCCACATGACCAAAGAATTTTGTGAACATCTCAAGAAGAGAGGGCACCAAATCCAACCACCAACAACAAGACAGGCGTACAATCAGGTAATCACACTCGAATTACTCCACAGTTGCCCGCTGGCTGACCTCATATGATTTCTGAGAAGAAAAAAATTGAATAGAGTAGTGCCGATTTACGAGCTGCTTTGAAATCCAACGTGCTCCATTGACCTCACGCGATTGAACAATAGCTGAGAAAGCTATCTTTCAAACTATTTTCAATGTAGCTACCGTGTTGTCTTCAGGACATACACGAAATTTCAATAACAGGCGTTTATAGTAGAGAACAATGTTGAATTTTAGCTTGCATCCCATAAAATAATAACAGATAACATGATATTGACGGTGTACAGCAGACAAACAAGTGAGAGCAAACAAGTTGTGAATATTAGTGATTGGACTGGGCACGATATTTGTCCTGCGTATTGAAAACGATCTGCTAATGTGGATGAAAACCGAATTATAACAGTATGATCTGACCGGAAAGAAAACGTTTCGTGAATCGATAACTGGAGATCGAAGAACGAACCAGATATCGGAGTTGGCAAGCACAATTGCCAGGTGAGTTCAAATGAAAACCAGGCGAAATTTCAGGCCGAAAAAGTCAAAAATGAATGGGCATTGTATTGGGATAGTTTAGACGGCTTCAATTGCACGTTAACCCATCGATCCATGATCCGTTATGACATGAAGCTATTTCAAACCAGGACGTATTGTAACTATCCAGTTACAGTCACAAGAGATCCCTTTGAGGTATGGAAATCTAAATTCACGACGAATCGTTCGTAATAAATGCCACTGCGTTCGGGCTCAGCACTCATCCACCACTACTTGTAACAAGAATATACTGAAAACCAGCAATGGCTCGTACCGAGCGGTTCCGTTGTAGTCGCATAAATAGAGTATTCGAGAGGAACACCATCCGAGATCGTTTACATAGATTGCGTTGGGCTAAACTGCATAAATCGAAATAATACAGTAAATCGTAATTTAGTACTGCTTGACTGCAGGACGATAAAACTGTGGAAAGAAACGCATCCTATTACTAGGTCTGCGGTTCCATGTTGTATAGAGCATATTATTTGTGCGATAGGAATGTCGGGAGAGTCGCTCACGTGACTGCACATTCAGAGCAACAGACAACGAGCAGTGTTCCGAATATCCATCAAAAGCACGTGAAACAAAACTCACTAAGTGCAAATGGTATGACCTCAACAACAGCATGTGTTATGTCCCTGAGGGATGGACATGCAGCGTACAAGCTAGGTGTCGTAGCAAAATCCAATCGAATAAATATGCGGCGAAGAAGGAAATGGAATGTCTTACATCGAATAAGTAACGGTGAGACATACACCCACATACAAACCATACTAAAATTGAGCCTTTTTCATGTCAAAATTGAATAGAAGCAAAGGGATTCAGCTGAACAGGAAGCACTTACCACCAGGAAGAAATTCCATCACCAAATAAAGATTAACCGAATCTTGAAAAGAATAGAACATCTTTACCACCCACGGATTGTCCGCCTTCACCAGGATATCACGTTCCGCACGGACATGGGCCACCTAACATGGGATGAGAAGAGTGAGAATCTCAAGAGTCACATAACGTATATATATATATATATATATATATATATATATATATATATATATATATATATATATATATATATATATATATTCATGCAAAGGTACCGATAAGACTGGATAGCGAACACCATCCAAGAGTTACTGCAGCAAAACCTTTCGAATTCCAACACAAGTGATGATCGTCCATGCCACACAGTATTAAAAACTTTCGAATAGTATTTTGTCAGATTTTGATAAGTGTTAAACTGAACCGAGGGTCAAAAGTTGTCGATCATGTACGGACGCCAACCACACTTGAGTATCGCGTGCGTTCTGTGAGTCAGGTTACGAAGTCACGCAAGGTCACGTGGCGGATGCCATGGGTGGTGCCCGTGAAAAAAACGGACAACAGGAAAAATCCAGAGATGCCAAAAGGTTCGCGAGAGTTGAAACAAGAACTGCTAGAAGATAGCTGTCCCTAAGCCAGATATAAAAATATCTCGAACGAAGCCTTATGTGTATCTCAAGGTCTTCAGCAAAGCAGGCAGCAGGTAAGCATCGACGTCAACGCTATATTGCACGCTTACCAAAATATCTCGACGATATCGTCTAGTAAGTCGTACGATCGGGGACAGCATAACTTCACATTATACAAGATTAATGCGTGCAACGAACGCTTCGAATAACATCCCCTAATAAACCATACTGCGCTTTACCAATTAGTTATAACTGGCACCTCCCAACAGTGACGTTTCGTCGGGGACTAAGCTTGTTCAAGTCCCAAGGTACATCGACATCCGATTTGGTTACTCAGGTTTATAAACACTACTAGTTTGAAGCAAGAGACGATTACAGCAGGATTACCAAAGCTGGGAGTCACTTCGGTGTTGTTCTTTTGACCCGTCCCACTAACTCTAGCAGGAAGACTTTTCTGTCTTCAAACCATCTCGGTTCATTAGTACGAAATAAATCGTTTGTATAAGATGTGAGATGAACATAACCAAATTCTTGCATGCAAACTTATTGGCTCAAGTGTCATTGACGAGCGGCTCTTCTGTATGACTGGTATGGTTACAATCCGATCGATCGGTTCAGACACGTGTTGGTCACTGATTGGTTCGTCACCCAACTTCGTTGGCCCCAATCTTGCCCTCGATTCTGAACAAGCGATGACGTGCTATCTGCCTTCTAAATCATCGATCTGTTTCACTCAGACCAACCTTCCCATCGATACTGGACCGGTGAAGGCGTGCTGTCTGACCATCGAACCAGAGCGTTTATAGACGTATCTCATACTACTCTCACATTCTGTCTTCCTTGATTAAGGTGGCCGCTTCTAGTTCTCTCGGTTTCCTGTGCAATTTCTTCATTTTCCGGAACACTGGCCTTTCGAATGCGTATTTCTTTGATTATCTTATCCACGAAGACCGCGTATGAATGCTTTCCTAACTATCTTAGGACTATTCCTTCCAAACACTGATGATGCTTTTCTACCATATCCCGAACCTATATTTCCTTCACTGTATTGAGTTTTGGGAGGTCTTGTGCTTCACGGTCGAAAGAAAAATTCTGTGTCCCTTTTGTGTTGTAAACGGCATTGTACTTCATCGCAGTGTTGTGCTTTGGGCTTCAGAAGATCACCAAACGCCAGAAGCAACAGCCGAGTTCTCCTTCCGAACAGTCCCTGAACTGAGATGCATTCCACAGTGGCTCTCGGGATGTTTCCTTGTTCCAGAAGCATCAAATAGGAATCAATATCGGATACTTTTGTTGAAGTTGATATTATTTTCTCTACCTTCACTGCTGATTCGGCCTTGCCATTGGATTGAGTGTAGTATGGACTTTTGGTCCGATGTTCGAACTTCTACATCGGGCTGAGCTGTCGGAATTCTACGCTCGTGAACTGCGGCTTATTGCCAGAAAACAGTGTCTGTTCTCATGAGTTCAGCATAGTTCACACATCGTGATACGCATCCTTTGATTTTACTGTTCATACGAAACCAGTAAAAAACTATCTTTGCCCGGAGAATGGTAATGTTTACGCCGTTGCACGACGAATGAGATCTCCTCTATATCTTACGCGGTATCTAAAAATCAGCAATAGGACCTGGTTATAGAAATAAAAACCGTATAAGATTGTTAGTCAGCCATAACACCTGTCTGATTTATTATATTTATTAAGATTTGTTCTCCGGAAAAGTACTAACTAGAACTCGGCAATCATACTTCCGTGTGACTGACCTTTGCCAAGTTCCACAAGCATTGGCATTTGAGGCCCCGTAGACAGTGTCTTATATCGACAAGCAGTGGAGCATAACGGAACAACCGTTGAATCTACAGAATCGACCTTCCAGAGTCACAGAAATTTTAGGTCAATAACCTGTTGTACACAAGTGAATGATAGGATCACAAACCTAGGATATCCTTCGAGTATGCTCTGTGTACGATATAGCATTTTCGCCACACTGAAGAAGTATAAATGCAGTTTCAAATCGTGGTCTGCATAACCACATTATTGACATCGACAAAAAAACACCCATGTTGCTTCAGGCACACGTGGGTAGACCACCGAACGATCAAGATAAAGAACGGTTTTTAACCAATGGTGTAAGCGCTTTGTTTGTCACTGTCAGTCTGGATCGAATTGTTCAGGTGGGACTGAGTGATCATCATTTTGAAACGGGTAAACGTGGGGGGGTGGGGGGTGAAAGGAGTGAGGTGAGTAACTCGTTTCCGACAAATTTATGTGCAATGACGCACACCAAACCCAGACGCCAGAGCACACAAGAACGAACTGAAATATGCATGCGAACAAACACGCAGGCGAACAATTCCCCATTTGTTGAACAAATTCTATGGAATTTGCCTCCGACCACTACCGAGCTGATGACTCATACACACCACGACCCCGACAACGTACAGGAAGAAACACGACCAACAGTCAGCACAAAACGCGTCTGATTAGACTCGCACAGTGGTACAGCTAGTAGTCAAGCCACATAACTCAATTCGGTCAATCTGAGAGGATCGTACACACACAAAAAACAACGGCAACAAACGAACGAGCAATAAGTCATCGAGTAAAGTAAGCCACATGTAAAATACAAATCAACAGTATGGAACACGTGGGAGAAACGGGATGTTCATAGTCCGAGCAGTGGAAGATACAATTTGGGCAATATGACTATTAGGATGCCGTCTTTTACTCTGTTTAATCGACAATTACTCCGCAACTCTTTTTTAAATCTTCCCGATTCTCGATAATGATAGAGCAGAATAAATCGCGGATTGTTTGGTTTCAAACTACCTATTGTCCGCCAACTTAGGTGGCAAACAATTTCGCTATCGGGCAAATCATTATCACACATGACCTACTGGGACTTTTGTGGCTAACTACTTCAAACCTCCGGTCAAGGTTGATGCTTTCCTCTAATAGTACAATGAAACCTTATAGCAAGGTGGTTTACCCTCTTACAGTACGCATTGGTTACAAAAAGCGGGATGATATCTTCGACATTATAACTTTTCACTGATATCTCTTCCGGACTTTTCCGTATTACTGTGAACCAACGAGAACGCGATGACACTTTCTTTAAACTACACTTACCAATGTAGTAAATACTAATGGCTAGTAGTGTTGCGTGGATCGAACTACTGACTGCGTCATTACCAAGCGGGTGAACTCGTTGATCGGCCGGTCGATACCCTCTACTATCACAAACGCACGCACATCACTGAATTGTCGCACAGCACGAACGGTCTCCTCCAACCAATCAGACTTTGGCACTGAGCTATACGTGCTCGTTGATTCGTTACTTGACTTTACTATACTGAGACTGGCTCATTGGAGAGGATAAGTTGGCTTCGTGAATGTCTCTGATCGCGGCTGTCCATGATGGGCGGTTGGCAACAAGGTCTTTGTAGACGTTGATCCACTTCGATCTCTACTGGCGAGTGCCGTACACCATACGAGGACCAAGTTGGTTTATGTCTTTGGAAACGGTATCCAGCCTGGTTTTTAACTGTCCTCCTAGTCGGCGATGCCAGTCTGGGCGTGGACATAGTGCCACAACTATGTTGATTAGGGTGTGATCAGGTTTACGGAGTACGTGACCAAACCACTGAAGTTGGCGGAGTCGTGTGCGCGTTGAAAGATGGACGATGCAGCAGTGATTTCGACTGTTTTCGTTCGGAATTCTATCACTACATCTTAGTTTTAAAATAGACTCAAGGCAACAATGATCGGAAACTTCTAGTCGCCTGATATTCTCAGCTCTTAATGGCCACATTTCGCAACTATATAGTAAGACTGGTCGGACTGCGGCATGAACCACCCTGAGCTTGGTCTTAATACTAATCTCGTTCTGCAGCCACGGGGTGTTTCGGAGCTGTAGAAACGCCATCCGGGCGGTGTCAATACGCCGTCTGACATTATCTGCGGCTTGTCCGTTTGGCAGAATGGTGGAGTCAATATACTTCAGACCCGAGACAATTTCTATTGATCGACCATTCAGTTGTAGGGCTCGGTTTGTATGACTAATGGGTATTACGAACATCTTGGTTTTGGTGGTATTGATCTCACAACCAACCTCCGAAGTATACTTATCCACCCGATCCGGGCCACTTGCAAAGTGGCCAGGTCCTCCCCGAGCACCACTACTTCGTCTACAAATTCAAGGTCCGTAGTACAGCAGCCCGTGCAAAGTTGGACGCCCTGATAACCGTCCATCGCGTGTTACATTATTCAATCTACAGTAGAGATTAACAGCATTGGAGAAAACGGGTATCCTTATCGTACTCCTAACTTCAATTTGAATGGACAACACTCTTCGCCGTCAAAACTCTAACATGTGCTTCTGTTCCAGCATAATAAGACTTAATCAGACTGAGGCGTCAGACGCCATCTGAAAGCATTATCTTCCACAGTGACTCATGATATATTGAGTCAAAGGCGGTGCGAAGTCTATGAATCATGCAGTGGTAGGGCGTTGGAATTTGTACCGGTGTTCCAGAATCGTCCGGAGGATTAACATTCGTCGATGCACCCACTTCCTGAGTGGAGGTCTCCCTGAATGGGCCCAGTGCGTGCATATCTCGATTCAGCGAAGTGATTCAGCACGAGCTGGGCGAACGCTTTTGTAACTACGTTTACCAGACTGATACCACGGTAGTTTCCGCATACCGTTTTGTCGCCTTTTGGGAAATGGAAGTAGAATCGAGGTGTTCCAATCGGATGGACATTTTCCAGTCTCCCAAATCAAGCAGAATAGGGTGACGACCGGAAGGCATGTCTTGTAGACTTCCGCAGGGGCTTGCCAGATTTTAAACGGCCAAAGGCATTAGCCATCTCCACTGACGAAGGATCACGGTGCTATATGGGGGAGCTGATTCATCGCTGCTGAGCAGTCCTGCCTGGCCGCACCCGGTCGCAAGTACTGCTTGCGACTGCCCACAAGTGATTCACCTGCTTGCTCGCTTGCTTATTTAAGTGCTTATAAACAGATCTGTTCTGTTTCGTATTACATGCTTGCACATGAGTGCAACGGAAGGCCGTACCCCGTTACCACAAAAGCCCAGTGAACTACTAGAGATATTAGGCAACCAGACCCTGAGACTTGGAGTGGTGGAGAACCACATAAAATCCCCATAAATCAGTTGTGGAAATCACCCGGAGGAGAGTAGTTCATTATTTACCACCAAAGTTGCCGGTGATGGCGGGGACTCGAACCTCTGACCTTCGAGGTGGTGATTACTCGCTCTAAACCACTCGACCACCGTACCGTTTATCTTTAGTTCCCAATAAAACAGGCAGGACTGAACTTGGGTCGAACGCCTCTCGCAAACGAAAACTCTATGGAGCGTCATATGTCATAAGTGTAATCAAAAACAGGTTCATTGATCCAGAACAAAAAATGAAACACGTCTAGACATATTAGTCAGTGATTGATTTGTGAATCCAACAATGTGCTCTTTCCCATATGTCAACTGTTTTCAACCATTCTTCTGCGATATTCCTTGGCTTGCTGAAAATCATTGTCTAATTGCTACAACGTGAACACTCAACATATAGTCAAGTCAGTCAAAACCACTTTTTGACGTGATGGGAGTTGCGAGTAATGCATCTCGATGTCCACAGGCGGACTACGGAGAAGATTAGTCTGACGATATTCACTTCATATGACGGCTTTTCTTTGCCACACACCTCAAGAGTTGGGCAAATGCCGACAATTTCCATCTAGTATTTCCCTACCGCCATTATGTTTTGAAAGAAATAATTGGCAACGTGAACCATAATGAGTAAACGAATGCAATGAGTCTGTGAACGTTTCGTCCGATATCACATCAAACTGTTCGAGGCACGTGCCCGGGTCTCGATTACCATGGTAAATCTCTCATAAAGACGATTTAAGGAATTCCGTCTCCATAGAGCATAGACTAGTTGTTTTCTAAAAACGGATGTGGAAGAAAAAACGATTGATAGCGGACGCGCTTCAATTAAGCTGATTGACGTGCTTCGATTGATTATACACGGTAATGATGGTAACCTAAAAATCATGATGACAAGGCATGAGCGAATGACTATCACGACAAACTCCCAACATAAAATCAGCACAACTTTGTCAAAGGACAGTCAGATAGTCTTTAATCTAATTCGTAACGTAGTCACTGGATACGAAAACTTGTCTCAGATAAATCGCGTTAAAATAAATAGAATTTCACTGTATTGGTTGAATACATTTGTACGAAACGGCTAACTATACTTAATACTAATCCTCTCACTCACTGGATTACCAAAACATCAAGCAAACATAAGACGCGCAAAGAAATTTTTGAAAGCTTCGTGCTCCTCAAACAACTCGATCAGTAGATATATTGAATTAGATCACGGGTACGGTCGGATGAGGAACAGACAGTTCAACTGACTAAGGATATCGAAAACGGAATAAGCAGACTCGAATGATACAGTTCGTATTATTGATTGTGAATTTTTCACTCTTATACATCTTCGTAATTGAATCACCGAGAATTCAAACATCGGAAATGGAAACAATAGCACAAAGCACAAGAGGTCAAGCTCCATAAACGGAATGCCATCCGTCTAAGGTCAAAGATCAAGGTAGTGGAGATCAAGCGGAAAAACAAACGTCCAGTTTTAGGCAAAAGGTCGTCTAAGAGGGCCAAGGTCAGGACTAATGACAAACCCATAAGTATAGATCACTGCCAACAGCACATGCACTGACGATGTCATCTCGGTTGGTGATGAAACGTTTGCGATCTAAACGTCAAGCTCAGCGATCAGAACATCATGGTAACAAAGCATTAGGTTAGCAGCATAATGATTAGACCGGGAGAACGAGTGATTTGACTTCATTTATGCGGTTGAAGATGAGGATGGAGAAATTGCTAATTGGTGTAATTATTTTTATCGTAGGTTTTGTGGTATAATCGTTCACTGAATCACGTGACGCTATGTCAATAGCGAGGCACAAGTACGTGAGTACAATCACACACAGACATGGTTCAGGTTACACACGACACCTGAGGTCGCCATCCGGATTGCAACGGGACCGAGTTTGAATGTGGTGCGATGTGAGGATGTGGCAAGTCAAAGTTTGCAAGCACCGATTCAATAAAGGTCGATTCACTCGTTCTCGTTGTGTGTCCGTTCATGTGATGGTGTCCCTCGCAAGAAGAAGATCAAACAAAAAACATGTGCATAATTGGTTACGGAGTGGTGGAGATACAAGAAAGCCAGTGAATCAAGGTCACTGAACGCCCGGTGGCACGCGGATCTGATAAGCGTTAATGAGGTCAGTGATGAAACTCCGTGCCCGCGTGCTTGAATTTCATCCACCACCGGGTGGATGAAATTCAAGCACGCGGGCACGGAGTAAGAGCGCAGGTACCATTTGGTACCTGCCGCGTGGCGATGCGACAAAGACGGCCGCGGTGCAAAAATGTGGTAAATGTGATTATTCGGCGATAACAAACCCAAAGAATTCGAAGCACGTAACACAGGCTAGACAGCAATCCACTGGTGGGATATTGTCGTTCTGCATTCTAAGTCTTCGTGTCTAGGTTGCCGGTTCCTTCGATGGTGGGCCTCTTGGCCGCAAGGTGTTTTCCTTCCACTGTAGTCATGCGCAAGTATTGAGCAAAACACAGATAGTGACGATAGTGGCGGCGGTAGTAGATGATCAGAAAGTCACAGACCGCAAACCAGGTGTCAGAAGATTAAAATAACGATTATCATCCTGCGATGCAATGCTTACATTATAAATTCACTGCACACTGCTGCTTCGGACAAAATGAATAATAACTCATATTGCCAAATATAGGTGCCCATCGGAAATGCCCGTGTCACATGAAATGATTCAGCATGCGGCGTGGACACCCAACTCATCCCAGAAGACCGTGTAAGCACTGAACAGCAGTTTCATCTAACTTGTTAGGAACCATCAGCCGCTTATATTTCCGCTGGGGCCTGAATCCGGGACGCATGACTGTGATCTGCACATTTCACAACTGGGCTACCGTTTCGCAAACGATTTACCTTTCCGACTGCTGAAATTAACAGTTCAGTTCATGCAACCCTTATTATGTTGTATGTGAATTAAAACTAGTTTTGTGATAACAAAAAATATGGAAATGAATGAAGAATGATGGTAGGAAGGAAGTGCATAGGCACACCTGAGAGAAAAACAGAATCTGTGAACAATGGATACCTTAAAGAAGACAGACGGAATGGAGCTATATCCTGGACAAAGAACACTTCAGTGAACTGCAAGCTCCGCACCTTCCAACAGTACTTATTTGGCACACCTTCCGTTTAAATAGTTGCCCCAGCTAATTAACCAAGTCTCCTGATTTTGATTTATCTGCCACATGCGATAAACGCCATTTATGGAGCGGATTCGAAATTTGCAGAAACTAGTATAGTCAGGCTGAGACACAACAGGTCATTAGGACAAAAATACTATCCATTCACCCAGATGCGAACCATCACATGCAGCAGTAGACCTCACAGTTCTCGAATGTATTGATACGCACACGCTCGCATGCGCATCGTGACCACACACCGAATCGAAAACGTCCATTACGCTGTCAGAAGAGTATTGGGTCATTTGCTAAGAGTTCATAGCATTCGCCATCGACAGATGGGCCGCGCGTACAGCTGTACGTGCTCGTTCGAACCAAGGTCTATGGACTGCATGAATGAATCATCAGCATTCGCAACAGAATGAAGATAGCTCAGCAACCACTCATGCTGAGCTATTACGATGGGGCTGAATGTGAGTGCTTATTTCTAAGGAAATCCTAAGAATAAGAGACAACAAACTCGCTAACATGGTTGGTGCGATTACGCTGGCCCCAAACATCACGTTCCAGGGAGCGGCCACGTGTTCATTGCGATTCTGTGACTAGTGTCCTGTGGTCCGATCTTATTAATCGTCGGACTGGCGTTATACGTATAAAACGAAGAAAATGGTTGGATGCAATGAAACGTTACATGCAGAAAATAAGAATGACATCCTCAGTTTTGTGGCGAATTGTTTTAATTTGAAAATGTCCCCTATATAAAGAGGTTTACCAAGGTTGCTGCCGTGTCTGTCTCCGCGAGCGCTGCTGCTAGGGCTGGCTTGACGTTTGATGGTTTGCAGACAACTTGTAGGTGGGGTTCTTCGTGATTATCACGAATTATGCTCAGAATGAATTCAACAGATTGTCTAGTGTGAAGGAGGGTATGATAAATCTTTAAGGATCGACCAAACTGGTTAGAATGGCCGCACTAGTTTAAAAAGTTACTTTTTCTGAATACGAGGCGATAATTGTGCAGTAGAAGCCTTTTGCGTGCCTTATCCAGGGTGGGCTTTGTTATATTCTTAGTTCCAAAAACGGTAATTCCGTTTATGAAAAATAGGTTTTATCGGTTGATGCCACTACTAGCTAATTTGAGAAAAGGACTTTCAGTAGCACGCAGTGTGCATTCAACCACAGATAACAAGGATCATTCGCAAATCGTGGGAGAGCTTCAGATGAATAGGATTATTGAGGTGTCTTAAAGGTATTATATAGATCAAAAATTTATATATTTGTGGTACATGTCTTTTATTCCCTAAAAAGCAACAAGCCATTTGCTATTTTTTACCCCAAACAAGGTGTTGGAATTACTAAAGTTGTCTCAGGAACGCATCTGTGTCTATATTCTAGATAACTAAAGCACACCTGGAATAACGTTCCGTTTTAGAGCATTCGAGCACCAGTAATCATCAGTTGTACCACCAGCTATTTACCTATACGAATAACCGGAGTGTGTATCAATTATCGAGCACCTTCTTGAACTTATCGCAGAATTTTAAATAGTGTGCTGTTGGACCGCAGAACGCTACCATTCCATGATGCCTAAAATATAATTTGGCGGCCTTAGTCGATCTGAGAAGTCACAATATTTTGAAATAATTATACACTCTTGTCATGTGGTGTGATGACTTGGAACTCTTCATGGCCCTTCGATGCATAGATAATATAAGTTACTCCTTTGTAATTTGTGTTATAATGACATTCTCATCTGGCTTACTCGTGAATAGCATATCCATGTACAATGGACATCTAGCACTCATGACCTGATATCTCCGTTTCTAATGCACTGACATAGTTTATGTTTGTTTTACGATTTATATATTACATCAACATTTCACGTTCATACTCCTGAATCTGTTGTCGTAGATTTCCATAGTAAGAAAACGTTGCCAAACGTTTCACCTACGTATAATAACTGCCCCTTGGAGGCTCAAACTCCCGACCATAGCCTCGCCACCAGTGTACTAAACCAATAAGCAACCAAACGCACCCGCGGAGAGAACAGATCTATTGCCAGGTTCATTTGTTCACGTTGACACATGTCTCTCACGTCGCTTTTCAGGTACAAACAATTTGTACTTGTTTATTGGTATTTTTCTTACATATTCTGACTAGATTATATCCCTATTCTGTGACTAACGCAATCATTTCATGGTAGTTAGGGCGCTTCTTGATTCACTATCTGTACCGTGACCGTGCAGCACTACAGTTTCGTTTGACTCCTTGCTGGGTAGACCGTTTATGACTGCACTGTCTCGACTTAGCGGACAGCTTTCCGTACCGCTGCCCTTGGTTACTCACCCGGCTGTAAGTCATCTGCCTTTATGCGTTTATACACATTGTATTACATAGAACTACGAAATCACGATAAAGACAGTTATTCAACCGGAATTTGTTCTGCTGCCTGTACCCGTGTACAGCCCATATCGTGCGTTAAGCTAGTGAGACCAGGTTTTCGCTAGATCGACATCTTAAGAAGTTGAGGTAGTTTCTGCGGCTAGCCAGTAACTATGATTCGTCTGAAATGGAGTAAATTTCGTCAAAAGTCCAGTTTTGTACCGATGATTTGTGTTTTTTCAGAGAAACCGCAATAAGGGTCCGTCAGTAAGTGGTTCAACCTCCACTGCAAAGCTACAGCACGAACTGCGATTGGTTAAGTTGAAGACTGAGCAACTGGAACTGGAGGCCGAGGCTACCAGACGTACAAACGAAGTTAAAGATGAAGTTGTCAGGAAATTTTCTGCCGAAATTTTTGTTGTCGCTTACATCACCTCTCCCGGTGAGAAGTTGAAATTTGTTCACAATTACGTACAGTCCTTGCCAGGGTCAGAAACAAATTAGAGACCCAATTATATTGAATGGACCGGGGACACGTCTCCTGCCCGCTAAATCCAAGGGATTTGGCAACGTTAACGAAACCGCCAGGCTGCTACAAGCTTGTGTGAGCCTGCCTGCTCGTCAAACCATCAAATTCGTCGGAAACCCCGTGAACTGAATTGTATTCGTGAAGGATTTCCAGTCCACGGTCACCAGCTTTAATAACGACCCTGTTAACTTGCTAGATTATCTGAGTTCGGCCTGTTAAGGAGAAACAGCAGAAGCTAAACAGCGATGCACGGTCCTCAAGCCGCAGGAGATCCTACGTATCCCAGAATGCCGACTCGGCCGGCATGTGATTGTTAGAAGATGCATCGATGGACTGAGTGATGGTCCCCTGCTGGAAAATGTAGAAACCAAGTCCTTGGTAAAACTGGCGGATCAGTTGAAGATGCTGGTAAACAACCGCGACTGTCTGACGTACCTCTGATGGCCCGATGGCAATTTACAAATTCGTCGCCGTCATGCTGTAACTTGGCCCTACAAACCCTCATTGATCGTTACATGATAACTTATGATCCCCACGACTCCTACACCGTCAGAGGACAGCTGAAATCGGTGATATCAGGAAGAACTACGCGCCACCGTCAGACTAACCTGAAGGCCCAGGTAAGTTATGTCACAGCCACCGGATTCGATAAATCTGGAACCTACGTTCAACTTCGAATTTTCAAAAGCGGCCTGCACCAAATGTAGCCCGTCCGAGAATTATAAGTTAGCTTTACGGTACAAGACGAATCCAATTCGTAGGATAGAAATCTACTATGAAATAGCCGCATCATGTGAGCCAGGAGGGCCAAGCCGCCCGGATAGAAATTCTTGCTCTGAAACAACTGCTGTCCCTTAGGAAACGATCCAGAAACGACCATGCATTCAAGATGATTACAACAGAAACGGATACACTCCCGCCGCTGACTTTGGTATCGAGCCATATCCATTAGTGAGACAAGCCAGCATTCCTCATCTCTACCGTTCCAATCTGGCAACCGAAACGGCTCTGCACGTGATAGACATTACGTCAGTTTCTTCAGTCCTCTGCGCCAAGTCATCGCCTGTCCCGCGCGCCCCTTCGTCCACTCAGGCTCAGGGTGTGCAAACAATGCGCGAAGTGGTAGGTGCTGGGCAGGCATCCTTAATACATGCCCCAGCCAGTGGAGACGATGCTTGAATAGGGTCTTTACTAGGAAGGGGTCGGTTGTACCAAACATTCGTCTGCACGCTTGATCATTGTTGACGCGTCGCTCCCACCAAACATGGGCAATGCTACGTCAGCAGCGGGCATCAAACATAGTCAGGCGACGGATATCTCGAACTCGAAGGGGCCATGTTTCACAACCATACAGCAGTACAGGGTACATGGTGGCATTTCGCACTCGGCCTTTCAAGGAGAGACTGATGGCGTGTCGCCACCAGAGAGGCCTGAGGTTAGAGAAGGCTAGTCTGGCCTTCGAAATATACATAGATATTTCCTGTCCCAAGCCGCCATTTCCAGTAACACAACCGACCAGGTAAACAAAACTTTCTGTGATCTCCAGTCTTTTGCTGCCCAAGTAGAACGTGGATACATGCTCTCGCCAATCCTGGAGTAGCACCTTACACCTTGACGGGGCGGAGTACATTCCTTATTGAGCCTTTTCAGTTATCATGCGATTCACTACAAGTTGAACAGCCGAGATGCTAGAAGCGAACAGGACGATGTCGTCGGCGTATTCGAGATCAGTAATCATGTGCCGTGACAGGAGTTTGACACCACCACCTATGGGGCCGTAGACCGACTTATCAAGGGCATCGTCAACTGCGAACTTAGAGAAACGGTGACATAGGACACGCTTGTCTAACTCCACTGGAAACAACAAAGGGGGCGGGCAAAAGCTTACCGTAAGCAAAATGTGCACACAATAAAACAAAAAAGGAACTGCGTTTTCTCCTTGTTCCACCTCCCCCACTATGACTCCATTTACTCATTCCTCCCTGATTGTATGATGTTTTGTTTGGCACACAACCTGGAATCAGGAGCGTACGAGAATATTATATATATATATATATATATATATATATATATATATATATATATATATATATACATTCAAGATCCGCGACGACGGTATCTATTGGAACGTGACACTCAGTTACGGATGTGGTTGGTGAGAATCCCTGACCCCGGGGCTGTTGGGAGTTGAAAATGTGCAGCCGCGATCGGTAGCTAAACGCCGATGACTTTGGTGTACTCGAATGAATCGGGAACGTGGGATCAGCAATGTTGAAGTTAGACATAGTATACGAAGTTGAGCAGTAAAAAAGACACTCAACCTACGCCGATTGTGACGCTTTTCTATTTAAGAAATGACAGTATTAGGAAATTTTCAGAAAGAAAGGAGTAACTGATTGAAGATTAGCAAAAAGACCCGACTGCAGGGCTTTATGGTCTTCAGACTGCAATCATGTTGTGCACATTCCCGGATAAACCTCCTTGGCACGTAGTTGAAAGGATAGGAAGATCCTAATTATAGATAGTATAACGTGTGCCAGGCTTCCGGAGTTGAGTCCATGAGATGTACATACTACACCGGTAGGAAGGATATAGCAGTATGCCGCGATCAGATGTTCTTATATTTGCACCACCTGTAGTTATTATCTCTTATTTTTGGACAATTAATCATTTTACCAACGTTCGAGTTTTCCCGAGAGACATCAAGCAAAACCATCACCACATCCCGTATACATTCAGTTCAAATTAAAAGTGAGTTTACTCCTAGTAATGATGGGTATGGAAATATTCTGAAATTTCGTCACATATCACGTAACTTAATGTCTAAGAAACAACCGCATTCTGTACCGGACAGAAGATCAGGACGACTTACGACAGTCAACGGGACAGGGAATTAAAAGTATCGAAACGGACTTTCGCTCTGTTTAGAATCAAACTTTCCTGCCATCGCCTAGCAATAAACATTAGAGAGAAAAGAAATTTTCCACCCTTGGTTGCTTGGTCTTTACACGTGAACAGTTTATCATTACCTGCAGGTTACCTCAAAACTCCCCCACATACAGTACAGTTTACTTTGCATAAGTAATAGCCCAGAAGGTGACCGGTTAATTTGTACTCAACTAACTTTCGTTGTTTGCACTGATGATGCTGTTGAACATTCGTGGTTGACAAGGACGGTCGTGTGACTCGAATTAGCGCTTTCCCCGTCTATATCTGATAGAAGGATCGAGAACGACGTTCTTTCTCGTATCTCAGGCTTTGTAGCTTGGTTTTTGGTCTGTTCGCCGAGTTGGGCCACTGGGTTGAAACTATTTCATCATTAATTTCACCATACTATCATCATCATCATCCAAATCATCATTACCATCATAACACTGATGATATCACTACGGCTGGTGATAAAACGTTTCCAATACAGGTCGATGAACAAACCAACACTGGCGTGTCTGGGGGATGTTTTCACAAGTGTGATAGGAAAACTTCAACTAGTGCATACAGCATTATAGTTTGGGGCATACAAATTACAAGTCAAACAGTTTTTATAATCCCCTCTACGAGTCACTATGGTGAGGCCATGGATCAAAAAAATCCAATAATTAGATGCAGCTTTTAAACAAAACAGAAATGTTACGGTTAAATCAACAATGTGCCTAACCGTATTGGAATCTATGTCACGTGTTACCATATGGACTGCGTAAATATATTTTACCAACCGGTGCATAAACATCTGTGTTTCCTGGCTAACATCAAGTGTAGCGTGACACAGTGATTTTTTCGTGGAAATAAACAACTTTGTTTTCCTTTGAGCAAAAAATGTACTTTTTTATTTGATTCTGTCGGCTGGTACGGAAGTTTATGGGAAGTCATGTGACGACTATAGGTTGGTGGTTTGAAGACGATAACAACAGTCAACTCGGGAGGCTTCAATTGGACGAACTACATTGGCACATGTTCATAAATACAAACGAGAACACTGACGTATATCACTGCGATCAACAATACTTGTGTTTGCATCTGATCTGATCGATGTTTTGTGACTCTTCTAAAATGTTCAAAGAAGTGAAGTTTTCTAATCTGCTGAGTTTCATTCATATGATGTGCCAGACATGAAGTACGTGCTCACGCCCATTTAGATCTTGTTTTTTTTTCAGGTGGGCGTTAATGCAATAGACAAGGTATGCTGATAAACGCAGGAGAATACTGCATTGCGAAGGAGAACCGGAATCCATGCCGCTGATTGACAGAGTAGCGTATAAAAGTCTAAAGGACCAAGCACTGTAACAACCCGGGTGACAGTGAAATGCTGCCTACTAGCATAGTTCACCGGTTGGGAAGGGGGGGGGGGCGGGGGAGTCCACACCTTACATTAAGCTTAATGGTTAGATGATTATCTACACACTAAGTGATTTCGATATTACGGCTTGTTAACAATTCGCCATGGACAGCCATGCGGCTCCACCCATTCTCTGTGCCATGACTTATCTGGATGCCGTTTTTATCTTTCTACAAGTCCCAAATCTAGACTGACTTCCTACCGCGTAAATATCTATCGTAACTCTACGGTACCCTATTTCACACGTGTTCTTTTTAACAAGGTGAAAGTCACAACAGAACCTCGCATGAACCACGGTGACTGAACCAGTTTCTCCTCTCGGCACTTTTGAGCTTACTTCGAAGTGACAGTTGTCGGTTTACGTCCTTTTTGGGCTGCAACGTGAGCTTGTGAGCTTACTGAAATCCTCGGTAGAAAACGATGATGGAAAAGATAAGATTATGAGATGCGAGTTTGCACAAATGACTTCAAACAGTAACAATCATATCGGTTTGCTTGTGGTTAACCTGATAACAACCCCAAAGTGTTGAAAATTTCACCGATGAAAAAATCTCGTATGTACAGAAAATCGCGTTACGGTATTTCTCAAAAAAAATGGATTCGGATATAAGCCGAATCTGTTGAGCTTTATTCAGCAGGTTGGAAATTCCAAAAAAACCTGTTTCAATCTAATCACAGCCCAATAAATCTTCATAAGCCACTCCTCTCCTAACTCGGCATCAATCAAGTGTGATGACCAAAAAAAGAGAAACTTACTTGATCTTTTTGAAGCATATCCGCCTTATGTAGAATCTTCATGGCATATATGTAACCGTTGTCTTGTTTTTGCACCAAACGTACCTGTTTGTGAAACAAATATGGCATCAGTGAGTTGAGTGAGGGGAATCAGAAGTTCAAATAGCAATTATTCGATTCGAAGTGTTGAGAAAAAACAATAGGAAAATAAACTCAATTTATTGAGACGGAGCAGAGGCGCCATAACCACCGCACCGTGTTGGCCTGATACGAGCTGTTGAAAGTTCTGATATCCTATCGGGACTTAGAATTCGACTAGTACTGGGCAAGTTATTGCTTTTGCTTACCACCTTGGACTTCATAGGTTCAAATCCCGTCATCGCCGGTTATTTTGGTGGTAAACAGTAGTCCACTGTCGTTCGGCTCGTTACCACACCTGATCTATGGGAACTCTATGTGGTTCTCCACTACTCCAAGTCTCAGGGTCTGGTCGCCAAATATCCCTAGTAGTGCACTGGGCCTTTGTGGATATAAGATATACCCCTTCCACTGCACTCATGCGCAAGCATGCACCAATGAAAAAAAATCACACACGCGCACACACACACACACACACACACACACACCGCGGTCAGTTTCAAGTACCAGTTGTGACCGAGTGTGTATTTGCTGCTGCTGATGATGATGATGATCGAAAAACAAGCCAAATGAAACAACTATTTAGTGCTTTCATGAACTCTCATCGATGAGTTGAGTGTTGATATTCTGATGAATCATTATATAAACACTCTAGATCCTCTACTAGTCAAACTGAATGGTCATTTCGTTCGTCACACCCACAATTATTGGAACATTTAGATGCTTGTTAGAAATTGTGACGTTGGACTGGACGAGAGTAGAGGGTTTGGAGAACAATACACTGCAGTCTGAGTAAAATGACTAAATTTACGAAGGTCAGTCAGATAGAGCACGCTATTAGAAGTCACCGTAAGCGCTTATGCCGTTCAATATTTGCTCTTCTTTTTTTAATTGCGCGGTATGAAACTTTTCTGTCTTTTTCCAACCGTGGAGAAAATGCACAGCATTCCATATTACCTAACAGGTCGTGCATTTTCGCGTTATTAATCATTAGCTACTCACATATAACAGATCTAAAAAAAGATCTGTGTCAATAAATCTTCCCTATCCCAAATACACTGCAAGAGTTGGGGATGTGGAGCAGTTCCATCCATACAATGAAGTATCAACGAAATAGGGGCGTTTTTGTTATAATTATCCAAGAAAACTAGTGTTATTCCCAAACTGATTAGAGCAATTGAAGAAGGACTACCTTCATCACAGAATTTCGGAATCATCCACTATTTGGTTGAGTAATCCACGGGTTGGAAATTTCCAGGCTCGATGAGATTCAAACCTCGGACCGCACGCAACCTGCGATCTACAGGCTGGTCTTCCAAGTCACACAAGAGATTTGTGAACTCCAAAATGGATCCCATTAGTTTAGTTAAACTCCCCACTAACTTTACAGTAAGTCTGCTGAAGGTTTCTGGGTGTATCATACTTCGCGCCTACCCACAATCTCTGTCTTCCTTGATCTGAAAGCAGTGTTCGATCCGGTCTACCACACAATTCTCAGGCGCTGCCTCTCATTGAAGAGCGTCAGAAATATTTATTTCTCTTTCCCAATCATTGTATGCAAACAGCCGAAGTGGAGTTCGTGCTTATGGCGATCCTCCACCCGAGTTCACCACGGAAACTGATGTTCGTCAGGGTAGCCTTCTTTCGGCCTTTCTCTTCAGTTTTGAAATTGAATTGATTTTCGAGATAGCCCCATCCTCGTGTAAGAATAAAGGAATCGATCTCCGCCCAAGCAGTAAACTGTCTGACTGACTTGTAATACGCACACGATGTCATTCTTCTGACTGAAGTTGCCAGCTTTCCTAGAGCCTAAACGACAGTGCAGCAATGTTTGGGATTCGTTTTGCACCTTTAAATTGCAGAATGCTGCTGCAGGACTGGATTGGCTCCACACCAAACCTTGTCTAGGCAGAAGCTCTAGCTGAAGCAGATAAGTTTTGTTACCTGGACAGTTTCGTCTTATCTGGTGGACAGATATCGGATGAAGCGTCACAGCGTATACGGAAGGCGCATTTGGCTTTAGATAACCTCAGCTATTTGTGGCGCCGGCGTGACATTCGACTGTTTGTCAAGATTCGAGTGCACACTGCCGCAGTTTGATCCGTTCCCTTATACGGCTCCGAAACATGGTTGTTAAGGATGAAAGGTAGGTGAGAAGTGTCGGTGTTCAAGCATCGATCTCTTCGTGGCATTGCTCGAATATAGTGGAAATATCGTATTAACAATGCTGAGGTTAGACGTAGGGTGTTGAGAACCAATGGTCAGTCTGTGGATCAAGTACCATATCTCAACAGGTTAAGATGGCTGGGACATGTGTTACGCATGCCCACCAGTAGACTTCTTCGAAGAACAGCGTACTCCGAGGCAGGTAGTGGTTGGAAAGTAGGCCGAGGTGGTTAGTCCACGACAAGGCAGAAAGGTATGAAATCTTTGACCAGCGGACTTGGGCGAGTAGGACGTGTTAGACTTTCGGGTTGGGATTCACGGGACCCCCCTACCAGATGGCTGGAGACTTTAAGTAATATGGCTAGGTGTCGCGGTCAGTGGCGTAGATTCATTTGAACTCTCCCCTTGTTTTCATGATTCCGGCTTCTTCCTCTGCTTTTGGCTGTTTTTCACTTAATGTTTCTATTTTTATGGTCCTTGACTCGACGATGCTGAAAGCTAACAACCGAAACCAAAGCATAGAAGTGCAAGGTCACTGGTTGGACGAACTGAACTGAGAGACATGGTACCAATCAGTAAGACCTGTGATGGTTGAGAGATTTAGAGCGTCTACATACTACCTAGAAAATCAGAGATCCGAATCCTACCACCACCGGTTATTTTGGTGGTAAACAGTAGTCCACTGTCGTTCGGCTCGTTATCACACCTGATCTATGGGAACTCTATGTGGTTCTCCACCACTCCAAGTCTCAGGGTCTGGTCGCCAAATATCCCTAGTAGTGCACTAGGCCTTTGTGGATATAAAATATACCCCCTTCCGCTGCATCCATGAGGAAGCACTGTTTTTTTTTTCAATTTGTAAACTGTCTTATAAATCAACAGAGGATGATGTTTATAAGCTTATTTTTCAGCCAATTTTGATGAGACCGCAAATCAGCGGAACAATATTTATCCTTACCTGAGTCGAGCTGCATGCGTGAATGTACCGAACACGAGCATACAGTAGTGAAAGTGGCTCTAACGTTGAGAGAACAACCGCTAATCGGTTACCGCTAGAGTGATCACCAGGTCTTGGACCAAGAGTGGGTAATCGAAGAGCTGAAATCATGCTATTTAATTTCTACCTACACAAAACAGTGACATTTCCCCATTGGGACTGCTGAACTCAAATGTAGAAATCATCATCTTGATTAGTCAGTGCAGTTACTTCCAATTTGTGTGTTCAGTCGCGCATCCTACCTGCCTGTATATGCTGCTTTTTTGGTTGCCTTCCATTTTCCTCATTATATCACTTTAAATTACTTTTGGAGGACTGACAGAGATTTTGTTTTCCTCTCCTTTTCTTTTTTATGCTTCTACTAATGTTTTACAGATTCTGTTATATTCACTCGAACTTAATCGCCAAGCTGAGATTCGGTTGTTGGCCTTTAATTAGAAACTGCTATAATTTGTTTTCTCTGGGTATTCGAATAACATCTATTTTTGGCGCACACCCATCTCCCTGCCATTGCATGCAAAATTTGCTTGTCAGTCGCTTCGAATGGCATGTGCTTGTTTAGTGACAAAATCGTATTGCTCAAATGTTTTTGTTTTACTATTTATGTCCACTTAATAGTACCGCAGACTGTTAGATCAACCGGAGTCCTTTATTAGGATCCGTAACTATCTACTGCTCAAAGCATGTTGACACTAAAAAGAACGAGTAGTGAAAAAATTACATTCTATCGTAAGTGATGTCAACTGCATTCAAATCAAAACAAGGTTTTGATCGCTACTTGTCGCTTCAGTCGATTCACTGAAAGGATGCTTCGTCAGTCAGTAACCGGATCAACAAGACAACGTTAGTGTCATACACACTGTGGGAAGTCTCATACAAACTAAGTCCAACTGTTTTATGCTGTTACGTAAATTTCAGATTGTTCTTTCATTCTACCCAAATTCCTTGTCGCTTTTATAAAGCTTAGAAATTTCGCCCACCTTGATCATGCACCTACGCGTGTATCTCAACTACAATCGAGAAATAATCTTCGATTCGTTTCTAACCAGTGTGTGTAAACAGTAACGATTATAGTCCCATTCTCTGTGCCCTCCCTTTGTAAAAGGTTCAAAATTTTCTAATGCCATCAGAACTCCTGTACACACTGATTATGCGCCGTTGCATGTGTCTCGGAGAAATCTGATAAATATACCATTGTTATTACTATTATTACTGTATTCAGATATTATCCAGTTAAAGATGAGAAATAGGAACACGTGGCAATCAGACTTCGGGATGTGGTGAGTTTTCATGGTTGACCGCCGTAAACTCCACGGAGATTGACATAGACCCCATACTATGTAAACTACCCTCGAGTTAAAATAACTTATGAAAGAAAAAGGCCTAACAAATCCTTACAGTAGGGATAAATAACGTTACATGTTGTCTGTAAAACAATTTTTCGAACGAAAACACATCACACGACGACCAGAGATTTAAGATAAGAAATAGTAGTATGAAACCGGCTTTTTGTATTAGGTATTCCATGTTCTTTATTTGCGAAATTTGAGTGCTCCATCTAAAAACATGCTTCAATACACACTTCACACGACCAACTGATAAATCTCGTAAAGTCCAACGACAACAAGAGAATCAAACGGAATCCACTAAACCAACGTGAGAAATTATTATCCAGTTATCTCATCACTCATTTACCACGCGCTAGCGACAGAGTGAAAGACGAGCAGACATTACAGAACTGTTACGATGACGACGCAAATGGACAGATAGTGGGGAAAAACTCCAGTCGACGTTCAACAACTGAGGCCCAGCGGCAACTAGTGCCTACGTATGTGCGCAAAACGGTTTGTTTCGAATTGGAAAAACATACTGACCCACCACGTATCAAACTTTTCACCTCATATCCGTAAACAGACAGGGAACAAAATCATGCAAGCAAAAGCCATCACTAACTGGAGACTACGAACACTAGAGGGAGCACTGAAGATAAATCATGGGGAGGTGGAACACACAAAATGCTATGACTAGCACACGTGGCAATGCAAAATATTTCGAGGATGATTAAAGAGCGCGTTTCAGTGGAATTGTACTATACTCAAAGCGTCCATAGTAAAGCAAACATACAAAGACTGTCCGTTAAACTCGGGGTATGGCCACAACGGAAGAACTCTCTTCAAGTTGTGCATCAGCACACAATTGGTCACATCAGTTACGATAGACTTCATCAATCGCTCTATTACTAACGATGTTCAGAAATTTCGGAGGAGCTGAGCCAGACTGAAGGAGTTGCAACTATAACATCAAGCAATAAAGTGTTTTTTGTTATGGAGCTGGATCCACTCCAGTCAACTAAGCCCTACCGCCCACAACCATCCTTCATTTATAAACCTTGAAAAGCATACAGATGGGCATAGAATGGCAAATTATAGGCTAAACTCATTAGAAGAATCACAACAGACTACCGTACACATCGTTTGGAAGGTAGTCATGCTTTTTTCATCCGCAGACAGGATTTCGTGGGTCGTAGCAAGGTACTTTTGCTAGACCACTGAATCGAATAGTTTGGCCGATGAGAACAGAGGACTATTTCTTATGCGTATTCTTCGCCCTTTAAAATAAATCAAGTACAACTGTTCTAAGACATGTAGCGCATTGATGACGACGAGGAAGAGGATGGATTGTCGTAAATATCAAAATGAGTCCCTAAGCCCTTAGAAATGTCATAAAAACAATAAGTTGCGACAAACAGAGAAGGAAGTAAAGAGAGGAGTAGAGGCAGAGACGCAACGTGAGCTCGACATCAATGAAGCACGTGAACAAGTGTGCCCCTAGACAGGGGTCTGTTTTGTTATGAAAAATTCGAAATTTATGTTGTACAAAGTTTCGCACGTTTATCCATTTCGTTTTACGAAACATTTCATAAACGGTTCTCTTTACACTTTACCTAATGTACTCCATTCACTGAACGACTAAACCGTGGCAATCCCATTGCCTTCTCAATCATTCCTACACTGAAGTTTCCGTTGCGAATCTAAGTGTCACATATGGTGACAAGAATCAACAAGACAGAAAAGTACTTGATCTGACCATCCCTTCAGTATATTAAGTACCGGGTAAACAACGATAAACCGGCGCTCGTGGGGTTATATACATACACACACGCGCGTACATGTATGCGTGTGTGAAATGAAACCAACCAAGTCTCCTCTATTGCCCAATCCTTGTATTCTATTTCTGTCGAGGATTGTCGAGGCTAAAGTGCAATAAAATGACCGCTTCTGAAACAAAACAGAAGCGTGTGATGCGCATATGCACATGCATCGGACCACTTTTATCACACGACCTTGTCATGGAACTAGTGTTTAACCCAGAAAAGTTTACACAACGCGAAAAACGTCCGAGTCACCTGATCGTGTGACAGTAGAAAATCAACCGGTGTTTACTGAACGATTTTGGGTGACTGACAGCCTAGATTACAAATAACTGAATACTATTGGATTCGTTTTGCCGATTTGTTCTCGCTAATGATTCACAAGGCTCAACTCCAATAACCAGCCGAACTACAAGTGAAGTTTGACGATCAAGAAGTTTTGTTTGAATGAGAAAAAAAAATCCCGTTCCGAGAAAGTGTATATATTCAGCCTGAACGCGCTTCACAATGAAGATGCACACTTGTCATCATGCATGCACAGTACTTAGTGAGTATCGTTTCCAACAATAAACCTGAACGAAAACGTCAATCCGGTGTGAGTTGCATAGGCACATAACAGAAATAAATTTGTATAGACTTTCTTAACGTGCAATACACGGTGAGTAATGGTTACAAGAATTGACCAGACCATTGAATGGAAGAACGGTTACAAAAACCAAATAGACTGTTAGGCTTCCCGGATGGAACTCAATAGATTTACCTACTCAATGATTAGCGACACTCCATTCACACTGTTGCATGACCTACTTGGAAATGCATTTTGTTGCCCTCTCTCCTCCCTCGTTCTATGCTCCAAATATTTTGGATTAGATAGGTTTTTTTCCGAGATGGCAACCAGAGCCGTCGCAATTAGTGTTTTTGACGAAAAACAGGATTATGGGCCAAGCGAATACCTAACTAGCCAGCACAGCCAACACTCGAGCAGCACGAAATTTATTCCCGTCATGAATTTGGACCATAAAATTAATCCGGCGCATCTATTTCGGATCGGAACATTAAGATTTTACCTTTTATCGAAGCGAGGGTTGGTCAATAAGCGCAAAACCCACCATGTGCATAGTTATCTGCCCTTGTTCTGTTTGACTGAATGGTGCCAATTCGGGCCTCAACTAATTGTCCTCAAACTGTTCCAACTTAACGCATGACATTTTGTTATTTATATGGAGGAATTTTTTTGAAGTTGGTCAAATCGACCAGAAGCGGTTATCGAAGACGGACACTGATATTTATGGCCAATTAAACATGAAGAATCCACAGAAGACTTTTGATACATGTCATATCAATCAACAGCATCTTGACCAAAAAAGCTAGTGCACAAAAATCAATCTACACGTTAGGTAACCAATTTGTTACCTCGAGAGCAGAAGACCAGGAGTACTGGTCCCAAATTTAAGTTAGAAAGATCTGGAAAATGGACACTTTGCCACTACCAAAGATTGTCACTGGTAATAACATATGGTTTTGTTAATCTAATAGAGGAACGAAATGTTCATCTTTGAGTTGGACTTCGAAAGGGGTATCCCTACTGTTGAAAAGGGAAAACCTTCAGCTGTGGAGAGAAACTCGGACTTATTACCGAAAAAATTTCATTTAAGTGGAACGATTTGTCCAATCGCATCGAAGCTTCAAATTTCCCAAAAAGAATACGTTATAAATTTACAATTTTAAACTTTCCTCACTGACTGGATATAACTTTCATCTTAGGCAAACAGATCACAACATCGTGGATGGAAATTAATATGGTATGGTAAAATGTCTCATTTACGCCTCAAAAAACCATCAGCTCAAGTAATGAGATGGAGATTGCCAGTGTTGATGAGACTACAAGGTCACGTGTCTTGCCCTGATTCACATAATATAAAGAGGCGAATTTGGACTCCACAACCGACAAATTTCAATTACAAATTAGAAATAGCCGTCGCGGAAAAAGACTTGCAGCTGCTGAGTCGTCGGAACGACCACGTGCATCACAGTCGACATCCAATACAACTCAACATTCCATTGAACAGGGGTTTGTTCGATTCTCAATCAGAACTGTACGATTCAGAAGAGAACTATACCACTAAACAAAGGATTACCGTGATTCCATATGAGATGAAAATAGTGACACTCACCTCACCAAATGCTCCTTTCCCAATTATTTTCAACGGAATAAAATCCTCCACAGTTAGTCGAGCACGTTTCAACCGTAAGAACTCGCTCTCCTTCAACGCGTGTTGAGACCGTTTCATTTGCTTCTATTCGTGTCCAAGAAAGAACGGATTCGATGATATTTCAAAGTATCAGGTGACCAAATGATGGGAGAGAGTGATGGGCAAATAAGAAACAGTAATAAACATGAATCTGCCATAGTACATTGATAAAAAAGATGAAACTAATGAATCATCGAGAATTCCTTAGGACAGACGAACTTTTATTCGACAAAAGCAACAGTAAAATCCCACCGGAAATCATAAAGAGTACTCGGTAGAACAAGTATTCAAACGGTAACAGACTAAAGACCATCAAAGCTTGCTGGGATAAACTATATTAAACAACTTATTTGGTCAGACGGCTTGGCAAGTAGAGCATGATGGGTGAGTGTATACAGTTCATAAAATCGGAGGTAAGCAGTGATTCAGTGGGATGTCTACGACTTAACTCAATATCGACAGGTTAAGTGGTCTCCATTGTCTCAGACAGACGTATAGGACAATCCCGGGTCACGTGTGGGATGGGTTCCGGGATATAAGGGGGTTTGGTGAACACGAAAAGTAGACAAAAGGTAACAAACTTAACGTGAACAGAGATTTCCTTTTTGATGTACACATATACACATACACACACATACACACATACACAGAGAGAGGATCGAAGCGACTAAGGCACGGATAATAACGAGCCATGTTCCATAAACTTAATGGTCATCCAGGGTAGGAAGTAAATGTTGACTCACATCATGCCACATCACACACTACTATCATGCACCTTTCTCAAAGGGTATAACCATAATGATTCATGCGCACTGGGAAAACATCCTGATTTTAAGAGGGGATAGACGAGCTCTTAAGTCAAGTCCTCTGAAGTTAGGGATTAGGAACACGCGATAGAGGCAAAGAACTATGGTGAACTGCCGTATTATTCAGTCGGAAGGCACTTGAATCAAATTGCTGAAGATAGCCACATTTGCGCATAGAAAAACATCCATGCAGTAACTAGGAAAGCAAGACGCTGGGAATAATATAGATGTAAAGTCGGAAGTGGTATATCCCTCCACTCCTACTTCGGAATGGCTTTTTCGTATTCACTCATGCCCGATGAAACCCCATACTGAGGCTTCACTAGTGAAACCAGTCTACTATTTTGATAATCAGCAGGAACTAACCTTTGAAACAAAAAATTCATCCCCACAACAATAACAACAAAAAGGGGTAGGGAGTGCGAACAACAGAGGGGTACGAAAATGCGGACAACATTCCATGACATACAATTAGCTTTACTTGTCCCTATTTATCGACACAATCAATTCTAAAAATGGTATAAATCAAAGTAAAAGGACAGAAAGTAAAAAGGTACGAAGAGAAAACCACGTGGGGGAACGCAGGTGTCCGATGGAGCGCACAAATGGATAGTTTACTATGCCTTCAACCAACATGTAAATGGATCTCGTGTACCCTAACTTTGTGTCACTTGCTCCTGCAACAAGATAAGCGAGCTTCATGCATGTTCCGAATGGCACCCGCTCATGAGTGACAATCGGATGCGAGACCTGAGCACAGGGAAATCCAGTTCTGCTTCCAGTTGCGAACATTGTAGACAGACTGGAGTCCTAGTCACTCAAAGTCCGATTTGACCGCACTGGCCCATGTTTTCAGCTGTCATCCCAGGCGAAAACGCCATTCTGGATACGGAACAGGAGAGGGACACTGTTCTGAGATATTCGTGTCTGGACGTCGCAGAACATGCCCAAACCACTGTAATCGTCAGCGTTAGAGGAACACTGAAAGCTTTTCGATTTCGAAGCACTGTTTTCTTATTGTCCCGTTTGAGTTTTTCGTGCCAAGCCACTTTCAGTACCCGTCTCAGACACCAATGGTCAAACACTTCCAGCTTTCTAATGTCCTCCATGCGTAGTGACCACGTCTCACATCCGTAGGTCAGTATTGGACAGACAGTGACCCGGAAGACACGGAATTTGTTCCTAAGGTTGATTTCGTTGCGCTCAGAGGACATTACGAAACTAGAGGGACGCTATCCTGGCATTGTCAATACGCAACTTGACTTCGTCTTTGGCTTGACCGTTCGGGAGAATCGTGTGGCCCAGATACTCGAACTCCAGGACGTGTTTAATTTGTTCGCCGTTCAAGTACATCGGGAGAATGGACTGTGTAGTGCATGTCGAAAGGATCTTAGTCTTCGATGTATTGATCTCTAGTCCCATGGATTTTGCAGAAGATTCTACGCGATTGAAAACAGACTGTAAAACAGCTGAGCTATCTCAGAGGATGATGTCGTCTTCGAATTCTAGATCGGCGAAGAAAGCATCGGTACCCAGCTGAAAACCATGGTAATCAGTGTGCACCTGACACACTATCCAATCGATGGTGTACTTGAACAGCACTGACGGCGAAGGACAGCCTTGCCCAACACCGGAATTGAGGGAGAAGTCACTGGACTTCTCTCCGTAGATGCGTATTCATACATGCGTATTTACACAGTACGACTTCATGAGACTGACAAGTTTCTGAGGCATTCCACCTCCTTGCAGTAAAGTCCACAGCGATTCTCTGTCAACTGAGTCAAAGACAGCCCGAAAATCAATAAAACAATCTGCAGTCGGTTGCTAAAATCTGTACCGATGTTCTAAGACTCTGTGGAGGTTTAATATTTCGTCCACGCACCCTCTTCCACGGCGAAAGCCTCTTCAATCAGGGCAAGTGCGCGCGTCTCACACCGCTAAGAAGCGGTTCAACAAAAGCAGAGAATATTTTGGCGGCCATGTCGATTAAACTGACGCCACGGCAGTTTGCGCACACAATCCTGTCACCCTTCTTTCAAAGAGAGAGTAATACTGAAGTCCTCCAGACTACTTGGATTTTTTTCCAGATTGAGCAAAACAGAGTGCAGTGGCTCGACCAATGTCGAAAAACAATTTTCATTTATCCGGTGTGTCGCCATCTTCTCCAGAGGTTCTCCGGTTGCTCGGCTTCCGCATTACATCAGCGAAATCATCTCGGCTTGGTAAGCTGCTACTGCCGTCATAAATCTCGCTCTGGATTGCTGGTATTCGATTACAGTTCTTGGAGCCGGACGGTGCAGCAAACAATCGAAATGTTCGGTCTATCACAGCTTCGTTTTAGCCAGTTCAGAAATAAGCAGTCCCGAAGCGTCGTAAGGCATGAGTCCTGCCGATCATCACTTACCGGATGCAGGGCGGATTAGATGAAAGAGCTTTGATAATTCCCAACGTTCAGTCACAGTCTCCATGGTTTCCGTGATTTCAGTGCAGTAGTTGATGAGGGCCCTTTTAGCCGAACACGTGGCTTTCTGTCGGATGTCAGCTCAGTATGGGAAAACAATTAAATTATTCATGACAAAGAACAGTGGGTCGACCGCTGGGCCGAATACTTCAAGGAGCAGTTTAGCTGGGCACGCGCTAATGTAGTTACTTCTGTATAAAAAACTGCGATTCCTTGGGGAGCATCACTTGAGCTCCCATCGGAAATTGAAGTGGAGTCATCCATTCGATTACTAAGGCGTAGGAAAGCGGTCGGTCTCGACGAACTTTTTCCAGTTATTTTCAAAATGGCTGGTGGTGCGTTGATAAAATCACTCCCCACCTTGGTCCGTGACGTTTGGAAAGAGTAACGTATTCCGGGATTATGGGGCGAGTCACTGGTTGTACCCATCTTCAAGAAGAAATAATCAATGATTGCAGTAATCATCATGAAATCAGTTTAGTTCCGATAATCAAGGTAACGGTCTCAATTTTGTTGTGCCGTTTAACACCACCTCACGAGAAAAACGCCCACGAACAACAGGCCGGACTTCGCCCAGGTCGAGGGTGCATCGACCAGATTTTTACTCCTCGTCAATTACTCGAAACGCATCGTACATACTGCCGACCGACAATAATGGTTTTCCTCGACTTAAAAGACGCCTTCGATTCAGTTGACCGAACAGCGCTATTCAGTGCTCTTCACCAAAACGGTATGCCACAGAATTTCGTGAGTCTTCTGAGATCATTGTACTCTCATCTTTCTGACCGTGTAGTGATTTACGGTGAACTATCCAGTCTATTCGAAACAACCAGTGGTGTTCGACAAGGATGTTCCATTCCTCCATTCCTGTTCAACTTCGTCATGGATGAGATAATGGAGAATGCCTTGCAAAATCTTCAGGATGTCGACATCGAACCAGGAAACAGTGAAAAACTGCGTAACCTAAATTATGCTGACGACCTTGTTTACTTGTTCAAATGCACGGAACACGCGCAACGTGCACTCGATAGACTCGCAAGAGCTGTAGTTTCACTCGGCATGCACTTTGCACCTTCAAAGTGTACAGCAGTGTTGCAAGATTGAACGTCAACGGTTCCGAGCTTGATGCTCGACAGGTGCTGGCAGTTGTCGATCGCCTCACTTACCTCGGCAGCAGCGTGACGACGGGTGGGAGCACGCGTATATCCGAGGTTCTATCTGCTTACGCTGGACTAAAGCACTTGTGGCGCCGATCTGATAGTTCGCTGAAGCTGAAAAGTCCTGTGTACTGTGCCGCGGTGCGTTTAGTCTCGTTGTATAGTTGCGAGACTTGGGGTCTGCGTGCGTAAGATGCTCGTCGCCTTGAGGTTTTCGACCACCGAAGTTTGCATAAAATCGCTGAGACTGGATGGAATGACCGAGTAAGCAATGTTGAGGTCATGAATCGAGTATTGGGTATCAGTTCAGAGAATGTTCTATCACTGCCTATCCAGCTTAGTAGACTTCGTTGGTTGGGGCACGTGTTGCGTATGACAAAACACACGTCTACCGTACCGTGCCCTGTTTTCCATTCCTCATCGGGAGTGGAGTGAATCACGTGGAGGTCAACAAATGACGTGACTACGGGGAATGAGAAAATGTACAGCGAACTAGGGAAAAGTAGGTTCTTCACGTCTTTGTGGTTGGGGTCCAAAAGATTCCTCAACCAGTTGGCTGGAAACACTGAGGGATATGGCAACCAACGGTGAACAGTGGCGATCGTGTTGTCACTTTCTGTCGATTCAGAATGATCGATCAATGTGCGTTTGTACAGTTAAACTGTATTTCATATGTTGGTTACTACGGCGTTCTTTTCTTTGCCTACCCTTGTAGGTCCACTCCCTGTCCATCTTGTCTATTCATTCTTTCAATTTCTACATGCAACATAGTGAGAAAGGCAGTGGTCAGTGGGTCTTTGTCCGCTGTTTAACACTGCGGTGATGATGATGGTCGTGCCACTGGTAACTTCTTTCTGAGGTTCGGGACAACTGAAGTAACAAATAACGGGAAGACGTTTTGAGATCACCAGACAGCCGTAATCCAGTTGTTTTGTGGCAGCGGCGTTAGTGAAACGTAAAAATCTGTGTAAGCTGCTCCTGGGGACTGCGTGTTTCATCTCTAACAAGTAATTTCGCCCTTCACTATCTTCCCATCTCATGGCGAGACGCTTATTTCATCTAGCCACCAGCCGGTATCCAGCATAGTCTTCTACATAAGAACAGTCGGCAGAAATCGAGAGTTTCATGACGTAAGTCGCTAGGCCACAACTCATCGATCAAAGAAAACAAAGCGTTCTAAATAAAAGATTAACCCATTTTAGAGGTAGGATAGAAAAATGCTGGTGAAAGTAGCTTGTGGTAGCGAGCGTTATGTGGTGCGTCTTTATGTGCACCGAAACACACCATTGCATTCACCGGTTAGGACGGCTCTGTCGGTTTCCGTTTGGGGAGTCCATCGCGTAGACTCATGTTTCGTCTTTCGTGGAACTTTGACAAAAGATTTAGTAGCTGCTGATAGACGTCTTCCACGAAAATCGATAAGGTTTTTGAAGCTCGACGTGGGACATTCATGTAGAATATCGTCCGCTACTTGAGCCCATTTTAACTAGAGGTGTCGTAGTAGACGTCACCCAATGCTCTTTGTGTTCTTGAAGCTGTTCAGTTCCACGGCGTAGTTCACTTAGGACATAGATATCTCACTGGCCATTTGTCTTACTAGCGTCCGCACATCGTTGATATCATTGCCAGTAATGCCTCCACTATCCGGAAAGTCCATCGGAATAGTTCTTGCTATGGCGTAGGTTCGCTCGACTGGTAGTGGTCTAGTGGTTTAGAGCGTTTACTTACCACCTCGAAGGCCAGAAGTTCCATCATCGATCACTTTGATAATGAATGGTAATTCACTGTCGTCCTGCTCGTTAACACACTTGACCTATGGGAACATTATGTGGTTCTCCACCACTTTAAGTCTCAGGGTCTGGTCGCCGAATATGCCTAGTAGTGCACTGGGCCTTTGTGGATATAAGGTATACTCCTTCCACTGCACTCATGCGCAAGCGTGTAACAATAAAAACACACGCACCGCGGTCAGTTTCAGGTGCCAGTTGTGACCGAGTATGCATTTGCTGCTGCTGATGGTGATCGAAAAACAAGCCAAATGAAACAACTATTTAGTGCTTTCATGAACTCTCGTCGATGAGTTGAGTGTTGATATTCCGATGAGTCATTACAGAAACACTCCAGACCCTTTACTACTACTGCACAGTGCACCGGGCCCTTGCGGCTACGGAGTATGTACCCCTTACACTGAACTCGTGTAATGGCCTCGATATAATCCTCGTCAGAGGAAAATAACACTATCCAGTTACCTCTTTCTCGAACGTACAATGGTAATAAGAAGCATAAACTAATCTTAGCTCGTCTGCTACTCTATTTTCAACGTACATTCGGGAGCACTTCATAAAATAACCCAAAATTGGAGGTACCGACAGATTTATCTATCTCAATCTTATGTAGGGGAAAAGGACCTGGTCGGCGTAGCGCTGAGGATGCTCGGTGGCATTCCGTGTTCGACAACTGGTGTCTGTGAAACATTGCCCACGTCTGATGGGAACATCGAGTGGGTAATGATGACGTTCTGCTTCAGACTGGGCGACCGAGTAGTGCAACAGCACACAACGCAAACAGCCACGGAAGGCATAACTCATAAATATTAACTCCTACACTCTGTTGTATTTTTCACCTTCTCATTTTTGCAGTTGTTGTTGTTGCGTTGGAGCCATTATATATATATATATATATATATATATATATATATATATATATATATGATGACGATGGCGATTACTTTCATCGTCGTATGTTGAGCGAGGATAGCTGCCTCCACACCAGGTAATCACTGTAAACTCTGGCCGATGGCCTGGGTATGTTTGCACATGCCTGTCCACCGTCTTGTTTTCTACGCTTGCAAGGCTGGAAAAAGCGACGCGGTATTCAAGCCATGACTTGGCGTTGGAGTATGAAGAAGCTTACATGATCATTGGTTTTGGTAGTCGCTGAGCATTGATCAAAGTTCAGCATTACCTCCTGTATTCACAAATAAACGAGTGACGAAATAAATAAACTGACATTATCTTTGTTCTAGGTATGGGGAAGTAAACAATATTCTTTGACATTTTCATCTTAGTTGACTAATTGGTCTCAAGGGTTTAGGGATCGAGCTAGTCGCTCGCAGAACCTCCAGATATTTCAAGAAATGTTGTTCACTCATTGACTGATCGAATACCATTTATGGGCTGCATGCTACTGCTTTTAATTTGTCTAACTAAATAGTGGGTAACATTTTATTCTGTAGAACCTTTTATGAATGAATTGGGACAATTTGTCCTTATCATACGATACAGCTGTGTTACATCTGTTTTCATTTCTGATACTTTCCACCATGTCGAACTGTTTTATTTTATTGTTCCTTGAGATCTGTATTTTAATTATTAACCGGTTCGCTACAGCACGACATCGACAGGACTACTTAATGAGCACAAAATGCGCAATTCACAAAAACGTTCATCTGCTTTCTTTCTGTGCACCTTCGAGCATCTTTTGTTTCTGTTGCTCGCGTTTCGGGAGTGCGTGAATAATTTATAGACTCGATTCTCATTTTGGCTGAGCAGAGAAGATCCGTCTTCCTTGCAGGCACGCACGTGCTTATTTGTATCGAGTTAAGACCATGCAAAGGATTTCGTCGTCGAATCATCAGGTCGAGTGCTAGTTATTTTGACGGACTCCCAATTTGACAGGGCCGTCAGGAATTTTTTCTGCTGGGCAACCGCCACCCAATCTGGGGCTTAACCTTTACAAGTTGAAGAATGGGCTGTTATGTGACAAGCGTGTTGCTTTCACTTTTCTGTCTTTCTCCGTTACTTAGTCGTGCGAAAGTTTTATCGTCGTGTGGTCCCGTGGTACAGCCAAACGGGTGCTGTTGAAGTTAGTCGTAGAATATTGGGTGCTCGATTCCTACTGGATCAGGTGTACTTGCTCACTCCTGCAGCTGATAAGGCATCCCCCACAGGGCCCCAATAGGTCAGGCGTGGTAGTGAGCCGTAAAAAAGCAGCTATTCATCAGTAAAAGTGGATGACAAGCTCCGTTCATCGTACGTCGCAAAATTCATTCTGAAATTATACCACTAAACCACAGTCGGTTGGGGCATATATTGTGCATGTCTCGAAATTGAGTTCTTTCGTGCGCACTGCTCGCTGAAATGGTTAGTGCATGGAAGACAGTTTGGGGTTACCGGTCCATGTCGTGGCAGAAAGGCCTCATTCAATAGAGTCGGCCACGTAGTGGCTCTTTGTGACAAGTTCCTTTGCAAAAATCGCTCATGCTACAGCGTCCCCGGTAAGCGACGCGCCTCGTGTTGTC
This sequence comes from Fasciola hepatica, assembly GCA_948099385.1. Taxonomy (NCBI): domain Eukaryota; kingdom Metazoa; phylum Platyhelminthes; class Trematoda; order Plagiorchiida; family Fasciolidae; genus Fasciola; species Fasciola hepatica. The sequence continues at coordinate 179,849 of CANUEZ040000288.1, forward strand.
TCCGTGACCTGGGTGACAAATATGCTAGCTGGAGGTCTTAAGATGTGAAATCACATCCAAGTCGTCTGCTGGAATTTCAGTGAGCTCCTGAACATCGGAAGCCAAGCCATCACCGCACGAACGCTACATGACCATCGCATCGAAATCGCACGTCTCTCCGAAGTTCGGCTGCCGCTTTCTGGCATTTGGTGTATGAAGGTTCTCGGAGTAGACGACAGTTACTTCCTCTACCACAATGGGCCCACAGCCAACTGTGGTCTCCACGGCGTCGCCATAGTTCCCAGCAAAAAGGCTAAAAAGACTAATCGCATGGAACTCGATATCCCTTCAGATCGTTTTAGCTCGTTTTTGCACTTCACCCCTGATTATGTCGATTGTCATGGTCTATGGCTCGACAGTTGCGGCCGAAGAAGCAGTAAAGGATGAGCTTCACGATTGGCTACAAGAGGTCATACACAGCATCCCGAAACGTGACGCTCGCCCTGTTGCGGGCAGGGGGAGGAAGATGGAACGTCCGCACTGTTGCCTCTACCCATGCAGCTAGACACATTTAGGTAAATTATGGTCTCATACAGTAATGCATCAAAGCGGAAAGTCTCGTAAGCCTTGCAGACTTCAACAGCCTAACCGTCGCGGACACCCGCTTCCAACATGCCAGAAAGCACTTGCTAACGTGGTACTCTAATGGCGGCAACAGCGCACCAGATCGAATACATTCTCATACGATCACGCTGGTCATCTTCGACTGAAGATTGTCGGTCCAAACGAGGCGCGGAGACTGGTAAAAAGAATGGCACCGATCATTCCCTCGTCCGTGCACGCTTCAAGATCCACCTGGCGAATCACCGCAAAACCGTGTTCCTAAGCGGACTAACACAGCAGCGTTAGGATCACCGAGAAAGTGTCAAGCGATCACGGACGCTATAGCCTCTCATCAGGTCACCACGTTCTAAGGTGGAGAAGTACCAGTGGAACTGCAATGGACTTCACCGAAGAAATCAGTCCAACAATCCGTTTAAGACGAACTGGGTTTTACGCGACGACGACGACGAGGACATTATCACCATCATATAGCAGTAAATAGCAGGGCAAACCCCACTGACCACTGCCTTTCTCACTATGTTGCATGTAGAAATTGAAAGAATGAATAGACAAGATGGACAGGGAGTGGACCTACAAGGGTAGGCAAAGAAAAGAACGCCGTAGTAACCAACATATGAAATACAGTTTAACTGTACAAACGCACATTGATCGATCATTCTGAATCGACAGAAAGTGACAACACGATCGCCACTGTTCACCGTTGGTTGCCATATCCCTCAGTGTTTCCAGCCAACTGGTTGAGGAATCTTTTGGACCCCAACCACAAAGACGTGAAGAACCTACTTTCCCCTAGTTCGCTGTACATTTTCTCATTCCCCGTAGTCACGTCATTTGTTGACCTCCACGTGATTCACTCCACTCCCGATGAGGAATGGAAAACAGGGCACGGTACGGTAGACGTGTGTTTTGTCATACGCAACACGTGCCCCAACCAACGAAGTCTACTAAGCTGGATAGGCAGTGATAGAACATTCTCTGAACTGATACCCAATACTCGATTCATGACCTCAACATTGCTTACTCGGTCATTCCATCCAGTCTCAGCGATTTTATGCAAACTTCGGTGGTCGAAAACCTCAAGGCGACGAGCATCTTACGCACGCAGACCCCAAGTCTCGCAACTATACAACGAGACTAAACGCACCGCGGCACAGTACACAGGACTTTTCAGCTTCAGCGAACTATCAGATCGGCGCCACAAGTGCTTTAGTCCAGCGTAAGCAGCTAGAACCTCGGATATACGCGTGCTCCCACCCGTCGTCACGCTGCTGCCGAGGTAAGTGAGGCGATCGACAACTGCCAGCACCTGTCGAGCATCAAGCTCGGAACCGTTGACGTTCAATCTTGCAACACTGCTGTACACTTTGAAGGTGCAAAGTGCATGCCGAGTGAAACTACAGCTCTTGCGAGTCTATCGAGTGCACGTTGCGCGTGTTCCGTGCATTTGAACAAGTAAACAAGGTCGTCAGCATAATTTAGGTTACGCAGTTTTTCACTGTTTCCTGGTTCGATGTCGACATCCTGAAGATTTTGCAAGGCATTCTCCATTATCTCATCCATGACGAAGTTGAACAGGAATGGAGGAATGGAACATCCTTGTCGAACACCACTGGTTGTTTCGAATAGACTGGATAGTTCACCGTAAATCACTACACGGTCAGAAAGATGAGAGTACAATGATCTCAGAAGACTCACGAAATTCTGTGGCATACCGTTTTGGTGAAGAGCACTGAATAGCGCTGTTCGGTCAACTGAATCGAAGGCGTCTTTTAAGTCGAGGAAAACCATTATTGTCGGTCGGCAGTATGTACGATGCGTTTCGAGTAATTGACGAGGAGTAAAAATCTGGTCGATGCACCCTCGACCTGGGCGAAGTCCGGCCTGTTGTTCGTGGGCGTTTTTCTCGTGAGGTGGTGTTAAACGGCACAACAAAATTGAGACCGTTACCTTGATTATCGGAACTAAACTGATTTCATGATGATTACTGCAATCATTGATTATTTCTTCTTGAAGATGGGTACAACCAGTGACTCGCCCCATAATCCCGGAATACGTTACTCTTTCCAAACGTCACGGACCAAGGTGGGGAGTGATTTTATCAACGCACCACCAGCCATTTTGAAAATAACTGGAAAAAGTTCGTCGAGACCGACCGCTTTCCTACGCCTTAGTAATCGAATGGATGACTCCACTTCAATTTCCGATGGGAGCTCAAGTGATGCTCCCCAAGGAATCGCAGTTTTTTATACAGAAGTAACTACATTAGCGCGTGCCCAGCTAAACTGCTCCTTGAAGTATTCGGCCCAACGGTCGACCCTTTGTCCTTTGTCATGAATGGGCTCCCCATTTCTACTGTATGTCGTTTCACTGACCTGGGTTCGTCGTCCACCGGCGTCGGGAATAACTTTGGACAGTCTTTGACGGTTCCCGGAAGCAGCTGCTACTTCCACTTCATCGACTGCGTTGATCCACAAATTTTCGCGATCGTTCTTGAGGCTTTTTGTGACTTGCTTTCTCTGTATCCTGTTTAACTCCTTACAGTTCGGGAGCTGAGGTTTTTGCTGTACTAGACTGATCGACTCTTGAGAAATCCAGTGTCATTGATGGACATCGGATCTAGGATCACAGGCGAAACCTGCTGCCACTTGCATCGCCTGAGCGGCCACACCTGAACGCCCACCTAAACAAGCTTCTGGCGTACTAAGTTTGCAAACATTTGCATTAAAATAACCTGCTAACACCGGAACGACAAAGCTTTTGCTTCTGCGAACAAGAGTGGCGAATTCATTATAGAACTCGTCCTTCCACGTGTCAGAACTCAGTCTGTTGGAGCGTATGCCGATATCACAAACAAACTGCTTTTAACAAAACTATCCTTTCAAACGCCAACTGACCTCTCGAGTCTTACAGCACATGAACGACTGTTAACCGGGATCTAATCTAAAGGGGCAGTTGGCAGTGAAGACAACCCCTACACCACATTAACCGGCATCTCTAGCCACTTCGTCTCCTGAAGTGCGCAGGAAATACCTCGATGAGACAGCAGGAGCAGCAGCAGCTCGAATCCTGGATACGCGTTTCACCGACGCAGCGGACTTAAATCGCCAGAGGGTCCAAAGTGAGCGCTAGGCCTGCCTGCGAACCGGCCTGCATTAGTGTACGCACGTTAAAGGATCCGAGATTGAGAGACTGACGAGGCATGAGAAAATGTGCGTTACAAGACAGAGGATCATTTATGACACTTTATGACAATGAACCGTTGCGAGAACCGGGCGTGTTATTAGTGGGAGCATTATGGGTGGATAGATGGGGTAAAGAGAGGTTGTTGAGGACAGAAGACAAAGGTTGAATAAAAGAGAAGGCAAAAATGGAGTATGAGGGGGGTATGTTTCGATTCATGGGGAGCTGTGGAATTAGGATATATGACAAAATAATTTTCCGTATTTTCTTCCGACTGCTCTGTATCGCCATTTGTCTTCACTGTTTCCGTAGATGATTTGCTCAGAATCGCATTGCTTGGTTTAGCAAAGGATGAAGCTCAACTTCACTCTGGGATTGGTTTTGGGTCAGGATACGCTGACTAGCCCAACTTGTGCAGTGATAAGGCGCAGACGATGAAACATGATTCGGACCTCCTGCGAACTGATATATCAAAAAAAAAATTGTAGGCATTCTGTGTCTTACAAAATGGGGATTACTCCTCTGGGAAGAGCGCTTACCTGTGATCAACCTTTGCGGTGATCAGCTAGAAGTACCTTTGAAATTTATCAAAGCGGATGATCCTGTTCAAGAAATGAGATCACAGACGGCAAACGCCAGAGCAGCTTTCGATAACCCATTACAGCTGTGAAGCCGGCATTACATCCAGCCATTTCTATGTTTCTATTCATTTTGTTCTGAACTTGACGATGCTGAGAAGTACAAACCAAAACCGGAGCACAAAATCGCAAGATAAGTGGCTGAGAGAATTGGTCTGAACTGAGAATGAACACGTGTACAATATGGCAGAGCACAGTTTTACCGCACGTTTGTGCAACCTGAACGCCTCGTATCGGGGAAGATAGATGGCTTAAAGTATTTGACCGGTATTCCCTTAAGCATCATTGGTGTGCTGTGAAGCAATGTCGAGATAGGCTTTCGGGTTCTGGGTGAGTATAACCGCCATTAAAACGAGGCTGCCAATATGTAGTCTCCAGTGCATTAAACATCTTCTGCAAGTTGCTGCCTTTAGTCTACTTTCGGCGCTTCATTTGCACGCCCTTGGTAGGGCTGGAAAAAGCGGCATGGGGAAACCAGCATAAAAATCAATTTCAAATAGCTCACTGATGAGGATTATCGTAGGTTAAACTGATATTTGGTCAAGAACCAACATCATTGGTAAAAGTGCTTTGCAGAAGGCTTGGAAAACACCTGAGCCCCAAAGATATTCCAAAGCATTTAGAACAGGAAACTAAAAGGAGTAAAAGATGCCGAAATATAACATAAAAATTCATAGCATTAACCAATTTTGTGGCACTGGAATCAGGTTCGCCGTACCATTGTTGGATTGTACTTACTTGTTCTTCGGTGAGGCCTTCGCTCTCCATCATCGACTCCAGAATTTTATACCTAATAAAGAAAACGAAAACAACGCATAAGAAAGTTTCAAACACTAGCATGAATTTACATTAGCAGTACAGCGTTTTAAAGACATGGAGGGATTAGGCGACAAATATTTGTGTCGACTTTAATTTGTTTCTAAAATCTCGTTTGTTGTTTTCAATAAACGTATGTGCCAAGGAGCTTCAGTGCCTACTATCGTATGCGGAAATAAAAATGCAAAAGACGAAGGTCGAGCAAAAACGGGTAGTAATTAGCCCTAGTTAATCAGCTTTTTTGTTACATGCGTGCGCATGAGTGCAGTGGAAGGGGTATATACCCCATAGCCACGAGGGCCCACTACACTACTGGGTATAGCCGGTAACCAAACCCTGAGATCAGGAGTGGCGAAGAACCACATAAGGTCCCAATAGGTCAGGTGTGGTAACGATCCGAAAGACAGTAGATTACTGCCTACCATCAAAGTAACCCGTGATGGTGGGGATTCGAACCTCGGACCTCCGATGTGGTAAGCAAAAGCTCTAAACCGCTCGACCACCACCAGTTTGCAGCCACCTGGGTGAAAACAATTTACCGGAAATCTGATTTCGTGTTATATCGAAGTGCATCCTTGGCTTGACCTGACTTTTTGAGTTTTTACGTCTAATCAGTCCCGCAGTAATTCTTTTCCGAATTGACTTTATTCTAGCTCACCAAGGACATTAGGGGAATATGAGTCTAATTAACACGAGTTGACTTCTGTTTTACTGTCGGGTACTTCCAAACAGAATTTATTATACCTTTGGCTCATTTCGCAAACATATAAAAACCAAGAAACAAACCACTTGGAATCACATTCATCTGGAATTAAATCGGATAAGACCAAACAGAACCGTCCACAAGAACTAATACGCAGAAGCTCAGTTGTGATCGAGTCGTGTAAGCGTTCCTCAAATCAAAAATGAAAGGTTTGAAAATACCACAGCCGGCTATTATTGCGACAGACAACAACCCGCTGTCGCCCGGCTCGTTAAAACACTTATGTGGTACACAAACGATTTCTGGTTGTAATAATAGTGGGTCTTTGAGATACTGGACTACATTTCTATCCATACATTCATGCCTAAGCGGAGAACAAAAAAGCTAGGGGAATAACGGCTCCGGGCGGATGACTAAACTCGTTAATCATGAATATATATGGCTATTTCAGCCCAATAAATTCAAACAGACTAGATGTTCTCCAATTGGACTTTTGGGAGTCACTTGGATTAAACTGAATGACTTTGTGATATTTTACATGCTGCACTTGATATTCTTATGTGCCCTGCATGAAAACCATAAAACTTTGTTTCTTCTGATTAGTTACCTAAATCTTGGCGCGTAATATTACAATACAAACCACATTCTCTGCAGTTACGTTTATCCGAGAAAACAAACAAAAAGACAATGTTTGGATCTATGCATGGGAGAAGACGTACTACCACGGTTATAAGAGAAAACACACTCCAACTATGTCCGTATGTAAGAACCTTCGTTGTTTAAACAACAACAACAGGAACTCGTGGTGCGTGCTGGAAGTTGTAGACCTCGTCATTACCATCATCATCATCTTACAGCATTACACAGCAGGGCAAGCCCCACTGACCATTGCATTTCTCACCATGTTGCACGTCGAAACAGAAAGAATGAATATACAAGGTGGATAAGAAGTGGACCCACAGACCTACGAGACTGCACCTTGACGTGGTGTGACGGCTTTCACGCCTCAGCGACCCAACGAGTTAGACAGGTTGGCTTAACTCAAGCCGAAGATTCAATCGTACCCGGAAGGTTAATGGGTAGAGAACTGACGAGGCAGTTTCCAGGTCCCCCAGGTTGGGGGTCGATTTGGGCTGGTAACTCGGTCGATAAAATCAGTGGAAGAATAGTCGATCCAAATAGACGGGTTTCCACTAAGCCACTTTGCTGCCTCGCGGACAGGTTCACGTTAGAACTGAAGGCTTTGGTTGAGAACCATAATCGTTCCTTTGCTTAGAGGTTGGACACTAGCAGTACCTGTCTTACATCTCCCATGAACTGCACGACTTCACCTGCTCTCATATATTTTCATTACAGGCTAGCGCATGAGTGCAATGGAAGTGGTCCACTGCACAATTAGGGATAACCGGCAACCAGACCCTGAGACTTGGAGTGAAGAACGACATAAGATCCCAACAGGTTAGGTATGGTATCGAGCCGCACGACAGTGGATTGATCGCGTTCAGTTTTATTGTAGAAGGGAGACTGATAGTCTTTCGGACTACAATACTTACTCATTGACGTTTACAAATGTAAACCGAAAAATCATCACATGACATTTGCCTTCAAATGCTTGGAATAGGGGTTTATTGAGGTTTTTGCTTTCTCAACCATAAAGATGGCTCATCAGCTGATAAAGCGAAGAAAAGCGAGGTTAATGGTTGAATGAACTGAACTGAACTATGTCTGGAACATCATCCGCCACGGCAGTACAATACATAAGCAAACTGCTGAGTATAAAAAGCAATCTACTACTCTAAGTTTCACTGAGCTACGATGACTGAGATGTGAGTAGCGTATGATTACCGTTAGAACTCTTCCATTTTTCATTTTCCGTCAAGGGTAGCAATGGCAAGATAAGTAGAAACAGGCATTCCACGACATGGGAGAAAAATATACAGATGACAACTCGGGACGTGTGACGCTTACGCGATGGACCCCTGAGAGATTCGCCCCCTCAGTGGTTTGAGATATAAGGAGATACGTCGCGACCAATTACATTTTCTCATTCACATTATTTCTGCACATTCTGGATATGCCACTTGTAATCTTCTTCTCGCCATTTTCATACTTCTAATGTTTCACCATATGGTTCGGGCTTTTCTGACGGTCAGCAGCCGGAACCGCCGAATGCCGTTCGCGGCTAACGGTTCATCATCATCATCATCACGCAACGTTACACAACAGGGCAAACCCTACTGACCACTGCCTTTCTCGCCATGTTGCGTGTGGACATTGTAGTAACCAACACACGGAATACAGTCTAACTGTACAAACGCACATTGATCGATCATTCTGAATCGACAGAAAGCGACAACACGATCGCCACTGTTCACCGTTGGTTGCCATATCCCTCAGTGTTTCCAGCCAACTGGTTGAGGAATCTTTTGGACCCCAACCACAAAGACGTGAAGAACCTACTTTCCCCTAGTTCGCTGTACATTTTCTCATTCCCCGTAGTCACGTTATTTGTTGACCTCCACGTGATTCACTCCACTCCCGATGAGGAATGGAAAACAGGGCACGGTACGGTAGACGTGTGTTTTGTCATACGCAACACGTTGCTAATGGCTGTTATAGCTCGAATGAAATGAACTGTATGATCATGTAAGTTTCAAAACTACCAAGAACCAAATGATTTAACCGTAAATTATCTTGTTAATTTCTGTTTGTTTGACTATTGACTCCGGGTTTAACTGATATCTGGGAGTGTAAGATAGATGAGCGTGAAATAAATCAAGGCATAAAGAATAAACAGGAAAGAAAGGTATGTGCTGCGTGCTGGTGCATCAGTTTAATGGAAGGGGTACACCCTAAAGCCTCAAATGCCCAATGCACCATTATTGTAAAGGCCAGCTTGTAGGCCATTATTTTGATGTTCATTTAGCGTTGATGAGTTTATTGAGCCTCGGCTCATGAAGTTTTTCTTCCTGTTGTATTTTTCAGGATGAACACGTATAATACCCTTTGGAAGAGCACTGTCACTCTGTGTTACCTGAGGGATAACCGGTAACCTGACCCTTAGACTTGGGGTGGTGGACAACCACATAAGGTTCCAATAGGTCCGGCGTGGTAGCGAGCTGGGCGACAGCAGATTAGCGGCTACCATCAATGGGATTATATAGACGAAAGGGGATAGGATAAAACGACGCCAACGGCTATTGTCTAGCTATATCGCCAACTAATCGGCATGTCAATTTCATGAACCCTCACCAGGAAGCCAACGTGGGCAAGCCTAGTGAGTAGGATTAGTGTACCTTTCGTCATATTATAGACTGACCACCTGGAACCATCCTCTAGTCAATTTCGGTTATATATATATATATATATATATATATATATATATATATATATATATATATGATACACACCCGCCTGATTTCAGACTGTGTCAAACAAAACAGTACAATCGGTTTTACATGGCCATGAGTGACATATAAGCCGAATTTTTATATTTTTCCAGTCTTACATTGCACGCTATCGCGCCTATATGATCTTAGATTATTATCAAGCTGTTGTATTGTGTTGAATAGTGTAACATCGGTCAAAGCGTTAATAAAAACTGCTGAACGGAAATTCGCCATCAATCAGTGGACCTAAGGAAACCCCAACATAATTCGAATGGAGAGATACGTACCTGTTTTGTCGTTCGCGGTATTGTTGGACCAAGTTGTGATAATAGTGCTCAAGAGTGATTTTTGCAACTTTGACTTTGTCCAATGTGTGACTGCTCACGTGCAGGGACGATGCAGTGCCGTTTCCAGCTTTCGGAGATGAGCTAGTTGTTGTGTACGATGTCACTGAGGAGGTACTGATAGCGACCGAACCATTGTGGTTGCTGTTTATTGAAGATTTCCCACTACTGGATTTACGTGAAACCAACACACGATCGACGAATCGACTTGTGTCCGCGTTAAGGGTACCCACGACGGACATGTTGGCTGGCAGATGTTAATTATGCACATCGAACACACACAAAGCCTAAAAATACAACATACTCATCGATTAGTTTACTGATTAAGGAAGTAAAAGAATTAAGCAGCTTTATGCAAAGTATCTATTGGCGATGAAAGTTAGATGTATGCAGATGTAGATTCAAGACTAAAACAAACTGGATTGGAATTGGTAATTAAAAGTGCGACGGAAACAAAGCAGTGATACGAAAAATCGATTAAACCAGAACCGATGTTAACAACCTTGAATTAAACTTAAGATGTTTCGGCGGAAGAAAACCGAAACTTCAGCGCACCACCAACGAAGCAGAAAAAATACAATGTCTGTCTCCCTACTTTCCTCTCTGAATTCCAGTAACGTATTGGAAGACAGTCTTGCAGCATACTGCAAAACCTACGACTCGCAAGTACGGAACTGGGTCTAGATGCTTCAGCGTTGCACGCAATTACAAAAGAAAGCTTTTGAACAAAATCGTAAAATTTAGAAAAATAGTATGAGTGAATAGAAGCCAGGTCGGAAGGCTAAAAATTATACTTCAATCATCAAGCACGCATTTCGAGACTTCAAGGGTCAGCCCATCGGCAAGCTTTTCGGAATAGAAAAGGGGAAACCCTGTAATTCTGTCCCACGAACTGGTGAGATCACAAATCAGTGAAAATTTCGGACGGACCGCGCGGCAACCCAAGGCCGCGAACAGTCCAGTTGCCTTGACTCACGAGGATTGATAGGCCTGGTAACCATAGCTTTCGAATGGCCTGGATCCTGTCGTCAGGTTGGCAGCTCAGTGTTGGATAAAAGTTCTCGGGGGTTTATATATGCCCTTAGTCCCTGAACCCGATGATGATACGGTCTCGTATCCAGGTCAAGTCAGGTTCGGTTCAGTCCAGTCCAGTTCAGTTTGCACAGGACAGGTAATGGCCACGGACAATCAAGCTTCCACAATTCCTTCGATGGTATGCGCACCAGTTATGCACCCACCACTGCCGAGTGCATTTCACCGAATCCCAGCTAAAAATGAGAGGGAAACGGAAAACCTCATCGTACATCAACTGCGAGAGACATTGCGCATCGTGAGCGTTCACTGAGGCAGTATGCGATGAGCGAAAAAGTCTATTAAAACATACTCCGGAGAGACCACAGTGCTACCCATCGTCCATCTAGTTGATATACTCAAGGCTCACTACGAGGAAATATCTCGTACCACTTGCGATCTAGGGCGGTCTGCAGATCTATCATTCCAACGGGCAGACCGTTCCAACTGTTCACAACCCTGTTGCTGAAGAAGTGCGATCTAGCCATCGACCTAGCTCGGGCTTTTATCAGTTTCTTTTCATGTCCCCTTGTTCTGGAATCTACGGCCACTTGGAATAGATTATCTGGTCTAAGGCCAGAAAAGCCCTTCATTACCTTGAACGTTTCTATGAGATCCCCTCGATGTCTCCCCCTTTTTAACGAGAAAAGGTTCGGGTCACAGAATCTCTGCTTGCAAGTCTTACCCCTCTGCCTTTCAACCATTCGCGTGGCGAGACTTAGGACTTTCTCTAGGCAAGCGGCGTCCTTTTTGTAGAAGAGTGACCAAGCCTGCACGCTACCTTATGAGTGAGGTCGTGCTATAGCCATGAAATAGGTACGAATACCTCCGGCTGCCGGCAAGGCAAAGCTGATCGCAGCCTTAAGAGCTCCCCACGAGCCTTTCGCGCAGCACCGTTGCACTGCTCCCACCATATGAAGTCACTGTTCATGATGACCCTAAGGTCTTTAACCTTACTGACTGTTTCTATGGTGAACAGCTCTTGGTCATGAGTGACAGTTACGCTTAGTTTTGACCTTGACAACAAATGGCTTTTTTAGCTTTCAGAGGTAGGTCCCACTTGTATGCCCAGTCCCGGACAATACCTATTTTCCTACCCAAGTCCGCCCTATCCTCAGATCCAACAATCTTCACATCATCCGCAAAAATAAAGCTGGGCGACTGAAGAGAGGATGCCAGGTCATTATTAAATAACAAGAATAGGGCCGGGCCTAGGGTTGATCCCTGAGGCACACAACTGGTGACTTCCACCAAACTGGAGGCCCTGTCCCCCACTTTGACGTAAAACCTCCTGTGGGAGAGGAATTCCTTTGGTCATGCCAAGTCACAGGACTTGCCGCTTGAGCCAGTAAAAATCCAGTTTACTGCGCTGCCAGCCAAAGGAGTACCAGCTGCGCTGCAATTTCCAGGTATCCAATACCATTTGGTATTTGTAGTAGCTCAGGGGAAGGAAAAGAAACAGGCTCAACCTCGGAAGCGTCAACCTCACACTATTATAGGTTGGGCGCCTGTCCACATGTGAGACATACCATGGGTCTTCGAATAATATAAAGGTTTGGTTGAAACCTGCGTTTTCTAATGTGTTCGTAGAAATCTATAGAGGAAACAGGGCTAGGAAGCATAATGAGGACTCCGTTTTCCCGGTATATAGCGCGGCATCTTCACTGTTTCAACCTAGGGCTCTACCCAGTCCTAGCTCCATCTGTTAGTGGGGATGATAACCAGACTCTCCTGTACTGACTAATGTCATCTCCCCGGGCCACCCGCAGGTCTCTTGCTAACACTCACGCTACAGTGTACCTTAGATACCTCTCATTTCATGCAATTAGCTGAGACTACCTTTGCACACAATCCACCTGCGGACGCCATTCAAAGGGGAGTAATAATGGAGAGGACCCCTGCATGGCATCGCGCAGCCCGTCTTTCGCCACGCGAAAAGCCTTAGGTAATCAAGCTGGGGACTAGTGGTACGTGCGTGTTCTATGTATTCGATATGTGTGTGGGTGCGTAGGAGTTCATGATTCTTCTAAGTTAACTCAAGACCTGCTCCCGTATAGGTCTGTAGTCCCTGGTCCTCGGTTAGAGAATATAATTGGCAGCGCGAAAGAGAGCAGAACTCAGAACGCTGGAGCGGGGCAACGTGTATATTGGAGGAGCACCACGGCGGGCAGACGGTGTATACAGGCGAAGCAGGTGGCTCCAACAAATTCGGTAATTGTTTGAACAAGCTATTTTGTTGGTTTTTGTAGTCGTGTGCTGTACGGAAGCACTACGGAGGTCTCCCCCTAGAAGGCCGGCGCAGTCGGGCTTCAGACCGTGATGGGTACTTCGGCTTCGGTGGAGAGAGAGGTTTTCCATACCTCCTGCAGCGATCAAACAGAACAACGAAGCCAACATAAGCCTTTCTTCATGACTCGCACTGGTGGCTGTGCTTTGATCGCAAAATTGGGTCCTCCTCAACATTTCATCCGACCGGGGTAGATCCTGCTTGTGACTTGGCAGTGGTGATTGTGTTGTAGGTTTTGTCGTTGTCGGCATATCCCAAAGTTCCGTTTGCCTGTGGTTGTTATTGCCTTTATAAACGAGTCAGCATCTGGAGTCAAGTGAGACCAGTCAAGATCCAGTGAGTGTTATGTTTGAGCCATGCGAGATCCTGGGATTCCGTATGGTTTTGTCTGACGGGACGAGCTGGAAGGCAAGAAATACAAGGAAGCTGCGACTCGGGGCGCGATCGGACATTCGACTGTGGGAGACATACCAGCGCAATACAGGCTGCCGCTACCCTTGTCGTGATAACTACTTGGTCGTGCATTCATGTATGATAAGACGAAGTACGAGTGAAATATGAGGGGTAAACCTGAGTATATACAACTGTTACATATTTAGAAAACCTCGTTGGCTGTCGCTGCTTGCGGCCGCTTCGATTTCTCTCGTTGACGGTTGCAGCTGCGTCTTACGTGGAGATTGGTGCTGCCACAGGTAGTGGGAGGTCGTTAGTGGGAGTAGCAGGTGCCGACTCAGGACGACTAACCGAAGGTTGTGAGCGGGTGGGGACATTGAGCACATTGTTCGGGATGGGTCCTACCTCGATGAAGGTCGGTTTAAGGCGGTCTTTGCTGATGGTCTCTTTCCTGCCTTCGAAGTCTACCACGTGTTTCTTTTCCTTTTTCTGGATGACGCTGAACGGGCCAGAGCAAGTCGCTTGTAGTGGTGATCGCACTGCATCCACTCGAATAAACACATGGCTGGCGGTCGCTAGAGTGGTAGGTTTGTAGGTGCTGAGAGTTTGTTCTCGTGGAGGGGTTGTCTTTAGAACCAGCATTTGGTGCAATCACCATTTGGGGTAATCCCCGTAATCAAAACTCCCGGGTGGTAGCGGAGTAACCAACTCACCAGGGAAATCCTAACGTGCAAACGTAAATCAGTCCAGCCGCCACAACACCCATGTCGGTTTTTCCGGTATTACGCTGTCCTGAGAGAACGATCGGTAAAACTTCACCGCATAAAAGGTGATCACGAGCGCGAAGGGCAGCTTTCAGTTGGTGATGGAATCGCCCCCCCCCATGCCATTATCCTGAGGATGAAAGGCCGTCCTCTTGTTGTGTCTCCAACCGAATGCTATCAGTAGTTCGTCGAGGGCACCGTCAAAATGAGAACCACGGTCAGTGGTCACCATAGCAGGGCAGCCGAAATAACTTGCCCGAACAGCTAGAAGCGCTTTTGCAGCTTTCTTTGAGATAGGATTGGAATAGGTATGGCCTGTGGCCAGCAAGCGAAACGATCTACACAAGTGAGGATGTAGATGCAGCCAGTGGAGGGTGGAGTGGGCCCCACGAGATCCACATGCACATGATGGAAGTGTGCTTCCGGCTCACAGAATGTGCCTAACGTGGATGTAGTGTGACGATGTGTTTAAACGCGTTGGCGTTGAAGACAAGCGCGGGCCAAGAGAAGTGCGTCACTCTTGACGCAAGGCCAGACTAATTGTTCGGTGAGTAATTTCAATGAGGCCATCACACCAGGGTGCGATAAGTTGTAGTAGCTTATAAAACGTGCCGGCGAAAACTGGCAGGAACTAGTTGTCGGTGTCGACTCTGTGGCACATCGCAAATAATAGTTGGGTCCGAAGTTTGAAGGGTCACTGACACTGTTTCTAAACTGCTGGAATTCAGAATCTGCTATTTTTGCTGCTGCGACTGCCTTTAGTTCAATACTCATGGGTAGTGGGTCATCGATATTGTGGACGCGGGAAAGGGCGTCTGCTACGGGATTGGGTGCCTCAGAGATGTGCCCAATGTCCGTAGTAAACTGCGATACATGGTCCCAGTGGCGAATCTCGAGTGGCGGATATCGGTCAAAAGCTGACTGGAGGGCCAGCACTAGTGGATCATGATCTGTGAAAGCTGTGAACTTTTGGCCCTCAAGTGTATGCCGGAAGTATCGGATGCTCCAGTGGATTACCAGTAGCCCTCTGCTGAACGATCTATACCGGGATTCCACAAACTGAAAACACTTGGAGATAAAAGCCATTGGTTGCCATGAATTGCTGATGAATTGCTGCAACTGTGCTCCAACAGCGATGTCCGAAACACATTTGACTAATGCCAGGGGAGCGGAGGAATCGGGAGGTGAATGGAGTGCTATGTTGCCGCTAGCTCCCTCGAACAAGGTAAAAGCTGCCTGCGCCGTGTCAAGAAGAATGAATTTCCGCTTATCCATACGTGAAAGGTCTGTTAAAGGCTGCATCTACTTGGCAGCGTACTTGAGGTTTGTATTTATTTGCGCCCTGTGTGTTTTTTAATTTATCACGGAAGAAACTACGGATCATCTTGTTCAGGTTTCGAGATTCGTTTTGAACTGGCTACGCGTTGTTCCACTGGGGGTTACTTGGACATACACCCAAGGGATTCATTACATCTGGATGAACACCATCAGGACCGGGTGACTTATGGATAGTCAGCCCTTGTAGACCCTTCCACACGTTACCTTCCGAAAGATTTGGTTCCTTTAACTCCGACGGAGGAAGCGCCAGCATGGAATCGACTAGTGCCACACTATCCACTCCGTGTACACTGCCAAAACATTCGCCCTGGGCATCTGCTTTGCTCTGGTCATAGATGGCGATGCCGTGGTCCGCAGTGGACAGTGGATCTGTACCTTCTTCTGTTGACCTTCTCGAGTGTAATCAACTGTAGAATTTCTTTGGCTGTTTTCTCTCGCATTTGGCTAATTTAAGCATAAACTCTCGCCTAGCTGTTCGCAAGAGGCTCACTGTTTCACTTCGGGCCTTTATATAGCTGATCCAGGATAGCTGACTCCCATGAGCTTCGTGAAGTTTCAGGCGGCTCCTAAGTTTGATGGTTTGACCTGTTGCAGCTTTCCCACCACATTGGTTTGTCTTCCCACTTCTTCTTTTCAGGAGCGCAAACTCGTCCTTGAGGGCATTTAGTGATCCGTTTGTTACATTCTAGCGTTTCACTGTAGTGTTCTCCTCAACCTCGTCCCACATGAACTCTGCCGCCCCAGTGTGTAGCTTATCTCTGTCCGCACCACAGAAATCCCTAACCATTCTTGCGGCAACCCGAGATTGCCTCAGGCACGGAGTGGTCTTAATGCAGAAGTGATCACTTTTGCAAAACGGCGCACAGCATTGTAGTTTAAATAGGTCTTTTGTGAGATTCATGGCCCGGACTGCTGTATGAAAGGCTCCCTCGGAATGAGAATCAGTAGTCTTCGACTCGTTGCCCATCCCGCTGACTAGGCCCACTATCAGGGTTATAAGGTGGGCCCCCGGAGTCCGGTATCTAGGTTCCACTCTGTTCTAGGCTCCATCCTTCGCCTCTTGCATTAAGGCTTCTAAATCACCTTGCTTTTTCTTCTTCCGTTTCTGGGTCACCCCCTCACCAGTAGCGGTTTGCCGTGTTGGAGTGGAAGTGGCTGCAAAAAGGTAACAGTCCACGCGGTTTCTAAGTACTTCAACGATTGTCTTCCGGGGCCATCCCAAGACCTTTTCATATAAACTTGACAGTGCACCAGGCAACGGCTGTTATGCTCGGCGCCTCTGCAGTCTTCAGGAGGAGGCTGGAGCTCATCCAGCCTGGACTTTTTAATAGGGGACAACTTTGCCGCCTCCTTACAAAGGCCGTCATCCCATTCGACCCAGCTATCCTTGCAGTATAAATATACTCATCCTCACCAATACCAGAACAGTCGGTAAGGGCCCATCTATTACATAAATCGCATCCCAGACCTTCTGCCGCCGGCTTCCCCTACCTGGCGAGTAAACCCCAAAGAGGTTCTAATGCAGCACGTTTGGTTTGGTTGAAAGCACATTCACCCCAGCTGCGGGCAGGTTTCCCGTGGACATCATAAAGTAGCTTTCGTCCCTTCTCAGTACGGAATGCTCCAAAACCGACCCGGAAACACTCTGGCTGGGCATCCTACTTTATCTGCTCTTTACTGCGCGTACGTCAAACGTTACCGTTGGCGAACTCTCCCACAACCGGGCACAAGCAGCCCCGCCGTTTTCATAAATTTGTCGTGACTACCACATTCATCAGGGACCATGCTGAGGACACAGCATCTACCTCATACCTTCAGGTGGGCTCAAAAACGGCTGCTTTTTTCCGCTGCGCAGCCACTCTGCGTCCGTTCTGGCTATCATCCTCTATGTCTCCATCCCACGTAGTTCCGTCACTCCGAACCAAGCTATGCCTGATTCAACCGCCAGTAGGGCCTGAACTTTTCTGAGTCCCGTTTGATATTTCCTTGCTCTGCACTCTTTTAGCTGCAGGCTTGCATAAACCTGTCGGTGGCTTGACTTCGGCTTCCCGACTATCAGCGAGGCATCACTCGACTCGTGGTTGCGGTTGCCAGCGGTATCCGTAAGCTATTTTTCTCCTCAACCGTGTGAGCTCAAACAGGAAGCTATTATCTGCGATGGAACTGCTAAGTATGGGAATACTTTCCGATCAGTCACCAAGGACCCGGTGAACCTCCTCGCACCACCACAAACTACCAGCCTGCATGCTAATGGCCCATCCAGGCTTGACGGGGAATTACTGAATCTGCTTCGCCAAGGCAAACAGGTATGACGGTAACTTCAGACTACCGGTGACGAGTACAAACAATGACAAAGGACTCATGAGTTCAATGACGGAAATCTCAGAGGTGTTCCCTTTATGAGTGACCAGCACCCGACTCAGATAGAACGCCATGAAGACCGTTTGCATACTCGCATTGCAGGGGCAAGATTCGTCCAGGTATTCTTACGTATCTTGGTGATTAAGTACCGGGGGACTCAAAAAGAATGAAGGTGCAGTTACTGTCTTGGCATTATGCTACATTATGCTCCTCAGAGGTGCGACCGACTTCTTAGATGACCCCGGAGTGACTTAACCTTGTCAAAGCTCGCATCCGTGCTGGTATAGTTCACTAATGTTACACGAACCCTCTGGTTTGAGTGGCCCTCAGACCCACCCGGGCCCCATCAATGCTGTTGGAGCTTTCCGAAGTTGCAGCTTCTCCGAAAACTAAGTTTAATGACAACCCATCGGATTGGAGTCAGCCCCCAGTTGAGCAGAAGAAACCCGCAGATGTTCTCACTTTCAAGGGACGAAGGCAAAGTGGCAGCAGTGAACTAACGCTCAGTCGGGCCAACTTTTAAAGTTGGAAAAGTGAAGAAACCGCTCAGTGCTGCCGAAGAGGCGTAACACATTGTCGGGGATAAACAGCCCAACAATCGGCAGCACGGTTTCCGAAAGGTTTGACGTTTGAAGTCCGCCCACTCAACTTAGTGGGACGGCTTTTCCACACTCAACTCATCCCAGCTTATGAGCGCAGAACAAACCATCTATATAGGAAAAAGGGGTTACTATCGCTGATCTTTGCAATATAAACTAACTGGCCAGTACTTGCAATAATTTGATTGTTTTCCGACTGAATGACTGGTGACGGGAATCAGCCCGCCCCTTATCCATCCGCCGCGTTGTCGCTTGTGGATCCACTGGCTCGAGCGCAGACCTGGATTCCGGACAGTGGTCAAAAAACCGATGACAAACCGGGCTTGGCCGACCATGGACCATAAGTCAGCAAGTGCCTTACAGTAGATCTAGTCCGCCCAGACTGGGGCCCACCAATATGAAACGGCCCACAGTGACACAACCGTTGTCCAGGCGGATCGAAGACCCCCCGAAGGGGAGGTCGTCCTCCGAGAAGGTTACATCTTCTTACTCTCGGTGATATGAGGCCTTAGGTGAGTACCAGTAGACTCCGTTCCAAGCCCCTTCTTACTCTCGCCGTTTGTCATCGACTTGCCGTCAGATCAATTTCCCATCAACTGACCTGTGAGGATGATCTCAAAGTGCGACTTGTGGTTAAAGCTTCAGCAGATGATTAAAAACTACAAATGGACCCAGATATTGCGACACCGACACCTATGGTGTGGGCTCCTTCCGTCAATGTCCAGAATTACTCAGTTGCAGCTAGGGACGAAAAGGCTCAAGGACACTACCCTCTCCGGAGCGGCCATTTGGGTGTTCACCCGTGAAAAAGGATAGAGTGTGTTGGTATCCCCCTGCTCAAAACAAGTGATCACACTGACTCCTATGCCTCCCAGAGTGGACCAACTTCAGTGCCGTCTGCTGGTCTTCTGGGTAGCTACCTCATAGTGCTGTCAAGCCCGTGGACACATTACGCGTATGTCCCCTACTGAAATACTGTGGGGTTGCAAAATCCTCTCGTGAGACTAATAATAATAATAATAATAATAATAATAATAATAATAATAATGGTATATTTCTCGGCTATGGTGGAGACGCACGCGCAGGTGCATGGTCATGGTGTACAGCGTTACTCAGCGAGATGACACATCCAAAAACTTCAGGTATAAAGGCCAAAAGTGCTAGCTGTAGAAAAACATAGCCAGCGGCAGTCTATATGGATCACTCTAATAATGGTTTGCGCGGCAACTTTGAACTGGTTTCGATTTGGAGCTGGGCGGTGGCGCACCGCGGGGGTACCGAATAGGCCGTTCATTCATAATGCTAGAGGTGCGTTATCAACAAGAATGATGCAAGCCATGAAAAACGGCGGTTTATCGGGTATCTGCAAACAGCTAAGTTTTAAATAGGGAAAAAAGAGATTGTGTGGAAGTACATTGGGAGAAATCGATGCATGCGAAGAGAATAGCAAACCATGAAGCTGATGCAAACCCTGAATGTCGGTTCTACCGGGGGGCAATAAAAGGAGTGAGTTATGAAACAAGGAGGCATGAAACCAATTTTATGAATGTACATTTGGGGACTTTGGTGAAGGTGGAAGGAAAAGAAGTCCATAAGAAGGCGAGTTTAATTTCACGATCAGTAACCTGTACCTGGCAGAATTTCCAAAGTACAACTGGAGGGTCCTGGAAAAGTGGAGGATCAATTTCCAGCCGGACGCGGATCGGGGGCAAAGCGGACTGTTGCAACAGATACCAAAGTGGAAGATCTCCGCATTGACTTGAGCATTATTATGCTGCTTCACCGACAATATATATTTATATATGTGCACCGACGCATTGAGCCTCACGGTTATTCAGCGTCATTACCAGTAACGTACAACGTTCAATGGGTATGGTTCGTCTGGCGGGGTGAAGGATATGTGTCTGTCAATCAGCCGAATGTGGCAAGATATGACAGATTTAAATGACGACTGGTATATCAGCAGGCTGCGCGTGAACTGTTACTAGTGTTGGCCGTGATGTTGATTTCCGCAGGAGAGGTTTTGAGTTAGAAAGCCCTAATTAATATGATAGGCAGTTTGGGGATATTTTCTGCCGCGTGGCTTGATTGCAGTCCCAGATGCTATGAAAGGTTTCACTTGTGTTCCTATCTGTACGAGTCAAAGGGCATCTTTGGCTATCCAGTTTGGCGACTGAGGCAGTGGGAGGCGACGAACCTGAAATAAATAGGGATTGCAGTCTGGAAGTGGTTCCAGCTGTGGGTTAGGGTAATGTGTGACGACAACGGTAATGAACTGGTTAGGTTTATGTGAATGGGTCAAGGATGAAGTTCCATTTAAGCGGTCAGTGGCACCTACTCCACGTTCTGGATGGAGTAGGCTCGCCGAGGTCTGAGCTATAATACTGCAGATTAGCAGAGTTGCATCCAGCGGTTGGGCCATTTTGTTTGCATTCCAAAGGATTATTGGTTCGCAAGTTGGTGTGGCAGTGTTGGGATACTAAGAAAAGCCTAGAGCTTTACGGTTGAGAGGATCTAAAAATGGTAACCCTCGATCTAGTTCGCTTACGCCGTCTGCAGCTCAGCACCGAGGCAATAATGTGGGTTTCGAAGAGCAATGTGAGTTAATAAGACTGGTACCC
Source organism: Fasciola hepatica (assembly GCA_948099385.1). NCBI lineage: Eukaryota > Metazoa > Platyhelminthes > Trematoda > Plagiorchiida > Fasciolidae > Fasciola > Fasciola hepatica. The sequence goes on from CANUEZ040000288.1 coordinate 200,956, forward strand.
TGCAAGCATAGCACTATGTTACGGTCTCTTCCGGTATAGTGGTTAGTCTGTATTGAATGGCTCCTGAAAGGCCCTAAAGTGGAAGAAACTATGATGGTGTCGGTGATGACGTACTAAAGAAAATTGGTCTCGTGCCAAAAAAACATAGCCGTAAGTTCGTCCGTGCTCATACTCGATGGTGTTAGTGGGCTGAGATTATACTTGATTAGGAGCAAGGATATCCGATATAGTGGTTTTTGCATGGTTACCGTGATATCTTTCTCGTCGTTAGCATATTGCAAAGCAGGAAAACACACATGTGAGAACTGGTTGAGAGAGCCGTGAGAGATGTGAACGGGAGGGGCCAAATTTTCTTCAGGGAAGCGAACTCTAACGATATACATTCAGTGCCCACGGTAGGCGGCACTAGGGGGATACCAACACACTCTATCCTTTTTCACGGGTGAACACCCAAATGGCCGCTCCGGAGAGGGTAGTGTCCTTGAGCCTTTTCGTCCCTAGCTGCAACTGAGTAATTCTGGACATTGACGGAAGGAGCCCACACCATAGGTGTCGGTGTCGCAATATCTGGGTCCATTTGTAGTTTTTAATCATCTGCTGAAGCTTTAACCACAAGTCGCACTTTGAGATCATCCTCACAGGTCAGTTGATGGGAAATTGATCTGACGGCAAGTCGATGACAAACGGCGAGAGTAAGAAGGGGCTTGGAACGGAGTCTACTGGTACTCACCTAAGGCCTCATATCACCGAGAGTAAGAAGATGTAACCTTCTCGGAGGACGACCTCCCCTTCGGGGGGTCTTCGATCCGCCTGGACAACGGTTGTGTCACTGTGGGCCGTTTCATATTGGTGGGCCCCAGTCTGGGCGGACTAGATCTACTGTAAGGCACTTGCTGACTTATGGTCCATGGTCGGCCAAGCCCGGTTTGTCATCGGTTTTTTGACCACTGTCCGGAATCCAGGTCTGCGCTCGAGCCAGTGGATCCACAAGCGACAACGCGGCGGATGGATAAGGGGCGGGCTGATTCCCGTCACCAGTCATTCAGTCGGAAAACAATCAAATTATTGCAAGTACTGGCCAGTTAGTTTATATTGCAAAGATCAGCGATAGTAACCCCTTTTTCCTATATAGATGGTTTGTTCTGCGCTCATAAGCTGGGATGAGTTGAGTGTGGAAAAGCCGTCCCACTAAGTTGAGTGGGCGGACTTCAAACGTCAAACCTTTCGGAAACCGTGCTGCCGATTGTTGGGCTGTTTATCCCCGACAATGTGTTACGCCTCTTCGGCAGCACTGAGCGGTTTCTTCACTTTTCCAACTTTAAAAGTTGGCCCGACTGAGCGTTAGTTCACTGCTGCCACTTTGCCTTCGTCCCTTGAAAGTGAGAACATCTGCGGGTTTCTTCTGCTCAACTGGGGGCTGACTCCAATCCGATGGGTTGTCATTAAACTTAGTTTTCGGAGAAGCTGCAACTTCGGAAAGCTCCAACAGCATTGATGGGGCCCGGGTGGGTCTGAGGGCCACTCAAACCAGAGGGTTCGTGTAACATTAGTGAACTATACCAGCACGGATGCGAGCTTTGACAAGGTTAAGTCACTCCGGGGTCATCTAAGAAGTCGGTCGCACCTCTGAGGAGCATAATGTAGCATAATGCCAAGACAGTAACTGCACCTTCATTCTTTTTGAGTCCCCCGGTACTTAATCACCAAGATACGTAAGAATACCTGGACGAATCTTGCCCCTGCAATGCGAGTATGCAAACGGTCTTCATGGCGTTCTATCTGAGTCGGGTGCTGGTCACTCATAAAGGGAACACCTCTGAGATTTCCGTCATTGAACTCATGAGTCCTTTGTCATTGTTTGTACTCGTCACCGGTAGTCTGAAGTTACCGTCATACCTGTTTGCCTTGGCGAAGCAGATTCAGTAATTCCCCGTCAAGCCTGGATGGGCCATTAGCATGCAGGCTGGTAGTTTGTGGTGGTGCGAGGAGGTTCACCGGGTCCTTGGTGACTGATCGGAAAGTATTCCCATACTTAGCAGTTCCATCGCAGATAATAGCTTCCTGTTTGAGCTCACACGGTTGAGGAGAAAAATAGCTTACGGATACCGCTGGCAACCGCAACCACGAGTCGAGTGATGCCTCGCTGATAGTCGGGAAGCCGAAGTCAAGCCACCGACAGGTTTATGCAAGCCTGCAGCTAAAAGAGTGCAGAGCAAGGAAATATCAAACGGGACTCAGAAAAGTTCAGGCCCTACTGGCGGTTGAATCAGGCATAGCTTGGTTCGGAGTGACGGAACTACGTGGGATGGAGACATAGAGGATGATAGCCAGAACGGACGCAGAGTGGCTGCGCAGCGGAAAAAAGCAGCCGTTTTTGAGCCCACCTGAAGGTATGAGGTAGATGCTGTGTCCTCAGCATGGTCCCTGATGAATGTGGTAGTCACGACAAATTTATGAAAACGGCGGGGCTGCTTGTGCCCGGTTGTGGGAGAGTTCGCCAACGGTAACGTTTGACGTACGCGCAGTAAAGAGCAGATAAAGTAGGATGCCCAGCCAGAGTGTTTCCGGGTCGGTTTTGGAGCATTCCGTACTGAGAAGGGACGAAAGCTACTTTATGATGTCCACGGGAAACCTGCCCGCAGCTGGGGTGAATGTGCTTTCAACCAAACCAAACGTGCTGCATTAGAACCTCTTTGGGGTTTACTCGCCAGGTAGGGGAAGCCGGCGGCAGAAGGTCTGGGATGCGATTTATGTAATAGATGGGCCCTTACCGACTGTTCTGGTATTGGTGAGGATGAGTATATTTATACTGCAAGGATAGCTGGGTCGAATGGGATGACGGCCTTTGTAAGGAGGCGGCAAAGTTGTCCCCTATTAAAAAGTCCAGGCTGGATGAGCTCCAGCCTCCTCCTGAAG
>CANUEZ040000289.1:15000-199430 GCA_948099385.1 Fasciola hepatica
GATTTTCTTTGTACTAACCGGACTCCACCAGTTAAGTGCATTGGGCATGTTTACAATGTATTGATGGTTGGCAGATTTTGATAATGTTTTGAGGTGGTTCAAATGTGAAAAGTCTTTGGCCTCCACGGGATTCGAACCGACGCATGGTCGCCACCCTCATTTTAGTACCGCGAGTGCTCTAACAGCTGAGCTACGAGACCACGCCGGAGGACCTTCGACTTTCTACATATGGATCACAGTATACCCGAACAAATTACAGTAGCACATGGCATCGACCACAATGAACTAGCTTGTAATTTGACTGCCTACAGCAGGATTTCCCTTTGTACTAACCGGACTCCACCAGTTAAGTGCATTGGGCATGTTTACAATGTATTGATGGTTGGCAGATTTTGATAATGTTTTGAGGTGGTTCAAATGTGAAAATTGTTTGGCATCGGCGGGATTCGAACCGACGCATGGTCGCCACCCTCACTTTAGTACCGCGAGTGCTCTACCAGCTGAGCTACGAGACCACGCCGGAGGACCTTCGACTTTCTGCATATGGATCACAGTATACCCGAACAATTTACAGTAGCACATGGCATCGACCACAATGAACTAGCTTGTAATTTGACTGCCTACAGCAGGATTTCCCTTTGTACTAACCAGACTCCACCAGTTAAGTGCATTGGGCATGTTTACAATGTATTGATGGTTGGCAGATTTTGATAATGTTTTGAGGTGATCCAAATGTGAAAATTGTTTGGCCTCGGCGGGATTCGAACCGACGCATGGTCGCCACCCTCACTTCAGTACCGCGAGTGCTCTACCAGCTGAGCTACGAGACCACGCCGGAGGACCTTCGACTTTCTGCATATGGATCACAGTATACCCGAACAAATTACAGTAGCACATGGCATCGACCACAGTGAACTAGCTTGTAATTTGACTGCCTACAGCAGGATTTCCCTTTGTACTAACCGGACTCCACCAGTTTAGTGAATTGGGCATGTTTACAATGTATTGATGGTTGGCAGATTTTGATAATGTTTTGAGGTGATCCAAATGTGAAACTTCTATGGCCTCGGGGGATTCGAACCGACGCATGGTCGCCACCCTCGCTTTAGTACCGCGAGTGCTCTACCAGCTGAGCTACGAGACCACGCCGGAGGACCTTCGACTTTCTGCATATGGATCACAGTATACCCGAACAAATTACAGTAGCACATGGCATCGACCACAGTGAACTAGGTTGTAGTTTGACTGCCTACAGCAGGATTTCCCTTTGTACTAACCGGACTCCACCAGTTACGTGCATTGGGCATGTTTACAATGTATTGACGGTTGGCAGATTTTGATAATGTTTTGAGGTGATCCAAATGTGAAAATTGTTTGGCCTCGGCGAGATTCGAACCGACGCATGGTCGCCACCCTCACTTCAGTACCACGAGTGCTCTACCAGCTGAGCTACGAGACCACGCCGGAGGACCTTCGACTTTCTGCATATGGATCACAGTATACCCGAACAAATTACAGTAGCACATGGCATCGACCACAGTGAACTAGCTTGTAATTTGACTGCCTACAGCAGGATTTCCCTTTGTACTAACCGGACTCCACCAGTTTAGTGCATTGGGCATGTTTACAATGTATTGATGGTTGGCAGATTTTGATAATGTTTTGAGGTGATCCAAATGTGAAAAGTGTTTGGTCTCGGCGAGATTCGAACCGACGCATGGTCGCCACCCTCGCTTTAGTACCGCGAGTGCTCTACCAGCTGAGCTACGAGACCACGCCGGAGGACCTTCGACTTTCTGCATATGGATCACAGTATACCCGAATAAATTACAGTAGCACATGGCCTCGACCACAATGAACTAGCTTGTAATTTGTCTGCATATAGCAGGATTTCCCTTTGTACTAACCGGACTCCACCAGTTAAGTGCATTGGGAATGTTTACAATGTATTGATGGTTGGCAGATTTTGATAATGTTTTGAGGTGATCCAAATGTGAAAAGTGTTTGGCCTCCACGGGTTCGAAATGACGCACGGTCGCCACCCTCGCTTTAGTACCGCGAGTGCTCTACCAGCTGAGCTACGAGAACACGCCGGACGACCTTCGTCTTTCTGCTTATGGATCACAGTATACCCGAACAAATTACAGTAGCACATGGCATCGACCACAGTGAACTAGCTTGTAATTTGACTGCCTACAGCAGGATTTCCCTTTGTACTAACCGGACTCCACCAGTTAAGTGCATTGGGCATGTTTACAATGTATTGATGGTTGGCAGATTTTGATAATGTTTTGAGGTGATCCAAATGTGAAAATTGTTTGGCATCGGCGGGATTCGAACCGACGCATGGTCGCCACCCTCACTTTACTACCGCGAGTGCTCTACCAGCTGAGCTACGAGACCACGCCGGAGGACCTTCGACTTTCTGCATATGGATCACAGTATACCCGAACAATTTACAGTAGCACATGGCATCGACCACAATGAACTAGCTTGTAATTTGACTGCCTACAGCAGGATTTCCCTTTGTACTAACCGGACTCCACCAGTTAAGTGCATTGGGCATGTTTACAATGTATTGATGGTTGGCAGATTTTGATAATGTTTTGAGGTGATCCAAATGTGAAAATTGTTTGGCCTCGGCGGGATTCGAACCGACGCATGGTCGCCACCCTCACTTCAGTACCGCGAGTGCTCTACCAGCTGAGCTACGAGACCACGCCGGAGGACCTTCGACTTTCTGCATATGGATCACAGTATACCCGAACAAATTACAGTAGCACATGGCATCGACCACAGTGAACTAGCTTGTAATTTGACTGCCTACAGCAGGATTTCCCATTGTACTAACCGGACTCCACCAGTTAAGTGCATTGGGCATGTTTACAATGTATTGATGGTTGGCAGATTTTGATAATGTTTTGAGGTGATCCGAATGTGAAAATTGTTTGGCCTCGGCGGGATTCGAACCGACGCATGGTCGCCAGCCTCGCTTTAGTACCGCGAGTGCTCTACCAGCTGAGCTACGAGACCACGCCGGAGGACCTTCGACTTTCTGCATATGGATCACAGTATACCCGAACAAATTACAGTAGCACATGGCATCGACCACAGTGAACTAGCTTGTAGTTTGACTGCCTACAGCAGGATTTCCCTTTGTACTAACCGGACTCCACCAGTTAAGTGCATTGGGAATGTTTACAATGTATTGATGGTTGGCAGATTTTGATAATGTTTTGAGGTGATCCAAATGTGAAAATTGTTTGGCCTCGGCGAGATTCGAACCGACGCATGGTCGCCACCCTCGCTTTAGTACCGCGAGTGCTCTACCAGCTGAGCTACGAGACCACGCCGGAGGACCTTCGACTTTCTGCATATGGATCACAGTATACCCGAACAAATTACAGTAGCACATGGCATCGACCACAATGAACTAGCTTGTTATTTGACTGCCTACAGCAGGATTTCCCTTTGTACTAACCGGACTCCACCAGTTAAGTGCATTGGGCATGTTTACAATGTATTGATGGTTGGCAGATTTTGATAATGTTTTGAGGTGGTTCATATGTCACAAGTATTTGGCCTCAGCGGGATTCGAAGCGACGCATGGTCGCCACCCTCGCTTTAGTACCGCGAGTGCTCTACCAGCTGAGCTACGAGACCACGCCTGAGGACCTTCGACTTTCTGCATATGGATCACATTATACCCGAATAAATTACAGTAGCACATGGCATCGACCACAGTGAACTAGCTTGTAATTTGACTGCCTACAGCAGGATTTCCCTTTGTACTAACCGGACTCCACCAGTTAAGTGCATTGGGCATGTTTACAATGTATTGATGGTTGGCAGATTTTGATAATGTTTCGAGGTGATCCAAATGTGAAAAGTATTTGACCTCCGCGGGATTCGAAGCGACGCATGGTCGCCAGCCTCGCTTTAGTACCGCGAGTGCTCTACCAGCTGAGCTACGAGACCACGCCTGAGGACCTTCGACTTTCTGCATATGGATCACAGTATACCCGAACAAATTACAGTAGCACATGGCATCGACCACAGTGAACTAGCTTGTAATTTGACTGCCTACAGCAGGATTTCCCTTTGTACTAACCGGACTCCACCAGTTAAGTGCATTGGGAATATTTACAATGTATTGATGGTTGGCAGATTTTGATAATGTTTATAGGTGATCCAAATGTGAAAATTGTTTGGCATCGGCGAGATTCGAACCGACGCATGGTCGCCACCTTCACTTTAGTACCGCGAGTGCTCTACCAGCTGAGCTACGAGACCACGCCGGAGGACCTTCGACTTTCTGCATATGGATCACAGTATACCCGAACAAAATACAGTAGCACATGGCATCGACCACAGTGAACTAGCTTGTAATTTGACTGCCTACAGCAGGATTTCCCTTTGTACTAACCGGACTCCACCAGTTTAGTGCATTGGGCATGTTTACAATGTATTGATGGTTGGCAGATTTTGATAATGTTTCGAGTTGATCCAAATGTGAAAATTGTTTGGCATCGGCGAGATTCGAACCGACGCATGGTCGCCAGCCTCGCTTTAGTACCGCGAGTGCTCTACCAGCTGAGCTACGAGACCACGCCGGAGGACCTTCGACTTTCTGCATATGGATCACAGTATACCCGAACAAATTACAGTAGCACATGGCATCGACCACAGTGAACTAGCTTGTAATTTGACTGCTTACAGCAGGATTTCCCTTTGTACTAACCGGACTCCACCAGTTAAGTGCATTGGGCATGTTTACAATGTATTGATGGTTGGCAGATTTTGATAATGTTTTGAAGTGGTTCAAATGTGAAAAGTCTTTGGCCTCGGCGGGATTCGAACCGACGCATGGTCGCCACCCTCGCTTTAGTACAGCGAGTGCTCTACCAGCTGAACTACGAGACCACGCCGGAGGACCTTCGACTTTCTGCATATGGATCACAGTATACCCGAACAAATTACAGTAGCACATGGCATCGACCACAGTGAACTAGCTTGTAATTTGACTGCCTACAGCAGGATTTCCCATTGTACTAACCGGACTCCACCAGTTTAGTGAATTGGGCATGTTTACAATGTATTGATGGTTGGCAGATTTTGATAATGTTTTGAGGTGATCCAAATGTGAAAATTGTTTGGCCTCGGCGAGATTCGAACCGACGCATGGTCGCCACCCTCGCCTTAGTACCGCGAGTGCTCTACCAGCTGAGCTACGAGACCACGCCGGAGGACCTCCGACTTTGTGCATATGGATCACAGTATACCCGAACCAGTTACAGCAGCACATGGCATCGACCACAATGAACTAGCTTGTAATTTGACTGCCTACAGCAGGATTTCCCTTTGTACTAACCGGACTCCACCAGTTAAGTGCATTGGGCATGTTTACAATGTATTGATGGTTGGCAGATTTTGATAATGTTTTGAGGTGGTTCATATGTCACAAGTATTTGGCCTCAGCGGGATTCGAAGCGACGCATGGTCGCCACCCTCGCTTTAGTACCGCGAGTGCTCTACCAGCTGAGCTACGAGACCACGCCGGAGGACCTTCGACTTTCTGCATATGGATCACATTATACCCGACTAAATTACAGTAGCACATGGCATCGACCACAGTGAACTAGCTTGTAATTTGACTGCCTACAGCAGGATTTCCCTTTGTACTAACCGGATTCCACCAGTTAAGTGCATTGGGCATGTTTACAATGTATTGATGGTTGGCAGATTTTGATAATGTTTTGAGGTGATCCAAATGTGAAAAGTGTTTGGCCTCGGCGGGATTCGAACCGACGCATGGTCGCCACCCTCGCTTTAGTACCGCGAGTGCTCTACCAGCTGAGCTACGAGACCACGCCGGAGGACCTTCGACTTTCTGCATATGGATCACAGTATACCCGAACAAATTACAGTAGCACATGGCATCGACCACAATGAACTAGCTTGTAATTTGACTGCCTACAGCAGGATTTCCCTTTGTACTAACCGGACTCCACCAGTTAAGTGCATTGGGCATGATTACAATGTATTGATGGTTGGCAGATTTTGATAATGTTTTGAGGTGTTTCAAATGTGAAACGTCTTTGGCCTCCACGGGATTCGAACCGACGCATGGTCGCCACCCTCACTTCAGTACCGCGAGTGCTCTACCAGCTGAGCTACGAGACCACGCCGGAGGACCTTCGACTTTCTGCATATGGATCACAGTATACCCGAACAAATTACAGTAGCACATGGCATCGACCACAATGAACCAGCTTGTAATTTGACTGCCTACAGCAGGATTTCCCTTTGTACTAACCGGACTCCACCAGTGAAGTGCATTGGGCATGTTTACAATGTATTGATGGGTTGCAGATTTTGATAATGTTTTGAGGTGATCCAAATGTGAAAAGTGTTTGGCATCAGCGGGATTCGAACCGACGCATGGTCGCCAGCCTCGCTTTAGTACCGCGAGTTCTCTACCAGCTGAGCTACGAGACTACGCCGGAGGACCTTCGACTTTCTGCATATGGATCACAGTATACCCGAACAAATTACAGTAGCACATGGCATCGACCACAATGAACTAGCTTGTAATTTGACTGCCTACAGCAGGATTTCCCTTTGTACTAACGGGACTCCACCAGTGAAGTGCATTGGGCATGTTTACAATGTATCGATGTTTGGCAAATTTTGATAATGTTTTGAGGTGATCCAAATGTGAAAAGTGTTTGGCCTCAGCGGGATTCGACCCGACGCATGGTCGCCACCCTCACTTCAGTACCGCGAGTGCTCTACCAGCTGAGCTACGAGACCACGCCGGAGGACCTTCGACTTTCTGCATATGGATCACAGTATACCCGAACAAATTACAGTAGCACATGGCATCGACCACAATGAACCAGCTTGTAATTTGACTGCCTACAGCAGGATTTCCCTTTGTACTAACCGGACTCCACCAGTTAAGTGCATTGGGCATGTTTACAATGTATTGATGGTTGGCAGATTTTGATAATGTTTTGAGGTGGTTCAAATGTGAAACGTCTTTGGCCTCGGCGGGATTCGAACCGACGCATGGTCGCCAACCTCGCTTTTGTACCGCGAGTGCTCTACCAGCTGAGCTACGAGAACACGCCGGAGGACCTTCGACTTTCTGCATATGGATCACAGTATACCCGAACAAATTACAGTAGCACATGGCATCGACCACAGTGAACTAGCTTGTAATTTGACTGCCTACAGCAGGATTTCCCTTTGTACTAACCGGACTCCACCAGTTAAGTGCATTGGGCATGTTTACAATGTATTGATGGTTGGCAGATTTTGATAATGTTTTGAGGTGGTTCATATGTCACAAGTATTTGGCCTCAGCGGGATTCGAAGCGACGCATGGTCGCCACCCTCGCTTTAGTACCGCGAGTGCTCTACCAGCTGAGCTACGAGACCACGCCGGAGGACCTTCGACTTTCTGCATATGGATCACATTATACCCGAATAAATTACAGTAGCACATGGCATCGACCACAATGAACTAGCTTGTAATTTGACTGCCTACAGCAGGATTTCCCTTTGTACTAACCGGACTCCACCAGTTAAGTGCATTGGGCATGTTTACAATGTATTGATGGTTGGCAGATTTTGATAATGTTTTGAGGTGATCCAAATGTGAAAAGTCTTTGGCCTCAGCGGGATTCGAACCGACGCATGGTCGCCAGCCTCGCTTTAGTACCGCGAGTTCTCTACCAGCTGAGCTACGAGACCACGCCGGAGGACCTTCGACTTTCTGCATATGGATCACAGTATACCCGAACAAATTACAGTAGCACATGGTATCGACCACAATGAACTAGATTGTAATTTGACTGCCTACAGCAGGATTTCCCATTGTACTAACCGGACTCCACCAGTTAAGTGCATTGAGCATGTTTACAATGTATTGATGGTTGGCAGATTTTGATAATGTTTTGAGGTGGTTCATATGTCACAAGTATTTGGCCTCAGCGGGATTCGAAGCGACGCATGGTCGCCACCCTCGCTTTAGTACCGCGAGTGCTCTACCAGCTGAGCTACGAGACCACGCCTGAGGACCTTCGACTTTCTGCATATGGATCACAGTATACCCGAACAAATTACAGTAGCACATGGCATCGACCACAATGAACTAGCTTGTAATTTGACTGCCTACAGCAGGATTTCCCTTTGTACTAACCGGACTCCACCAGTTAAGTGCATTGGGCATGTTTACAATGTATTGATGGTTGGCAGATTTTGATAATGTTTTGAGGTGATCCAAATGTGAAACGTCTTTGACCTCCAAGGGATTCGAACCGACGCATGGTCGCCACCCTCGCTTTTGTACCGCGAGTGCTCTACCAGCTGAGCTACGAGACCACGCCGGAGGACCTTCGACTTTCTGCATATGGATCACAGTATACCCGAATAAATTACAGTAGCACATGGCATCGACCACAGTGAACTAGCTTGTAATTTGACTGCCTACAGCAGGATTTCCCTTTGTACTAACCGGACTCCACCAGTTAAGTGCATTGGGCATGTTTACAATGTATTGATGGTTGGCAGATTTTGATAATGTTTTGAGGTGGTTCATATGTCACAAGTATTTGGCCTCAGCGGGATTCGAAGCGACGCATGGTCGCCACCCTCGCTTTAGTACCGCGAGTGCTCTACCAGCTGAGCTACGAGACCACGCCGGAGGACCTTCGACTTTCTGCATATGGATCACATTATACCCGAATAAATTACAGTAGCACATGGCATCGACCACAATGAACTAGCTTGTAATTTGACTGCCTACAGCAGGATTTCCCTTTGTACTAACCGGACTCCACCAGTTAAGTGCATTGGGCATGTTTACAATGTATTGATGGTTGGCAGATTTTGATAATGTTTTGAGGTGATCCAAATGTGAAAAGTCTTTGGCCTCAGCGGGATTCGAACCGACGCATGGTCGCCAGCCTCGCTTTAGTACCGCGAGTTCTCTACCAGCTGAGCTACGAGACCACGCCGGAGGACCTTCGACTTTCTGCATATGGATCACAGTATACCCGAACAAATTACAGTAGCACATGGTATCGACCACAATGAACTAGCTTGTAATTTGACTGCCTACAGCAGGATTTCCCATTGTACTAACCGGACTCCACCAGTTAAGTGCATTGAGCATGTTTACAATGTATTGATGGTTGGCAGATTTTGATAATGTTTTGAGGTGGTTCATATGTCACAAGTATTTGGCCTCAGCGGGATTCGAAGCGACGCATGGTCGCCACCCTCGCTTTAGTACCGCGAGTGCTCTACCAGCTGAGCTACGAGACCACGCCTGAGGACCTTCGACTTTCTGCATATGGATCACAGTATACCCGAACAAATTACAGTAGCACATGGCATCGACCACAATGAACTAGCTTGTAATTTGACTGCCTACAGCAGGATTTCCCTTTGTACTAACCGGACTCCACCAGTTAAGTGCATTGGGCATGTTTACAATGTATTGATGGTTGGCAGATTTTGATAATGTTTTGAGGTGATCCAAATGTGAAACGTCTTTCACCTCCACGGGATTCGAACCGACGCATGGTCGCCACCCTCGCTTTTGTACCGCGAGTGCTCTACCAGCTGAGCTACGAGACCACGCCGGAGGACCTTCGACTTTCTGCATATGGATCACAGTATACCCGAATAAATTACAGTAGCACATGGCATCGACCACAATGAACCAGCTTGTAATTTGACTGCCTACAGCAGGATTTCCCTTTGTACTAACCGGACTCCACCACTTAAGTGCATTGGGCATGTTTACAATGTATTGATGGTTGACAGATTTTGATAATGTTTTGAGGTGGTTCAAATGTGAAAAGTCTTTGGCCTCAGCGGGATTCGAACCGACGCATGGTCGCCACCCTCGCTTTTGTACCGCGAGTGCTCTACCAGCTGAGCTACGAGAACACGCCGGAGGACCTTCGACTTTCTGCATATGGATCACAGTATACCCGAACAAATTACAGTAGCACATGGCATCGGGCACAGTGAACTAGCTTGTAATTTGACTGCCTACAGCAGGATTTCCCATTGTACTAACCGGACTCCACCAGTGAAGTGCATTGGGCATGTTTACAATGTGATGATGGTTGACAGATTTTGATAATGTTTTGAGGTGATCCAAATGTGAAAAGTCTTTGGCCTCGGCGGGATTCGAACCGACGCATGGTCGCCAGCCTCGCTTTAGTACCGCGAGTTCTCTACCAGCTGAGCTACGAGACCACGCCGGAGGACCTTCGACTTTCTGCATATGGATCACAGTATACCCGAACAAATTACAGTAGCACATGGCATCGACCACAATGAACTAGCTTGTAATTTGACTGCCTACAGCAGGATTTCCCTTTGTACTAACCGGACTCCACCAGTTAAGTGCATTGGGCATGTTTACAATGTATTGATGGTTGGCAGATTTTGATAATGTTTTGAGGTGATCCAAATGTGAAACGTCTTTGGCCTCAGCGGGATTCGAACCGACGCATGGTCGCCACCCTCGCTTTTGTACCGCGAGTGCTCTACCAGCTGAGCTACGAGAACACGCCGGAGGACCTTCGACTTTCTGCATATGGATCACAGTATACCCGAACAAATTACAGTAGCACATGGCATCGACCACAATGAACTAGCTAGTAATTTGACTGCCTACAGCAGGATTTCCCTTTGTACTAACCGGACTCCACCAGTTAAGTGCATTGGGCATGTTTACAATGTATTGACGGTTGGCAGATTTTGAAAATGTTTTGAGGTGATCCAAATGTGAAAAGTGTTTGGCCTCGGCGGGATTCGAACCGACGCATGGTCGCCACCCTCGCTTTAGTACCGCGAGTGCTCTACCAGCTGAGCTACGAGACCACGCCGGAGGACCTTCGACTTTCTGCATATGGATCACAGTATACCCGAACAAATTACAGTAGCACATGGCATCGACCACAATGAACTAGCTTGTAATTTGACTGCCTACAGCAGGATTTCCCTTTGTACTAACCGGACTCCACCAGTTAAGTGCATTGGGCATGTTTACAATGTATTGATGGTTGGCAGATTTTGATAATGTTTTGAGGTGATCCAAATGTGAAAATTGTTTGGCCTCGGCGAGATTCGAACCGACGCATGGTCGCCACCCTCACTTTCGTACGGCGACTGCTCTACCAGCTGAGCTACGAGACCACGCCGGAGGACCTTCGACTTTCTGCATATGGATCACAGTATACCCGAACAAATTACAGTAGCACATGGCATCGACCACAATGAACTAGCTTGTAATTTGACTGCCTACAGCAGGATTTCCCTTTGTACTAACCGGACTCCACCAGTTAAGTGCATTGGGCCTGTTTACAATGTATTGATGGTTGGCAGATTTTGATAATGTTTTGAGGTGATCCAAATGTGAAAAGTGTTTGGCCTCGGCGGGATTCGAACCGACGCATGGTCGCCACCCTCGCTTTAGTACCGCGAGTGCTCTACCAGCTGAGCTACGAGACCACGCCGGAGGACCTTCGACTTTTTGCATATGGATCACAGTATACCCGAACAAATTACAGTAGCACATGGCATTGACCACAGTGAACTAGCTTGTAATTTGACTGCCTACAGCAGGATTTCCCATTGTACTAACCGGACTCCACCAGTTAAGTGCATTGGGCATGTTTACAGTGTGATGATGGTTGGCAGATTTTGATAATGTTTTGAGGTGATCCAAATGTGAAAAGTCTTTGGCCTCGGCGGGATTCGAACCGACGCATGGTCGCCACCCTCGCTTTAGTACCGCGAGTGCTCTACCAGCTGAGCTACGAGACCACGCCGGAGGACCTTCGACTTTCTGCATATGGATCACAGTATACCCGAATAAATTACAGTAGCACATGGCATCGACCACAATGAACTAGCTTGTAATTTGACTGCCTACAGCAGGATTTCCCTTTGTACTAACCGGACTCCACCAGTTAAGTGCATTGGGCATGTTTACAAGGTATTGATGGTTGACAGATTTTGATAATGTTTTGAGGTGGTTCAAATGTGAAAAGTCTTTGGCCTCAGCGGGATTCGAACCGACGCATGGTCGCCACCCTCGCTTTTGTACCGCGAGTGCTCTACCAGCTGAGCTACGAGAACACGCCGGAGGACCTTCGACTTTCTGCATATGGATCACAGTATACCCGAACAAATTACAGTAGCACATGGCATCGGGCACAGTGAACTAGCTTGTAATTTGACTGCCTACAGCAGGATTTCCCATTGTACTAACCGGACTCCACCAGTGAAGTGCATTGGGCATGTTTACAATGTGATGATGGTTGACAGATTTTGATAATGTTTTGAGGTGATCCAAATGTGAAAAGTCTTTGGCCTCGGCGGGATTCGAACCGACGCATGGTCGCCAGCCTCGCTTTAGTACCGCGAGTTCTCTACCAGCTGAGCTACGAGACCACGCCGGAGGACCTTCGACTTTCTGCATATGGATCACAGTATACCCGAACAAATTACAGTAGCACATGGCATCGACCACAATGAACTAGCTTGTAATTTGACTGCCTACAGCAGGATTTCCCTTTGTACTAACCGGACTCCACCAGTTAAGTGCATTGGGCATGTTTACAATGTATTGACGGTTGGCAGATTTTGATAATGTTTTGAGGTGATCCAAATGTGAAACGTCTTTGGCCTCAGCGGGATTCGAACCGACGCATGGTCGCCACCCTCGCTTTTGTACCGCGAGTGCTCTACCAGCTGAGCTACGAGAACACGCCGGAGGACCTTCGACTTTCTGCATATGGATCACAGTATACCCGAACAAATTACAGTAGCACATGGCATCGACCACAATGAACTAGCTAGTAATTTGACTGCCTACAGCAGGATTTCCCTTTGTACTAACCGGACTCCACCAGTTAAGTGCATTGGGCATGTTTACAATGTATTGACGGTTGGCAGATTTTGAAAATGTTTTGAGGTGATCCAAATGTGAAAAGTGTTTGGCCTCGGCGGGATTCGAACCGACGCATGGTCGCCACCCTCGCTTTAGTACCGCGAGTGCTCTACCAGCTGAGCTACGAGACCACGCCGGAGGACCTTCGACTTTCTGCATATGGATCACAGTATACCCGAATAAATTACAGTAGCACATGGCATCGACCACAATGAACTAGCTTGTAATTTGACTGCCTACAGCAGGATTTCCCTTTGTACTAACCGGACTCCACCAGTTAAGTGCATTGGGCATGATTACAATGTATTGATGGTTGGCAGATTTTGATAATGTTTTGAGGTGATCCAAATGTGAAAATTGTTTGGCCTCGGCGAGATTCGAACCGACGCATGGTCGCCACCCTCACTTTCGTACGGCGAGTGCTCTACCAGCTGAGCTACGAGACCACGCCGGAGGACCTTCGACTTTCTGCATATGGATCACAGTATACCCGAACAAATTACAGTAGCACATGGCATCGACCACAATGAACTAGCTTGTAATTTGACTGCCTACAGCAGGATTTCCCTTTGTACTAACCGGACTCCACCAGTGAAGTGCATTGGGCCTGTTTACAATGTATTGATGGTTGGCAGATTTTGATAATGTTTTGAGGTGATCCAAATGTGAAAAGTGTTTGGCCTCGGCGGGATTCGAACCGACGCATGGTCGCCACCCTCGCTTTAGTACCGCGAGTGCTCTACCAGCTGAGCTACGAGACCACGCCGGAGGACCTTCGACTTTTTGCATATGGATCACAGTATACCCGAACAAATTACAGTAGCACATGGCATTGACCACAGTGAACTAGCTTGTAATTTGACTGCCTACAGCAGGATTTCCCTTTGTACTAACCGGACTCCACCAGTTACGTGCATTGGGCATGTTTACAATGTATTGACGGTTGGCAGATTTTGATAATGTTTTGAGGTGATCCAAATGTGAAAAGTCTTTGGCCTCGGCGGGATTCGAACCGACGCATGGTCGCCACCCTCGCTTTAGTACCGCGAGTGCTCTACCAGCTGAGCTACGAGACCACGCCGGAGGACCTTCGACTTTCTGCATATGGATCACAGTATACCCGAATAAATTACAGTAGCACATGGCATCGACCACAATGAACTAGCTTGTAATTTGACTGCCTACAGCAGGATTTCCCTTTGTACTAACCGGACTCCACCAGTTAAGTGCATTGGGCATGTTTACAATGTATTGATGGTTGGCAGATTTTGATAATGTTTTGAGGTGATCCAAATGTGAAAATTGTTTGGCCTCGGCGAGATTCGAACCGACGCATGGTCGCCACCCTCACTTTCGTACCGCGAGTGCTCTACCAGCTGAGCTACGAGACCACGCCGGAGGACCTTCGACTTTCTGCATATGGATCACAGTATACCCGAACAAATTACAGTAGCAACTGGCATCGACCACAGTGAACTAGCTTGTAATTTGACTGTCTACAGCA
This sequence comes from Fasciola hepatica, assembly GCA_948099385.1. Taxonomy (NCBI): domain Eukaryota; kingdom Metazoa; phylum Platyhelminthes; class Trematoda; order Plagiorchiida; family Fasciolidae; genus Fasciola; species Fasciola hepatica. The sequence goes on from CANUEZ040000289.1 coordinate 29,487, forward strand.
GGATTTCCCATTGTACTAACCGGACTCCACCAGTGAAGTGCATTGGGCATGTTTACAATGTGATGATGGTTGACAGATTTTGATAATGTTTTGAGGTGATCCAAATGTGAAAATTGTTTGGCCTCGGCGGGATTCGAACCGACGCATGGTCGCCACCCTCACTTTAGTACCGCGAGTTCTCTACCAGCTGAGCTACGAGACCACACCGGAGGACCTTCGACTTTCTGCATATGGATCACAGTATACCCGAACAAATTACAGTAGCACATGGCATCGACCACAATGAACTAGCTTGTAATTTGACTGCCTACAGCAGGATTTCCCTTTGTACTAACCGGACTCCACCACTTAAGTGCATTGGGCATGTTTACAATGTGATGATGGTTGACAGATTTTGATAATGTTTTGAGGTGATCCAAATGTGAAAAGTCTTTGGCCTCGGCGGGATTCGAACCGACGCATGGTCGCCACCCTCGCTTTAGTACCGCGAGTTCTCTACCAGCTGAGCTACGAGAACAAGCCGGAGGACCTTCGACTTTCTGCATATGGATCACAGTATACCCGAACAAATTACAGTAGCACATGGCATCGACCACAATGAACTAGCTTGTAATTTGACTGCCTACAGCAGGATTTCCCTTTGTACTAACCGGACTCCACCAGTTAAGTGCGTTGGGCCTGTTTACAATGTATTGACGGTTGGCAGATTTTGATAATGTTTTGAGGTGATCCAAATGTGAAAAGTGTTCGGCCTCGGCGGGATTCGAACCGACGCATGGTCGCCACCCTCGCTTTAGTACCGCGAGTTCTCTACCAGCTGAGCTACGAGACCACGCCGGAGGACCTTCGACTTTCTGCATATGGATCACAGTATACCCGAACAAATTACAGTAGCACATGGCATCGGGCACAGTGAACTAGCTTGTAATTTGACTGCCTACAGCAGGATTTCCCTTTGTACTAACCGGACTCCACCAGTTAAGTGCGTTGGGCATGTTTACAATGTATTGACGGTTGGCAGATTTTGATAATGTTTTGAGGTGATCCAAATGTGAAAAGTGTTTGGCCTCGGCGGGATTCGAACCGACGCATGGTCGCCACCCTCGCTTTAGTACCGCGAGTGCTATACCAGCTGAGCTACGAGACCACGCCGGAGGACCTTCGACTTTCTGCATATGGATCACAGTATACCCGAATAAATTACAGTAGCACATGGCATCGACCACAATGAACTAGCTTGTAATTTGACTGCCTACAGCAGGATTTCCCTTTGTACTAACCGGACTCCACCAGTTAAGTGCATTGGGCATGTTTACAATGTATTGATGGTTGGCAGATTTTGATAATGTTTTGAGGTGATCCAAATGTGAAAATTGTTTGGCCTCGGCGGGATTCGAACCGACGCATGGTCGCCACCCTCACTTTCGTACCGCGAGTGCTCTACCAGCTGAGCTACGAGACCACGCCGGAGGACCTTCGACTTTCTGCATATGGATCACAGTATACCCGAACAAATTACAGTAGCACATGGCATCGACCACAATGAACTAGCTTGTAATTTGACTGCCTACAGCAGGATTTCCCTTTGTACTAACCGGACTCCACCAGTTAAGTGCATTGGGCCTGTTTACAATGTATTGATGGTTGGCAGATTTTGATAATGTTTTGAGGTGATCCAAATGTGAAAAGTGTTTGGCCTCCGCGGGATTCGAACCGACGCATGGTCGCCACCCTCGCTTTAGTACCGCGAGTGCTCTACCAGCTGAGCTACGAGACCACGCCGGAGGACCTTCGACTTTTTGCATATGGATCACAGTATACCCGAACAAATTACAGTAGCACATGGCATTGACCACAGTGAACTAGCTTGTAATTTGACTGCCTACAGCAGGATTTCCCTTTGTACTAACCGGACTCCACCAGTTAAGTGCATTGGGCATGTTTACAATGTGATGATGGTTGACAGATTTTGATAATGTTTTGAGGTGATCCAAATGTGAAAAGTCTTTGGCCTCGGCGGGATTCGAACCGACGCATGGTCGCCAGCCTCGCTTTAGTACCGCGAGTTCTCTACCAGCTGAGCTACGAGAACACGCCGGAGGACCTTCGACTTTCTGCATATGGATCACAGTATACCCGAACAAATTACAGTAGCACATGGCATCGACCACAATGAACTAGCTTGTAATTTGACTGCCTACAGCAGGATTTCCCTTTGTACTAACCGGACTCCACCAGTTAAGTGCGTTGGGCATGTTTACAATGTATTGACGGTTGGCAGATTTTGATAATGTTTTGAGGTGATCCAAATGTGAAAAGTGTTTGGCCTCGGCGGGATTCGAACCGAAGCATGGTCGCCACCCTCGCTTTAGTACCGCGAGTGCTATACCAGCTGAGCTACGAGACCACGCCGGAGGACCTTCGACTTTCTGCATATGGATCACAGTATACCCGAATAAATTACAGTAGCACATGGCATCGACCACAATGAACTAGCTTGTAATTTGACTGCCTACAGCAGGATTTCCCTTTGTACTAACCGGACTCCACCAGTTAAGTGCATTGGGCATGTTTACAATGTGATGATGGTTGACAGATTTTGATAATGTTTTGAGGTGATCCAAATGTGAAAATTGTTTGGCCTCGGCGAGATTCGAACCGACGCATGGTCGCCACCCTCACTTTCGTACCGCGAGTGCTCTACCAGCTGAGCTACGAGACCACGCCGGAGGACCTTCGACTTTCTGCATATGGATCACAGTATACCCGAACAAATTACAGTAGCACATGGCATCGACCACAATGAACTAGCTTGTAATTTGACTGCCTACAGCAGGATTTCCCTTTGTACTAACCGGACTCCACCAGTTAAGTGCATTGGGCCTGTTTACAATGTATTGATGGTTGGCAGATTTTGATAATGTTTTGAGGTGATCCAAATGTGAAAAGTGTTTGGCCTCGGCGGGATTCGAACCGACGCATGGTCGCCACCCTCGCTTTTGTACCGCGAGTGCTCTACCAGCTGAGCTACGAGACCACGCCGGAGGACCTTCGACTTTCTGCATATGGATCACAGTATACCCGAACAAATTACAGTAGCACATGGCATTGACCACAGTGAACTAGCTTGTAATTTGACTGCCTACAGCAGGATTTCCCATTGTACTAACCGGACTCCACCAGTGAAGTGCATTGGGCATGTTTACAATGTGATGATGGTTGACAGATTTTGATAATGTTTTGAGGTGATCCAAATGTGAAAAGTCTTTGACCTCCACGGGATTCGAACCGACGCATGGTCGCCACCCTCGCTTTAGTACCGCGAGTGCTCTACCAGCTGAGCTACGAGACCACGCCGGAGGACCTTCGACTTTCTGCATATGGATCACAGTATACCCGAACAAATTACAGTAGCACATGGCATCGACCACAATGAACTAGCTTGTAATTTGACTGCCTACAGCAAGATTTCCCTTTGTACTAACCGGACTCCACCACTTAAGTGCATTGGGCATGTTTACAATGTGATGATGGTTGATAGATTTTGATAATGTTTTGAGGTGATCCAAATGTGAAAAGTGTTTGGCCTCCGCGGGATTCGAACCGACGCATGGTCGCCAGCCTCGCTTTAGTACCGCGAGTGCTCTACCAGCTGAGCTACGAGAACACGCCGGAGGACCTTCGACTTTCTGCATATGGATCACAGTATACCCGAACAAATTACAGTAGCACATGGCATCGACCACAATGAACTAGCTTGTAATTTGACTGCCTACAGCAGGATTTCCCTTTGTACTAACCGGACTCCACCAGTTAAGTGCGTTGGGCATGTTTACAATGTATTGACGGTTGGCAGATTTTGATAATGTTTTGAGGTGATCCAAATGTGAAAAGTGTTCGGCCTCGGCGGGATTCGAACCGACGCATGGTCGCCACCCTCGCTTTAGTACCGCGAGTGCTCTACCAGCTGAGCTACGAGACCACGCCGGAGGACCTTCGACTTTCTGCATATGGATCACAGTATACCCGAACAAATTACAGTAGCACATCTTATCGACCACAATGAACTAGCTTGTAATTTGACTGCCTACAGCAGGATTTCCCTTTGTACTAACCGGACTCCACCACTTAAGTGCATTGGGCATGTTTACAATGTGATGATGGTTGACAGATTTTGATAATGTTTTGAGGTGATCCAAATGTGAAAAGTGTTTGGCCTCCGCGGGATTCGAACCGACGCATGGTCGCCAGCCTCGCTTTAGTACCGCGAGTGCTCTACCAGCTGAGCTACGAGAACACGCCGGAGGACCTTCGACTTTCTGCATATGGATCACAGTATACCCGAACAAATTACAGTAGCACATGGCATCGACCACAATGAACTAGCTTGTAATTTGACTGCCTACAGCAGGATTTCCCTTTGTACTAACCGGACTCCACCAGTTAAGTGCGTTGGGCATGTTTACAATGTATTGACGGTTGGCAGATTTTGATAATGTTTTGAGGTGATCCAAATGTGAAAAGTGTTCGGCCTCGGCGGGATTCGAACCGACGCATGGTCGCCACCCTCGCTTTAGTACCGCGAGTGCTCTACCAGCTGAGCTACGAGACCACGCCGGAGGACCTTCGACTTTCTGCATATGGATCACAGTATACCCGAACAAATTACAGTAGCACATGGCATCGGGCACAGTGAACTAGCTTGTAATTTGACTGCCTACAGCAGGATTTCCCATTGTACTAACCGGACTCCACCAGTGAAGTGCATTGGGCATGTTTACAATGTGATGATGGTTGACAGATTTTGATAATGTTTTGAGGTGATCCAAATGTGAAAATTGTTTGGCCTCGGCGGGATTCGAACCGACGCATGGTCGCCACCCTCGCTTTAGTACCGCGAGTTCTCTACCAGCTGAGCTACGAGACCACGCCGGAGGACCTTCGACTTTCTGCATATGGATCACAGTATACCCGAACAAATTACAATAGCACATGGCATCGACCACAATGAACTAGCTTGTAATTTGACTGCCTACAGCAGGATTTCCCTTTGTACTAACCGGACTCCACCACTTAAGTGCATTGGGCATGTTTACAATGTGATGATGGTTGACAGATTTTGATAATGTTTTGAGGTGATCCAAATGTGAAAAGTGTTTGGCCTCAGCGGGATTCGAACCGACGCATGGTCGCCAGCCTCGCTTTAGTACCGCGAGTGCTCTACCAGCTGAGCTACGAGAACACGCCGGAGGACCTTCGACTTTCTGTATATGGATCACAGTATACCCGAACAAATTACAGTAGCACATGGCATCGACCACAATGAACTAGCTTGTAATTTGACTGCCTACAGCAGGATTTCCCTTTGTACTAACCGGACTCCACCAGTTAAGTGCGTTGGGCATGTTTACAATGTATTGACGGTTGGCAGATTTTGATAATGTTTTGAGGTGATCCAAATGTGAAAAGTGTTCGGCCTCGGCGGGATTCGAACCGACGCATGGTCGCCACCCTCACTTTAGTACCGCGAGTGCTCTACCAGCTGAGCTACGAGACCACGCCGGAGGACCTTCGACTTTCTGCATATGGATCACAGTATACCCGAACAAATTACAGTAGCACATGGCATCGGGCGCAGTGAACTAGCTTGTAATTTGACTGCCTACAGCAGGATTTCCCTTTGTACTAACCGGACTCCACCAGTTAAGTGCATTGGGCATGTTTACAATGTGATGATGGTTGACAGATTTTGATAATGTTTTGAGGTGATCCAAATGTGAAAATTGTTTGGCCTCGGCGGGATTCGAACCGACGCATGGTCGCCACCCTCGCTTTAGTACCGCGAGTTCTCTACCAGCTGAGCTACGAGACCACGCCGGAGGACCTTCGACTTTCTGCATATGGATCACAGTATACCCGAACAAATTACAGTAGCACATTGCATCGACCACAATGAACTAGCTTGTAATTTGACTGCCTACAGCAGGATTTCCCTTTGTACTAACCGGACTCCACCAGTTAAGTGCATTGGGCATGTTTACAATGTATTGATGGTTGGCAGATTTTGATAATGTTTTGAGGTGATCCAAATGTGAAAATTGTTTGGCCTCGGCGAGATTCGAACCGACGCATGGTCGCCACCCTCACTTTCGTACCGCGAGTGCTCTACCAGCTGAGCTACGAGACCACGCCGGAGGACCTTCGACTTTCTGCATATGGATCACAGTATACCCGAACAAATTACAGTAGCACATGGCATCGACCACAGTGAACTAGCTTGTAATTTGACTGCCTACAGCAGGATTTCCCTTTGTACTAACCGGACTCCACCAGTTAAGTGCATTGGGCATGTTTACAATGTGATGATGGTTGACAGATTTTGATAATGTTTTGAGGTGATCCAAATGTGAAAAGTGTTTGGCCTCCGCGGGATTCGAACCGACGCATGGTCGCCAGCCTCGCTTTAGTACCGCGAGTTCTCTACCAGCTGAGCTACGAGACCACGCCGGAGGACCTTCGACTTTGTGCATATGGATCACAGTATACCCGAACAAATTACAGTAGCACATGGCATCGACCACAATGAACTAGCTTGTAATTTGACTGCCTACAGCAGGATTTCCCTTTGTACTAACCGGACTCCACCAGTTAAGTGCATTGGGCATGTTTACAATGTATTGATGGTTGGCAGATTTTGATAATGTTTTGAGGTGATCCAAATGTGAAACGTCTTTGGCCTCAGCGGGATTCGAACCGACGCATGGTCGCCACCCTCGCTTTAGTACCGCGAGTGCTCTACCAGCTGAGCTACGAGACCACGCCGGAGGACCTTCGACTTTCTGCATATGGATCACAGTATACCCGAACAAATTACAGTAGCACATCTTATCGACCACAATGAACTATCTTGTAATTTGACTGCCTACAGCAGGATTTCCCTTTGTACTAACCGGACTCCACCAGTTAAGTGCATTGGGCATGTTTACAATGTATTGATGGTTGGCAGATTTTGATAATGTTTTGAGGTGATCCAAATGTGAAAAGTGTTTGGCCTCCGCGGGATTCGAACCGACGCATGGTCGCCAGCCTCGCTTTAGTACCGCGAGTGCTCTACCAGCTGAGCTACGAGACCACGCCGGAGGACCTTCGACTTTCTGCATATGGATCACAGTATACCCGAATAAATTACAGTAGCACATGGCATCGACCACAATGAACTAGCTTGTAATTTGACTGCCTACAGCAGGATTTCCCTTTGTACTAACCGGACTCCACCAGTGAAGTGCATTGGGCATGTTTACAAGGTATTGATGGTTGGCAGATTTTGATAATGTTTTGAGGTGATCCAAATGTGAAACGTCTTTGGCCTCCACGGGATTCGAACCGACGCATGGTCGCCACCCTCACTTTAGTACCGCGAGTGCTCTACCAGCTGAGCTACGAGACCACGCCGGAGGACCTTCGACTTTCTGCATATGGATCACAGTATACCCGAACAAATTACAGTAGCACATGGCATCGACCACAGTGAACTAGCTTGTAATTTGACTGCCTACAGCAGGATTTCCCATTGTACTAACCGGACTCCACCAGTTAAGTGCATTGGGCATGTTTACAATGTGATGATGGTTGACAGATTTTGATAATGTTTTGAGGTGATCCAAATGTGAAAAGTGTTTGGCCTCCGCGGGATTCGAACCGACGCATGGTCGCCAGCCTCGCTTTAGTACCGCGAGTTCTCTACCAGCTGAGCTACGAGACCACGCCGGAGGACCTTCGACTTTCTGCATATGGATCACAGTATACCCGAACAAATTACAGTAGCACATGGCATCGACCACAATGAACTAGCTTGTAATTTGACTGCCGACAGCAGGATTTCCCTTTGTACTAACCGGACTCCACCAGTTAAGTGCATTGGGCATGTTTACAAGGTATTGATGGTTGGCAGATTTTGATAATGTTTTGAGGTGATCCAAATGTGAAAAGTCTTTGGCCTCCACGGGATTCGAACCGACGCATGGTCGCCACCCTCACTTTCGTACCGCGAGTGCTCTACCAGCTGAGCTACGAGACCACGCCGGAGGACCTTCGACTTTCTGCATATGGATCACAGTATACCCGAACAAATTACAGTAGCACATGGCATCGACCACAGTGAACTAGCTTGTAATTTGACTGCCTACAGCAGGATTTCCCATTGTACTAACCGGACTCCACCAGTTAAGTGCATTGGGCATGTTTACAATGTGATGATGGTTGACAGATTTTGATAATGTTTTGAGGTGATCCAAATGTGAAAATTGTTTGGCCTCGGCGGGATTCGAACCGACGCATGGTCGCCACCCTCGCTTTAGTACCGCGAGTGCTCTACCAGCTGAGCTACGAGACCACGCCGGAGGACCTTCGACTTTCTGCATATGGATCACAGTATACCCGAATAAATTACAGTAGCACATGGCATCGACCACAATGAACTAGCTTGTAATTTGACTGCCTACAGCAGGATTTCCCTTTGTACTAACCGGACTCCACCAGTTAAGTGCATTGGGCATGTTTACAATGTATTGATGGTTGGCAGATTTTGATAATGTTTTGAGGTGATCCAAATGTGAAACGTCTTTGGCCTCAGCGGGATTCGAACCGACGCATGGTCGCCACCCTCGCTTTAGTACCGCGAGTGCTCTACCAGCTGAGCTACGAGACCACGCCGGAGGACCTTCGACTTTCTGCATATGGATCACAGTATACCCGAACAAATTACAGTAGCACATGGCATCGACCACAGTGAACTAGCTTGTAATTTGACTGCCTACAGCAGGATTTCCCTTTGTACTAACCGGACTCCACCAGTTAAGTGCATTGGGCATGTTTACAATGTATTGATGGTTGGCAGATTTTGATAATGTTTTGAGGTGATCCAAATGTGAAAAGTGTTTGGCCTCGGCGGGATTCGAACCGACGCATGGTCGCCACCCTCGCTTTAGTACCGCGAGTGCTCTACCAGCTGAGCTACGAGACCACGCCGGAGGACCTTCGACTTTCTGCATATGGATCACAGTATACCCGAACAAATTACAGTAGCACATGGCATCGACCACAATGAACTAGCTTGTAATTTGACTGCCTACAGCAGGATTTCCCTTTGTACTAACCGGACTCCACCAGTGAAGTGCATTGGGCATGTTTACAATGTATTGATGGTTGGCAGATTTTGATAATGTTTTGAGGTGATCCAAATGTGAAAAGTCTTTGGCCTCCACGGGATTCGAACCGACGCATGGTCGCCACCCTCACTTTAGTACCGCGAGTGCTCTACCAGCTGAGCTACGAGACCACGCCGGAGGACCTTCGACTTTCTGCATATGGATCACAGTATACCCGAACAAATTACAGTAGCACATGGCATCGACCACAGTGAACTAGCTTGTAATTTGACTGCCTACAGCAGGATTTCCCTTTGTACTAACCGGACTCCACCAGTTAAGTGCATTGGGCATGTTTACAAGGTATTGATGGTTGGCAGATTTTGATAATGTTTTGAGGTGATCCAAATGTGAAAAGTCTTTGGCCTCCACGGGATTCGAACCGACGCATGGTCGCCACCCTCACTTTCGTACCGCGAGTGCTCTACCAGCTGAGCTACGAGACCACGCCGGAGGACCTTCGACTTTCTGCATATGGATCACAGTATACCCGAACAAATTACAGTAGCACATGGCATCGACCACAGTGAACTAGCTTGTAATTTGACTGCCTACAGCAGGATTTCCCATTGTACTAACCGGACTCCACCAGTTAAGTGCATTGGGCATGTTTACAATGTGATGATGGTTGACAGATTTTGATAATGTTTTGAGGTGATCCAAATGTGAAAAGTGTTTGGCCTCCGCGGGATTCGAACCGACGCATGGTCGCCGCCCTCGCTTTAGTACCGCGAGTGCTCTACCAGCTGAGCTACGAGACCACGCCGGAGGACCTTCGACTTTCTGCACATGGATCACAGTATACCCGAATAAATTACAGTAGCACATGGCATCGACCACAATGAACTAGCTTGTAATTTGACTGCCTACAGCAGGATTTCCCTTTGTACTAACCGGACTCCACCAGTTAAGTGCATTGGGCATGTTTACAATGTATTGATGGTTGGCAGATTTTGATAATGTGTGATGATGTTTGACAGATTTTGATAATGTTTTGAGGTGATCCAAATGTGAAACGTCTTTGGCCTCAGCGGGATTCGAACCGACGCATGGTCGCCACCCTCGCTTTAGTACCGCGAGTGCTCTACCAGCTGAGCTACGAGACCACGCCGGAGGACCTTCGACTTTCTGCATATGGATCACAGTATACCCGAACAAATTACAGTAGCACATGGCATCGACCACAGTGAACTAGCTTGTAATTTGACTGCCTACAGCAGGATTTCCCTTTGTACTAACCGGACTCCACCAGTTAAGTGCATTGGGCATGTTTACAATGTGATGATGGTTGACAGATTTTGATAATGTTTTGAGGTGATCCAAATGTGAAAAGTGTTTGGCCTCGGCGGGATTCGAACCGACGCATGGTCGCCACCCTCGCTTTAGTACCGCGAGTGCTCTACCAGCTGAGCTACGAGACCACGCCGGAGGACCTTCGACTTTCTGCATATGGATCACAGTATACCCGAACAAATTACAGTAGCACATTGCATCGACCACACTGAACTAGCTTGTAATTTGACTGCCTACAGCAGGATTTCCCTTTGTACTAACCGGACTCCACCAGTTAAGTGCATTGGGCATGTTTACAATGTATTGATGGTTGGCAGATTTTGATAATGTTTTGAGGTGATCCAAATGTGAAAAGTGTTTGGCCTCCGCGGGATTCGTACCGACGCATGGTCGCCACCCTCACTTCAGTACCGCGAGTGCTCTACCAGCTGAGCTACGAGACCACGCCGGAGGACCTTCGACTTTCTGCATATGGATCACAGTATACCCGAACAAATTACAGTAGCACATGGCATCGACCACAGTGAACTAGCTTGTAATTTGACTGCCTACAGCAGGATTTCCCTTTGTTCTAACCGGACTGCACCAGTTAAGTGCATTGGGCATGTTTACAATGTATTGATGGTTGGCAGATTTTGATAATGTTTTGAGGTGATCCAAATGTGAAAAGTGTTTGGCCTCAGCGGGATTCGAACCGACGCATGGTCGCCAGCCTCGCTTCAGTACCGCGAGTGCTCTACCAGCTGAGCTACGAGACCACGCCGGATGACCTTCGACTTTCTGCATATGGATCACAGTATACCCGAATAAATTACAGTAGCACATGGCATCGACCACAATGAACTAGCTTGTAATTTGACTGCCTACAGCAGGATTTCCCTATGTACTAACCGGACTCCACCAGTTTAGTGCATTGGGCATGTTTACAATGTATTGATGGTTGGCAGATTTTGATAATGTTTTGAGGTGATCCAAATGTGAAAATTGTTTGGCCTCGGCGGGATTCGAACCGACGCATGGTCGCCACCCTCACTTTAGTACCGCGAGTGCTCTACCAGCTGAGCTACGAGACCACGCCGGAGGACCTTCGACTTTCTGCATATGGATCACAGTATACCCGAACAAATTACAGTAGCACATGGCATCGACCACAGTGAACTAGCTTGTAATTTGACTGCCTACAGCAGGATTTCCCTTTGTACTAACCGGACTCCACCAGTTAAGTGCATTGGGCATGTTTTCAATGTATTGATGGTTGACAGATTTTGATAATGTTTTGAGGTGGTTCAAATGTGAAAAGTGTTTGGCCTCAGCGGGATTCGAACCGACGCATGGTCGCCACCCTCACTTCAGTACCGCGAGTGCTCTACCAGCTGAGCTACGAGACCACGCCGGAGGACCTTCGACTTTCTGCATATGGATCACAGTATACCCGAACAAATTACAGTAGCACATGGCATCGACCACAGTGAACTAGCTTGTAATTTGACTGCCTATAGCAGGATTTCCCTTTGTACTAACCGGACTCCACCAGTTAAGTGCATTGGGCATGTTTACAATGTATTGATGGTTGGCAGATTTTGATAATGTTTTGAGGTGATCCAAATGTGAAAAGTGTTTGGCCTCAGCGGGATTCGAACCGACGCATGGTCGCCACCCTCACTTTAGTACCGCGAGTGCTCTACCAGCTGAGCTACGAGACCACGCCGGATGACCTTCGACTTTCTGCATATGGATCACAGTATACCCGAATAAATTACAGTAGCACATGGCATCGACCACAATGAACTAGCTTGTAATTTGACTGCCTACAGCAGGATTTCCCTTTGTACTAACCGGACTCCACCAGTTTAGTGCATTGGGCATGTTTACAAAGTATTGATGGTTGGCAGATTTTGATAATGTTTTGAGGTGATCCAAATGTGAAAATTGTTTGGCCTCGGCGGGATTCGAACCGACGCATGGTCGCCACCCTCACTTTAGTACCGCGAGTGCTCTACCAGCTGAGCTACGAGAACACGCCGGAGGACCTTCGACTTTCTGCATATGGATCACAGTATACCCGAACAAATTACAGTAGCACATGGCATCGACCACAATGAACTAGCTTGTAATTTGACTGCCTACAGCAGGATTTCCCTTTGTACTAACCGGACTCCACCAGTTAAGTGCATTGGGCATGTTTTCAATGTATTGATGGTTGGCAGATTTTGATAATGTTTTGAGGTGGTTCAAATGTGAAAAGTGTTTGGCCTCAGCGGGATTCGAACCGACGCATGGTCGCCACCCTCGCTTTAGTACCGCGAGTGCTCTACCAGCTGAGCTACGAGACCACGCCGGAGGACCTTCGACTTTCTGCATATGGATCACAGTATACCCGAACAAATTACAGTAGCACATGGCATCGACCACAATGAACTAGCTTGTAATTTGACTGCCTACAGCAGGATTTCCCTTTGTACTAACCGGACTCCACCAGTTAAGTGCATTGGGCATGTTTACAATGTATTGATGGTTGGCAGATTTTGATAATGTTTTGAGGTGGTTCAAATTTGAAAAGTGTTTGGACTCCGCGGGATTCGAACCGACGCATGGTCGCCACCCTCGCTTTAGTACCGCGAGTGCTCTACCAGCTGAGCTACGAGACCACGCCGGAGGACCTTCGACTTTCTGCATATGGATCACAGTATACCCGAACAAATTACAGTACTACATGGCATCGACCACAGTGAACTAGCTTGTAATTTGACTGCCTACAGCAGGATTTCCCTTTGTACTAACCGGACTCCACCAGTTAAGTGCATTGGGCATGTTTACAATGTATTGATGGTTGGCAGATTTTGATAATGTTTTGAGGTGATCCAAATGTGAAAATTGTTTGGCCTCCGCGGGATTCGAACCGACGCATGGTCGCCACCCTCACTTTAGTACTTCGAGTGCTCTTCCAGCTGAGCTACGAGACCACGCCGGAGGACCTTCGACTTTCTGCATATGGATCACAGTATACCCGAACAAATTACAGTAGCACATGGCATCGACCACAGTGAACTAGCTTGTAATTTGACTGCCTACAGCAGGATTTCCCATTGTACTAACCGGACTCCACCAGTTAAGTGCATTGGGCATGTTTACAATGTATTGATGGTTGGCAGATTTTGATAATGTTTTGAGGTTATCTAAATGTGAAAAGTCTTTGGCCTCGGCGGGATTCGAACCGACGCATGGTCGCCACCCTCACTTCAGTACCGCGAGTGCTCTACCAGCTGAGCTACGAGACCACGCCGGAGGACCTTCGACTTTCTGCATATGGATCACAGTATACCCGAACAAATTACAGTAGCACATGGCATCGACCACAATGAACTAACTTGTAATTTGACTGCCTACAGCAGGATTTCCCTTTGTACTAACCGGACTCCACCAGTTAAGTGCATTGGGCATGTTTACAATGTATTGATGGTTGGCAGATTTTGATAATGTTTACAGGTGTTTCAAATGTGAAAAGTGTTTGACCTCGGCGGGATTCGAACCGACGCATGGTCGCCACCCTTGCTTTAGTACTGCGAGCACTCTACCAGCTGAGCTACGAGACCACGCCGGAGGACCTTCGACTTTCTGCATATGGATCACAGTATACCCGAACAAATTACAGTAGCACATGGCATCGACCACAATGAACTAGCTTGTAATTTGACTGCCTACAGCAGGATTTCCCTTTGTACTAACCGGACTCCACCAGTTAAGTGCATTGGGTATGTTTACAATGTATTGATGGTTGGCAGATTTTGATAATGTTTTGACGTGATCCAAATGTGAAAAGTGTTTGGCCTCGGCGGGATTCGAAACGACGCGTGGTCGCCACCCTCGCTTTAGTACTGCGAGTACTCTACCAGCTGAGCTACGAGACCACGCCGGAGGACCTTCGACTTTCTGCATATGGATCACAGTATACCCGAACAAATTACAGTAGCACATGGCATCGACCACAGTGAACTAGCTTGTAATTTGACTGCCTACAGCAGGATTTCCCTTTGTACTAACCGGACTCCACCAGTTAAGTGCTTTGGGTATGTTTACAATGTATTGATGGTTGGCAGATTTTGATAATGTTTTGAGGTGGTTCAAATGTGAAAAGTGTTTGACCTCGGCGGGATTCGAACCGACGCATGGTCGCCACCCTCGCTTTAGTACCGCGAGTACTCTACCAGCTGAGCTACGAGACCACGCCGGAGGACCTTCGACTTTCTGCATATGGATCACAGTATACCCGAACAAATTACAGTAGCACATGGCATCGACCACAGTGAACTAGCTTGTAATTTGACTGCCTACAGCAGGATTTCCCTTTGTACTAACCGGACTCCACCAGTTAAGTGCATTGGGCATGTTTACAATGTATTGATGGTTGGCAGATTTTGATAATGTTTTGAGGTGATCCAAATGTGAAAAGTGTTTGGCCTCGGCGGGATTCGAACCGACGCATGGTCGCCACCCTCACTTTCGTACCGCGAGTGCTCTACCAGCTGAGCTACGAGACCACGCCGGAGGACCTTCGACTTTCTGCATATGGATCACAGTATACCCGAACAAATTACAGTAGCACATGGCATCGACCACAGTGAACTAGCTTGTAATTTGACTGCCTACAGCAGGATTTCCCTTTGTACTAACCGGACTCCACCAGTTAAGTGCTTTGGGTATGTTTACAATGTATTGATGGTTGGCAGATTTTGATAATGTTTTGAGGTTATCTAAATGTGAAAAGTCTTTGGCCTCGGCGGGATTCGAACCGACGCATGGTCGCCACCCTCACTTTCGTACCGCGAGTGCTCTACCAGCTGAGCTACGAGACCACGCCGGAGGACCTTCGACTTTCTGCATATGGATCACAGTATACCCGAACAAATTACAGTAGCACATGGCATCGACCACAATGAACTAACTTGTAATTTGACTGCCTACAGCAGGATTTCCCTTTGTACTAACCGGACTCCACCAGTTAAGTGCATTGGGCATGTTTACAATGTATTGATGGTTGGCAGATTTTGATAATGTTTACAGGTGTTTCAAATGTGAAAATTGTTTGACCTCGGCGGGATTCGAACCGACGCATGGTCGCCACCCTTGCTTTAGTACTGCGAGCACTCTACCAGCTGAGCTACGAGACCACGCCGGAGGACCTTCGACTTTCTGCATATGGATCACAGTATACCCGAACAAATTACAGTAGCACATGGCATCGACCACAATGAACTAGCTTGTAATTTGACTGCCTACAGCAGGATTTCCCTTTGTACTAACCGGACTCCACCAGTTAAGTGCATTGGGTATGTTTACAATGTATTGATGGTTGGCAGATTTTGATAATGTTTTGAGGTGATCCAAATGTGAAAAGTGTTTGGCCTCGGCGGGATTCGAAACGACGCGTGGTCGCCACCCTCGCTTTAGTACTGCGAGTACTCTACCAGCTGAGCTACGAGACCACGCCGGAGGACCTTCGACTTTCTGCATATGGATCACAGTATACCCGAACAAATTACAGTAGCACATGGCATCGACCACAGTGAACTAGCTTGTAATTTGACTGCCTACAGCAGGATTTCCCTTTGTACTAACCGGACTCCACCAGTTAAGTGCATTGGGCATGTTTACAATGTATTGATGGTTGGCAGATTTTGATAATGTTTTGAGGTGGTTCAAATGTGAAAAGTGTTTGACCTCGGCGGGATTCGAACCGACGCATGGTCGCCACCCTTGCTTTAGTACCGCGAGTACTCTACCAGCTGAGCTACGAGACCACGCCGGAGGACCTTCGACTTTCTGCATATGGATCACAGTATACCCGAACAAATTACAGTAGCACATGGCATCGACCACAATGAACTAGCTTGTAATTTGACTGCCTACAGCAGGATTTCCCTTTGTACTAACCGGACTCCACCAGTTAAGTGCATTGGGTATGTTTACAATGTATTGATGGTTGGCAGATTTTGATAATGTTTTGACGTGATCCAAATGTGAAAAGTGTTTGGCCTCGGCGGGATTCGAAACGACGCGTGGTCGCCACCCTCGCTTTAGTACTGCGAGTACTCTACCAGCTGAGCTACGAGACCACGCCGGAGGACCTTCGACTTTCTGCATATGGATCACAGTATACCCGAACAAATTACAGTAGCACATGGCATCGACCACAGTGAACTAGCTTGTAATTTGACTGCCTACAGCAGGATTTCCCTTTGTACTAACCGGACTCCACCAGTTAAGTGCTTTGGGTATGTTTACAATGTATTGATGGTTGGCAGATTTTGATAATGTTTTGAGGTGGTTCAAATGTGAAAAGTGTTTGACCTCGGCGGGATTCGAACCGACGCATGGTCGCCACCCTCGCTTTAGTACCGCGAGTACTCTACCAGCTGAGCTACGAGACCACGCCGGAGGACCTTCGACTTTCTGCATATGGATCACAGTATACCCGAACAAATTACAGTAGCACATGGCATCGACCACAGTGAACTAGCTTGTAATTTGACTGCCTACAGCAGGATTTCCCTTTGTACTAACCGGACTCCACCAGTTAAGTGCATTGGGCATGTTTACAATGTATTGATGGTTGGCAGATTTTGATAATGTTTTGAGGTGATCCAAATGTGAAAAGTGTTTGGCCTCGGCGGGATTCGAACCGACGCATGGTCGCCACCCTCACTTTCGTACCGCGAGTGCTCTACCAGCTGAGCTACGAGACCACGCCGGAGGACCTTCGACTTTCTGCATATGGATCACAGTATACCCGAACAAATTACAGTAGCACATGGCATCGACCACAGTGAACTAGCTTGTAATTTGACTGCCTACAGCAGGATTTCCCTTTGTACTAACCGGACTCCACCAGTTAAGTGCTTTGGGTATGTTTACAATGTATTGATGGTTGGCAGATTTTGATAATGTTTTGAGGTTATCTAAATGTGAAAAGTCTTTGGCCTCGGCGGGATTCGAACCGACGCATGGTCGCCACCCTCACTTTCGTACCGCGAGTGCTCTACCAGCTGAGCTACGAGACCACGCCGGAGGACCTTCGACTTTCTGCATATGGATCACAGTATACCCGAACAAATTACAGTAGCACATGGCATCGACCACAATGAACTAACTTGTAATTTGACTGCCTACAGCAGGATTTCCCTTTGTACTAACCGGACTCCACCAGTTAAGTGCATTGGGCATGTTTACAATGTATTGATGGTTGGCAGATTTTGATAATGTTTACAGGTGTTTCAAATGTGAAAATTGTTTGACCTCGGCGGGATTCGAACCGACGCATGGTCGCCACCCTTGCTTTAGTACTGCGAGCACTCTACCAGCTGAGCTACGAGACCACGCCGGAGGACCTTCGACTTTCTGCATATGGATCACAGTATACCCGAACAAATTACAGTAGCACATGGCATCGACCACAATGAACTAGCTTGTAATTTGACTGCCTACAGCAGGATTTCCCTTTGTACTAACCGGACTCCACCAGTTAAGTGCATTGGGTATGTTTACAATGTATTGATGGTTGGCAGATTTTGATAATGTTTTGAGGTGATCCAAATGTGAAAAGTGTTTGGCCTCGGCGGGATTCGAAACGACGCGTGGTCGCCACCCTCGCTTTAGTACTGCGAGTACTCTACCAGCTGAGCTACGAGACCACGCCGGAGGACCTTCGACTTTCTGCATATGGATCACAGTATACCCGAACAAATTACAGTAGCACATGGCATCGACCACAGTGAACTAGCTTGTAATTTGACTGCCTACAGCAGGATTTCCCTTTGTACTAACCGGACTCCACCAGTTAAGTGCATTGGGCATGTTTACAATGTATTGATGGTTGGCAGATTTTGATAATGTTTTGAGGTGGTTCAAATGTGAAAAGTGTTTGACCTCGGCGGGATTCGAACCGACGCATGGTCGCCACCCTTGCTTTAGTACCGCGAGTACTCTACCAGCTGAGCTACGAGACCACGCCGGAGGACCTTCGACTTTCTGCATATGGATCACAGTATACCCGAACAAATTACAGTAGCACATGGCATCGACCACAGTGAACTAGCTTGTAATTTGACTGCCTACAGCAGGATTTCCCTTTGTACTAACCGGACTCCACCAGTTAAGTGCATTGGGCATGTTTACAATGTATTGATGGTTGGCAGATTTTGATAATGTTTTGAGGTGATCCAAATGTGAAAATTGTTTGGCCTCGGCGGGAATCGAACCGACGCATGGTCGCCACCCTCACTTTAGTACCGCGAGTGCTCTACCAGCTGAGCTACGAGACCGCGCGGGAGGACCTTCGACTTTCTGCATATGGATCACAGTATACCCGAATAAATTACAGTAGCACATGGCATCGACCACAATGAACTAGCTTGTAATTTGACTGCCAAAAGCAGGATTTCCCTTTGTACTAACCGGACTCCACCAGTTAAGTGCATTGGGCATGTTTACAATGTATTGATGGTTGGCAGATTTTGATAATGTTTTGAGGTGATCCAAATGTGAAAAGTGTTTGGCCTCGGCGGGATTCGAACCGACGCATGGTCGCCACCCTCACTTTAGTACCGCGAGTGCTCTACCAGCTGAGCTACGAGACCACGCCGGAGGACCTTCGACTTTCTGCATATGGATCACAGTATACCCGAACAAATTACAGTAGCACATGGCATCGACCACAGTGAACTAGCTTGTAATTTGACTGCCTACAGCAGGATTTCCCTTTGTACTAACCGGACTCCACCAGTTAAGTGCATTGGGCATGTTTACAATGTATTGATGGTTGACAGATTTTGATAATGTTTTGAGGTGATCCAAATGTGAAAAGTGTTTGGGCTCGGCGGGATTCGAACTGACGCATGGTCACCACCCTCGCTTTAGTACCGCGATTGCTCTACCAGCTGAGCTACGAGACCACGCCGGAGGACCTTCGACTTTCTGCATATGGATCACAGTATACCCGAACAAATTACAGTAGCACATGGCATCGACCACAGTGAACTAGCTTGTAATTTGACTGCCTACAGCAGGATTTCCCTTTGTACTAACCGGACTCCACCAGTTAAGTGCATTGGGTATGTTTACAATGTATTGATGGTTGACAGATTTTGATAATGTTTTGAGGTGGTTCAAATGTGAAATTCTTTGGACTCCGCGGGATTCGAACCGACGCATGGTCGCCACCCTCACTTTAGTACCGCGAGTGCTCTACCAGCTGAGCTACGAGACCACGCCGGAGGACCTTCGAATTTCTGCATATGGATCACAGTATACCCGAACAAATTACAGTAGCACATGGCATCGACCACAGTGAACTAGCTTGTAATTTGACTGCCTACAGCAGGATTTCCCTTTGTACTAACCGGACTCCACCAGTTACGTGCATTGGGCATGTTTACAATGTATTGATGGTTGGCAGATTTTGATAATGTTTTGAGGTGGTTCAAATGTGAAAAGTCTTTGGACTCCGCGGGATTCGAACCGACGCATGGTCGCCACCCTCGCTTTAGTACCGCGAGTACTCTACCAGCTGAGCTACGAGACCACGCCGGAGGACCTTCGACTTTCTGCAAATGGATCACAGTATACCCGAACAAATTACAGTAGCACATGGCATCGACCACAATGAACTAACTTGTAATTTGACTGCCTACAGCAGGATTTCCCTTTGTACTAACCGGACTCCACCAGTTAAGTGCATTGGGCATGTTTACAATGTATTGATGGTTGGCAGATTTGGATAATGTTTTGAGGTGATCCAAATGTGAAAATTGTTTGGCCTCGGCGGGATTCGAACCGACGCATGGTCGCCACCCTCACTTTAGTACCGCGAGTGCTCTACCAGCTGAGCTACGAGACCACGCGGGAGGACCTTCGACTTTCTGCAAATGGATCACAGTATACCCGAATAAATTACAGTAGCACATGGCATCGACCACAATGAACTAGCTTGTAATTTGACTGCCTACAGCAGGATTTCCCTTTGTACTAACCGGACTCCACCAGTTAAGTGCATTGGGCATGTTTACAATGTATTGATGGTTGGCAGATTTTGATAATGTTTTGAGGTGATCCAAATGTGAAAAGTGTTTGGCCTCGGCGGGATTCGAACCGACGCATGGTCGCCACCCTCACTTCAGTACCGCGAGTGCTCTACCAGCTGAGCTACGAGACCACGCCGGAGGACCTTCGACTTTCTGCATATGGATCACAGTATACCCGAACAAATTACAGTAGCACATGGCATCGACCACAATGAACTAACTTGTAATTTGACTGCCTACAGCAGGATTTCCCTTTGTACTAACCGGACTCCACCAGTTAAGTGCATTGGGCGTGTTTACAATGTATTGATGGTTGGCAGATTTTGATAATGTTTTGAGGTGATCCAAATGTGAAAACTGTTTGGGCTCGGCGGGATTCGAACCGACGCATGGTCGCCACCCTCACTTTAGTACCGCTAGTGCTCTACCAGCTGAGCTACGAGACCACGCCGGAGGACCTTCGACTTTCTGCATATGGATCACAGTATACCCGAACAAATTACAGTAGCACATGGCATCGACCACAGTGAACTAGCTTGTAGTTTGACTGCCTACAGCAGGATTTCCTTTTGTACTAACCGGACTCCACCAGTTAAGTGCATTGGGCATGTTTACAATGTATTGATGGTTGGCAGATTTTGATAATGTTTTGAGGTGATCCAAATGTGAAAAGTGTTTGGCCTCAGCGGGATTCGAACCGACGCATGGTCGCCACCCTCACTTTAGTACCGCGAGTGCTCTACCAGCTGAGCTACGAGACCACGCCGGAGGACCTTCGACTTTCTGCATATGGATCACAGTATACCCGAACAAATTACAGTAGCACATGGCATCGACCACAATGAACTAGCTTGTAATTTGACTGCCTACAGCAGGATTTCCCTTTGTACTAACCGGACTCCACCAGTTAAGTGCATTGGGCATGTTTACAATGTATTGATGGTTGGCAGATTTTGATAATGTTTTGAGGTGATCCAAATGTGAAAATTGTTTGGCCTCGGCGGGATTCGAACCGACGCATGGTCGCCACCCTCACTTTAGTACCGCGAGTGCTCTACCAGCTGAGCTACGAGACCACGCCGGAGGACCTTCGACTTTCTGCATATGGATCACAGTATACCCGAACAAATTACAGTAGCACATGGCATCGACCACAATGAACTAGCTTGTAATTTGACTGCCTACAGCAGGATTTCCCTTTGTACTAACCGGACTCCACCAGTTAAGTGCATTGGGCATGTTTACAATGTATTGATGGTTGGCAGATTTTGATAACGTTTTGAGGTGATCCAAATGTGAAAAGTTTTTGGCCTCCGCGGGATTCGAACCGACGCATGGTCGCCACCCTCACTTCAGTACCGCGAGTGCTCTACCAGCTGAGCTACGAGAACACGCCGGAGGACCTTCGACTTTCTGCATATGGATCACAGTATACCCGAACAAATTACAGTAGCACATGGCATCGACCACAGTGAACTAGCTTGTAATTTGACTGCCTACAGCAGGATTTCCCATTGTACTAACCGGACTCCACCAGTTAAGTGCTTTGGGTATGTTTACAATGTATTGATGGTTGGCAGATTTTGATAATGTTTTGAGGTGATCCAAATGTGAAAAGTGTTTGGCCTCGGCGGGATTCGAACCGACGCATGCTCGCCACCCTCACTTTAGTACTTCGAGTGCTCTACCAGCTGAGCTACGAGACCACGCCGGAGGACCTTCGACTTTCTGCATATGGATCACAGTATACCCGAACAAATTACAGTAGCACATGGCATCGACCACAATGAACTAGCTTGTAATTTGACTGCCTACAGCAGGATTTCCCTTTGTACTAACCGGACTCCACCAGTTAAGTGCATTGGGCATGTTTACAATGTATTGATGGTTGGCAGATTTTGATAATGTTTTGAGGTGATCCAAATGTGAAAATTGTTTGGCCTCGGCGGGATTCGAACCGACGCATGGTCGCCACCCTCACTTTAGTACTTCGAGTGCTCTACCAGCTGAGCTACGAGACCACGCCGGAGGACCTTCGACTTTCTGCATATGGATCACAGTATACCCGAACAAATTACAGTAGCACATGGCATCGACCACAGTGAACTAGCTTGTAATTTGACTGCCTACAGCAGGATTTCCCTTTGTACTAACCGGACTCCACCAGTTAAGTGCTTTGGGTATGTTTACAATGTATTGATGGTTGGCAGATTTTGATAATGTTTTGAGGTGATCCAAATGTGAAAAGTGTTTGGCCTCGGCGGGATTCGAACCGACGCATGGTCGCCACCCTCACTTTAGTACCGCGAGTGCTCTACCAGCTGAGCTACGAGACCACGCCGGAGGACCTTCGACTTTCTGCATATGGATCACAGTATACCCGAACAAATTACAGTAGCACATTGCATCGACCACAGTGAACTAGCTTGTAATTTGACTGCCTACAGCAGGATTTCCCTTTGTACTAACCGGACTCCACCAGTTAAGTGCATTGGGCATGTTTACAATGTATTGATGGTTGGCAGATTTTGATAATGTTTTGAGGTGATCCAAATGTGAAAATTGTTTGGCCTCGGCGGGATTCGAACCGACGCATGGTCGCCACCCAAACTTTAGTACTTCGAGTGCTCTACCAGCTGAGCTACGAGACCACGCCGGAGGACCTTCGACTTTCTGCATATGGATCACAGTATACCCGAACAAATTACAGTAGCACATGGCATCGACCACAGTGAACTAGCTTGTAATTTGACTGCCTACAGCAGGATTTCCCTTTGTACTAACCGGACTCCACCAGTTAAGTGCATTGGGCATGTTTACAATGTATTGATGGTTGGCAGATTTTGATAATGTTTTGAGGTGATCCAAATGTGAAAAGTGTTTGGCCTCGGCGGGATTCGAACCGACGCATGGTCGCCACCCTCGCTTTAGTACCGCGAGTGCTCTACCAGCTGAGCTACGAGACCACGCCGGAGGACCTTCGACTTTCTGCATATGGATCACAGTATACCCGAACAAATTACAGTAGCACATGGCATCGACCACAGTGAACTAGCTTGTAATTTGACTGCCTACAGCAGGATTTCCCTTTGTACTAACCGGACTCCACCAGTTAAGTGCATAGGGCATGTTTACAATGTATTGATGGTTGGCAGATTTTGATAATGTTTTGAGGTGATCCAAATGTGAAAAGTGTTTGGCCTCAGCGGGATTCGAACCGACGCATGGTCGCCACCCTCACTTTAGTACCGCGAGTGCTCTACCAGCTGAGCTACGAGACCACGCCGGAGGACCTTCGACTTTCTGCATATGGATCACAGTATACCCGAACAAATTACAGTAGCACATTGCATCGACCACAGTGAACTAGCTTGTAATTTGACTGCCTACAGCAGGATTTCCCTTTGTACTAACCGGACTCCACCAGTTAAGTGCATTGGGCATGTTTACAATGTATTGATGGTTGGCAGATTTTGATAATGTTTTGAGGTGATCCAAATGTGAAAATTGTTTGGCCTCGGCGAGATTCGAACCGACGCATGGTCGCCACCCTCACTTTAGTACCGCGAGTGCTCTACCAGCTGAGCTACGAGACCACGCCGGAGGACCTTCGACTTTCTGCATATGGATCACAGTATACCCGAACCAGTTACAGTAGCACATGGCATCGACCACAATGAACTAACTTGTAATTTGACTGCCTACAGCAGGATTTCCCTTTGTACTAACCGGACTCCACCAGTTAAGTGCATTGGGCATGTTTACAATGTATTGATGGTTGGCAGATTTTGATAATGTTTTGAGTTGATCCAAATGTGAAAATTGTTTGGCCTCGGCGGGATTCGAACCGACGCATGGTCGCCACCCTCACTTCAGTACCGCGAGTGCTCTACTAGCTGAGCTACGAGACCACGCCGGAGGACCTTCGACTTTCTGCATATGGATCACATTATACCCGAACAAATTACAGTAGCACATGGCATCGACCACAATGAACTAACTTGTAATTTGACTGCCTACAGCAGGATTTCCCTTTGTACTAACCGGACTCCACCAGTTAAGTGCATTGGGCATGTTTACAATGTATTGATGGTTGGCAGATTTTGATAATGTTTACAGGTGTTTCAAATGTGAAAATTGTTTGACCTCGGCGGGATTCGAACCGACGCATGGTCGCCACCCTTGCTTTAGTACTGCGAGCACTCTACCAGCTGAGCTACGAGACCACGCCGGAGGACCTTCGACTTTCTGCATATGGATCACAGTATACCCGAACAAATTACAGTAGCACATGGCATCGACCACAATGAACTAGCTTGTAATTTGACTGCCTACAGCAGGATTTCCCTTTGTACTAACCGGACTCCACCAGTTAAGTGCATTGGGTATGTTTACAATGTATTGATGGTTGGCAGATTTTGATAATGTTTTGAGGTGATCCAAATGTGAAAAGTGTTTGGCCTCGGCGGGATTCGAAACGACGCGTGGTCGCCACCCTCGCTTTAGTACTGCGAGTACTCTACCAGCTGAGCTACGAGACCACGCCGGAGGACCTTCGACTTTCTGCATATGGATCACAGTATACCCGAACAAATTACAGTAGCACATGGCATCGACCACAGTGAACTAGCTTGTAATTTGACTGCCTACAGCAGGATTTCCCTTTGTACTAACCGGACTCCACCAGTTAAGTGCATTGGGCATGTTTACAATGTATTGATGGTTGGCAGATTTTGATAATGTTTTGAGGTGGTTCAAATGTGAAAAGTGTTTGACCTCGGCGGGATTCGAACCGACGCATGGTCGCCACCCTTGCTTTAGTACCGCGAGTACTCTACCAGCTGAGCTACGAGACCACGCCGGAGGACCTTCGACTTTCTGCATATGGATCACAGTATACCCGAACAAATTACAGTAGCACATGGCATCGACCACAGTGAACTAGCTTGTAATTTGACTGCCTACAGCAGGATTTCCCTTTGTACTAACCGGACTCCACCAGTTAAGTGCATTGGGCATGTTTACAATGTATTGATGGTTGGCAGATTTTGATAATGTTTTGAGGTGATCCAAATGTGAAAATTGTTTGGCCTCGGCGGGAATCGAACCGACGCATGGTCGCCACCCTCACTTTAGTACCGCGAGTGCTCTACCAGCTGAGCTACGAGACCGCGCGGGAGGACCTTCGACTTTCTGCATATGGATCACAGTATACCCGAATAAATTACAGTAGCACATGGCATCGACCACAATGAACTAGCTTGTAATTTGACTGCCAAAAGCAGGATTTCCCTTTGTACTAACCGGACTCCACCAGTTAAGTGCATTGGGCATGTTTACAATGTATTGATGGTTGGCAGATTTTGATAATGTTTTGAGGTGATCCAAATGTGAAAAGTGTTTGGCCTCGGCGGGATTCGAACCGACGCATGGTCGCCACCCTCACTTTAGTACCGCGAGTGCTCTACCAGCTGAGCTACGAGACCACGCCGGAGGACCTTCGACTTTCTGCATATGGATCACAGTATACCCGAACAAATTACAGTAGCACATGGCATCGACCACAGTGAACTAGCTTGTAATTTGACTGCCTACAGCAGGATTTCCCTTTGTACTAACCGGACTCCACCAGTTAAGTGCATTGGGCATGTTTACAATGTATTGATGGTTGACAGATTTTGATAATGTTTTGAGGTGATCCAAATGTGAAAAGTGTTTGGGCTCGGCGGGATTCGAACTGACGCATGGTCACCACCCTCGCTTTAGTACCGCGATTGCTCTACCAGCTGAGCTACGAGACCACGCCGGAGGACCTTCGACTTTCTGCATATGGATCACAGTATACCCGAACAAATTACAGTAGCACATGGCATCGACCACAGTGAACTAGCTTGTAATTTGACTGCCTACAGCAGGATTTCCCTTTGTACTAACCGGACTCCACCAGTTAAGTGCATTGGGTATGTTTACAATGTATTGATGGTTGACAGATTTTGATAATGTTTTGAGGTGGTTCAAATGTGAAATTCTTTGGACTCCGCGGGATTCGAACCGACGCATGGTCGCCACCCTCACTTTAGTACCGCGAGTGCTCTACCAGCTGAGCTACGAGACCACGCCGGAGGACCTTCGAATTTCTGCATATGGATCACAGTATACCCGAACAAATTACAGTAGCACATGGCATCGACCACAGTGAACTAGCTTGTAATTTGACTGCCTACAGCAGGATTTCCCTTTGTACTAACCGGACTCCACCAGTTACGTGCATTGGGCATGTTTACAATGTATTGATGGTTGGCAGATTTTGATAATGTTTTGAGGTGGTTCAAATGTGAAAAGTCTTTGGACTCCGCGGGATTCGAACCGACGCATGGTCGCCACCCTCGCTTTAGTACCGCGAGTACTCTACCAGCTGAGCTACGAGACCACGCCGGAGGACCTTCGACTTTCTGCAAATGGATCACAGTATACCCGAACAAATTACAGTAGCACATGGCATCGACCACAATGAACTAACTTGTAATTTGACTGCCTACAGCAGGATTTCCCTTTGTACTAACCGGACTCCACCAGTTAAGTGCATTGGGCATGTTTACAATGTATTGATGGTTGGCAGATTTGGATAATGTTTTGAGGTGATCCAAATGTGAAAATTGTTTGGCCTCGGCGGGATTCGAACCGACGCATGGTCGCCACCCTCACTTTAGTACCGCGAGTGCTCTACCAGCTGAGCTACGAGACCACGCGGGAGGACCTTCGACTTTCTGCAAATGGATCACAGTATACCCGAATAAATTACAGTAGCACATGGCATCGACCACAATGAACTAGCTTGTAATTTGACTGCCTACAGCAGGATTTCCCTTTGTACTAACCGGACTCCACCAGTTAAGTGCATTGGGCATGTTTACAATGTATTGATGGTTGGCAGATTTTGATAATGTTTTGAGGTGATCCAAATGTGAAAAGTGTTTGGCCTCGGCGGGATTCGAACCGACGCATGGTCGCCACCCTCACTTCAGTACCGCGAGTGCTCTACCAGCTGAGCTACGAGACCACGCCGGAGGACCTTCGACTTTCTGCATATGGATCACGGTATACCCGAACAAATTACAGTAGCACATGGCATCGACCACAATGAACTAACTTGTAATTTGACTGCCTACAGCAGGATTTCCCTTTGTACTAACCGGACTCCACCAGTTAAGTGCATTGGGCGTGTTTACAATGTATTGATGGTTGGCAGATTTTGATAATGTTTTGAGGTGATCCAAATGTGAAAACTGTTTGGGCTCGGCGGGATTCGAACCGACGCATGGTCGCCACCCTCGCTTTAGTACCGCTAGTGCTCTACCAGCTGAGCTACGAGACCACGCCGGAGGACCTTCGACTTTCTGCATATGGATCACAGTATACCCGAACAAATTACAGTAGCACATGGCATCGACCACAGTGAACTAGCTTGTAGTTTGACTGCCTACAGCAGGATTTCCTTTTGTACTAACCGGACTCCACCAGTTAAGTGCATTGGGCATGTTTACAATGTATTGATGGTTGGCAGATTTTGATAATGTTTTGAGGTGATCCAAATGTGAAAAGTGTTTGGCCTCAGCGGGATTCGAACCGACGCATGGTCGCCACCCTCACTTTAGTACCGCGAGTGCTCTACCAGCTGAGCTACGAGACCACGCCGGAGGACCTTCGACTTTCTGCATATGGATCACAGTATACCCGAACAAATTACAGTAGCACATGGCATCGACCACAATGAACTAGCTTGTAATTTGACTGCCTACAGCAGGATTTCCCTTTGTACTAACCGGACTCCACCAGTTAAGTGCATTGGGCATGTTTACAATGTATTGATGGTTGGCAGATTTTGATAATGTTTTGAGGTGATCCAAATGTGAAAATTGTTTGGCCTCGGCGGGATTCGAACCGACGCATGGTCGCCACCCTCACTTTAGTACCGCGAGTGCTCTACCAGCTGAGCTACGAGACCACGCCGGAGGACCTTCGACTTTCTGCATATGGATCACAGTATACCCGAACAAATTACAGTAGCACATGGCATCGACCACAATGAACTAGCTTGTAATTTGACTGCCTACAGCAGGATTTCCCTTTGTACTAACCGGACTCCACCAGTTAAGTGCATTGGGCATGTTTACAATGTATTGATGGTTGGCAGATTTTGATAACGTTTTGAGGTGATCCAAATGTGAAAAGTGTTTGGCCTCGGCGGGATTCGAACCGACGCATGGTCGCCACCCTCACTTCAGTACCGCGAGTGCTCTACCAGCTGAGCTACGAGAACACGCCGGAGGACCTTCGACTTTCTGCATATGGATCACAGTATACCCGAACAAATTACAGTAGCACATGGCATCGACCACAGTGAACTAGCTTGTAATTTGACTGCCTACAGCAGGATTTCCCATTGTACTAACCGGACTCCACCAGTTAAGTGCTTTGGGTATGTTTACAATGTATTGATGGTTGGCAGATTTTGATAATGTTTTGAGGTGATCCAAATGTGAAAAGTGTTTGGCCTCGGCGGGATTCGAACCGACGCATGCTCGCCACCCTCACTTTAGTACTTCGAGTGCTCTACCAGCTGAGCTACGAGACCACGCCGGAGGACCTTCGACTTTCTGCATATGGATCACAGTATACCCGAACAAATTACAGTAGCACATGGCATCGACCACAATGAACTAGCTTGTAATTTGACTGCCTACAGCAGGATTTCCCTTTGTACTAACCGGACTCCACCAGTGAAGTGCATTGGGCATGTTTACAATGTATTGATGGTTGGCAGATTTTGATAATGTTTTGAGGTGATCCAAATGTGAAAACTGTTTGGCCTCGGCGGGATTCGAACCGACGCATGGTCGCCACCCTCACTTTAGTACTTCGAGTGCTCTACCAGCTGAGCTACGAGACCACGCCGGAGGACCTTCGACTTTCTGCATATGGATCACAGTATACCCGAACAAATTACAGTAGCACATGGCATCGACCACAGTGAACTAGCTTGTAATTTGACTGCCTACAGCAGGATTTCCCTTTGTACTAACCGGACTCCACCAGTTAAGTGCTTTGGGTATGTTTACAATGTATTGATGGTTGGCAGATTTTGATAATGTTTTGAGGTGATCCAAATGTGAAAAGTGTTTGGCCTCGGCGGGATTCGAACCGACGCATGGTCGCCACCCTCACTTTAGTACCGCGAGTGCTCTACCAGCTGAGCTACGAGACCACGCCGGAGGACCTTCGACTTTCTGCATATGGATCACAGTATACCCGAACAAATTACAGTAGCACATTGCATCGACCACAGTGAACTAGCTTGTAATTTGACTGCCTACAGCAGGATTTCCCTTTGTACTAACCGGACTCCACCAGTTAAGTGCATTGGGCATGTTTACAATGTATTGATGGTTGGCAGATTTTGATAATGTTTTGAGGTGATCCAAATGTGAAAATTGTTTGGCCTCGGCGGGATTCGAACCGACGCATGGTCGCCACCCAAACTTTAGTACTTCGAGTGCTCTACCAGCTGAGCTACGAGACCACGCCGGAGGACCTTCGACTTTCTGCATATGGATCACAGTATACCCGAACAAATTACAGTAGCACATGGCATCGACCACAGTGAACTAGCTTGTAATTTGACTGCCTACAGCAGGATTTCCCTTTGTACTAACCGGACTCCACCAGTTAAGTGCATTGGGCATGTTTACAATGTATTGATGGTTGGCAGATTTTGATAATGTTTTGAGGTGATCCAAATGTGAAAAGTGTTTGGCCTCGGCGGGATTCGAACCGACGCATGGTCGCCACCCTCGCTTTAGTACCGCGAGTGCTCTACCAGCTGAGCTACGAGACCACGCCGGAGGACCTTCGACTTTCTGCATATGGATCACAGTATACCCGAACAAATTACAGTAGCACATGGCATCGACCACAGTGAACTAGCTTGTAATTTGACTGCCTACAGCAGGATTTCCCTTTGTACTAACCGGACTCCACCAGTTAAGTGCATAGGGCATGTTTACAATGTATTGATGGTTGGCAGATTTTGATAATGTTTTGAGGTGATCCAAATGTGAAAAGTGTTTGGCCTCGGCGGGATTCGAACCGACGCATGGTCGCCACCCTCACTTTAGTACCGCGAGTGCTCTACCAGCTGAGCTACGAGACCACGCCGGAGGACCTTCGACTTTCTGCATATGGATCACAGTATACCCGAACAAATTACAGTAGCACATTGCATCGACCACAGTGAACTAGCTTGTAATTTGACTGCCTACAGCAGGATTTCCCTTTGTACTAACCGGACTCCACCAGTTAAGTGCATTGGGCATGTTTACAATGTATTGATGGTTGGCAGATTTTGATAATGTTTTGAGGTGATCCAAATGTGAAAATTGTTTGGCCTCGGCGAGATTCGAACCGACGCATGGTCGCCACCCTCACTTTAGTACCGCGAGTGCTCTACCAGCTGAGCTACGAGAACACGCCGGAGGACCTTCGACTTTCTGCATATGGATCACAGTATACCCGAACCAGTTACAGTAGCACATGGCATCGACCACAATGAACTAACTTGTAATTTGACTGCCTACAGCAGGATTTCCCTTTGTACTAACCGGACTCCACCAGTTAAGTGCATTGGGCATGTTTACAATGTATTGATGGTTGGCAGATTTTGATAATGTTTTGAGTTGATCCAAATGTGAAAATTGTTTGGCCTCGGCGGGATTCGAACCGACGCATGGTCGCCACCCTCACTTCAGTACCGCGAGTGCTCTACTAGCTGAGCTACGAGACCACGCCGGAGGACCTTCGACTTTCTGCATATGGATCACATTATACCCGAACAAATTACAGTAGCACATGGCATCGACCACAGTGAACTAGCTTGTAATTTGACTGCCTACAGCAGGATTTCCCTTTGTACTAACCGGACTCCACCAGTTAAGTGCATAGGGCATGTTTACAATGTATTGATGGTTGGCAGATTTTGATAATGTTTTGAGGTGGTTCAAATGTGAAAAGTGTTTGGCCTCAGCGGGATTCGAACCGACGCATGGTCGCCACCCAAACTTTAGTACCGCGAGTGCTCTACCAGCTGAGCTACGAGACCACGCCGGAGGACCTTCGACTTTCTGCATATGGATCACAGTATACCCGAACAAATTACAGTAGCACATGGCATCGACCACAGTGAACTAGCTTGTAATTTGACTGCCTACAGCAGGATTTCCCTTTGTACTAACCGGACTCCACCAGTTAAGTGCATTGGGCATGTTTACAATGTATTGATGGTTGGCAGATTTTGATAATGTTTTGAGGTGATCCAAATGTGAAAAGTGTTTGGCCTCGGCGGGATTCGAACCGACGCATGGTCGCCACCCTCGCTTTAGTACCGCGAGTGCTCTACCAGCTGAGCTACGAGACCACGCCGGAGGACCTTCGACTTTCTGCATATGGATCACAGTATACCCGAACAAATTACAGTAGCACATGGCATCGACCACAGTGAACTAGCTTGTAATTTGACTGCCTACAGCAGGATTTCCCTTTGTACTAACCGGACTCCACCAGTTAAGTGCATTGGGCATGTTTACAATGTATTGATGGTTGGCAGATTTTGATAATGTTTTGAGGTGATCCAAATGTGAAAAGTGTTTGGCCTCGGCGGGATTCGAACCGACGCATGGTCGCCACCCTCACTTTAGTACCGCGAGTGCTCTACCAGCTGAGCTACGAGACCACGCCGGAGGACCTTCGACTTTCTGCATATGGATCACAGTATACCCGAACAAATTACAGTAGCACATTGCATCGACCACAGTGAACTAGCTTGTAATTTGACTGCCTACAGCAGGATTTCCCTTTGTACTAACCGGACTCCACCAGTTAAGTGCATTGGGCATGTTTACAATGTATTGATGGTTGGCAGATTTTGATAATGTTTTGAGGTGATCCAAATGTGAAAAGTGTTTGGCCTCGGCGGGATTCGAACCGACGCATGGTCGCCACCCTCGCTTTAGTACTGCGAGTGCTCTACCAGCTGAGCTACGAGACCACGCCGGAGGACCTTCGACTTTCTGCATATGGATCACAGTATACCTGAACAAATTACAGTAGCACATGGCATCGACCACAATGAACTAGCTTGTAATTTGACTGCCTACAGCAGGATTTCCCTTTGTACTAACCGGACTCCACCAGTTAAGTGCATTGGGCGTGTTTACAATGTATTGATGGTTGGCAGATTTTGATAATGTTTTGAGGTGATCCAAATGTGAAAAGTGTTTGGCCTCAGCGGGATTCGAACCGACGCATGGTCGCCACCCTCGCTTTAGTACTGCGAGTGCTCTACCAGCTGAGCTACGAGACCACGCCGGAGGACCTTCGACTTTCTGCATATGGATCACAGTATACCCGAACAAATTACAGTAGCACATGGCATCGACCACAATGAACTAGCTTGTAATTTGACTGCCTACAGCAGGATTTCCCTTTGTACTAACCGGACTCCACCAGTTAAGTGCATTGGGCATGTTTACAATGTATTGATGGTTGGCAGATTTTGATAATGTTTTGAGGTGATCCAAATGTGAAAAGTGTTTGGCCTCAGCGGGATTCGAACCGACGCATGGTCGCCACCCTCACTTTAGTACCGCGAGTGCTCTACCAGCTGAGCTACGAGACCACGCCGGAGGACCTTCGACTTTCTGCATATGGATCACAGTATACCCGAACAAATTACAGTAGCACATGGCATCGACCACAGTGAACTAGCTTGTAATTTGACTGCCTACAGCAGGATTTCCCTTTGTACTAACCGGACTCCACCAGTTAAGTGCATTGGGCATGTTTACAATGTATTGATGGTTGGCAGATTTTGATAATGTTTTGAGGTGGTTCAAATGTGAAAAGTGTTTGGCCCCGGCGGGATTCGAACCGACGCATGGTCGCCACCCAAACTTTAGTACCGCGAGTGCTCTACTAGCTGAGCTACGAGACCACGCCGGAGGACCTTCGACTTTCTGCATATGGATCACATTATACCCGAACAAATTACAGTAGCACATGGCATCGACCACAGTGAACTAGCTTGTAATTTGACTGCCTACAGCAGGATTTCCCTTTGTACTAACCGGACTCCACCAGTTAAGTGCATTGGGCATGTTTACAATGTATTGATGGTTGGCAGATTTTGATAATGTTTTGAGGCTGTTCAAATGTGAAAAGTGTTTGGCCTCGGCGGGATTCGAACCGACGCATGGTCGCCACCCAAACTTTAGTACCGCGAGTGCTCTACTAGCTGAGCTACGAGACCACGCCGGAGGACCTTCGACTTTCTGCATATGGATCACATTATACCCGAACAAATTACAGTAGCACATGGCATCGACCACAGTGAACTAGCTTGTAATTTGACTGCCTACAGCAGGATTTCCCTTTGTACTAACCGGACTCCACCAGTTAAGTGCATTGGGCATGTTTACAATGTATTGATGGTTGGCAGATTTTGATAATGTTTTGAGGTGATCCAAATGTGAAAAGTGTTTGGCCTCGGCGGGATTCGAACCGACGCATGGTCGCCACCCTCGCTTTAGTACTGCGAGTGCTCTACCAGCTGAGCTACGAGACCACGCCGGAGGACCTTCGACTTTCTGCATATGGATCACAGTATACCCGAACAAATTACAGTAGCACATGGCATCGACCACAGTGAACTAGCTTGTAATTTGACTGCCTACAGCAGGATTTCCCTTTGTACTAACCGGACTCCACCAGTTAAGTGCATTGGGCGTGTTTACAATGTATTGATGGTTGGCAGATTTTGATAATGTTTTGAGGTGATCCAAATGTGAAAAGTGTTTGGCCTCGGCGGGATTCGAACCGACGCATGGTCGCCACCCTCGCTTTAGTACCGCGAGTGCTCTACCAGCTGAGCTACGAGACCACGCCGGAGGACCTTCGACTTTCTGCATATGGATCACAGTATACCCGAACAAATTACAGTAGCACATGGCATCGACCACAATGAACTAGCTTGTAATTTGACTGCCTACAGCAGGATTTCCCTTTGTACTAACCGGACTCCACCAGTTAAGTGCATTGGGCATGTTTACAATGTATTGATGGTTGGCAGATTTTGATAATGTTTTGAGGTGATCCAAATGTGAAAAGTGTTTGGCCTCAGCGGGATTCGAACCGACGCATGGTCGCCACCCTCACTTTAGTACCGCGAGTGCTCTACTAGCTGAGCTACGAGACCACGCCGGAGGACCTTCGACTTTCTGCATATGGATCACAGTATACCCGAACAAATTACAGTAGCACATGGCATCGACCACAGTGAACTAGCTTGTAATTTGACTGCCTACAGCAGGATTTCCCTTTGTACTAACCGGACTCCACCAGTTAAGTGCATTGGGCATGTTTACAATGTATTGATGGTTGGCAGATTTTGATAATGTTTTGAGGTGGTTCAAATGTGAAAAGTGTTTGGCCCCGGCGGGATTCGAACCGACGCATGGTCGCCACCCAAACTTTAGTACCGCGAGTGCTCTACTAGCTGAGCTACGAGACCACGCCGGAGGACCTTCGACTTTCTGCATATGGATCACAGTATACCCGAACAAATTACAGTAGCACATGGCATCGACCACAGTGAACTAGCTTGTAATTTGACTGCCTACAGCAGGATTTCCCTTTGTACTAACCGGACTCCACCAGTTAAGTGCATTGGGCGTGTTTACAATGTATTGATGGTTGGCAGATTTTGATAATGTTTTGAGGTGATCCAAATGTGAAAAGTGTTTGGCCTCGGCGGGATTCGAACCGACGCATGGTCGCCACCCTCGCTTTGGTACTGCGAGTGCTCTACCAGCTGAGCTACGAGACCACGCCGGAGGACCTTCGACTTTCTGCATATGGATCACAGTATACCCGAACAAATTACAGTAGCACATGGCATCGACCACAATGAACTAGCTTGTAATTTGACTGCCTACAGCAGGATTTCCCTTTGTACTAACCGGACTCCACCAGTTAAGTGCATTGGGCGTGTTTACAATGTATTGATGGTTGGCAGATTTTGATAATGTTTTGAGGTGATCCAAATGTGAAAAGTGTTTGGCCTCGGCGGGATTCGAACCGACGCATGGTCGCCACCCTCGCTTTAGTACTGCGAGTGCTCTACCAGCTGAGCTACGAGACCACGCCGGAGGACCTTCGACTTTCTGCATATGGATCACAGTATACCCGAACAAATTACAGTAGCACATGGCATCGACCACAATGAACTAGCTTGTAATTTGACTGCCTACAGCAGGATTTCCCTTTGTACTAACCGGACTCCACCAGTTAAGTGCATTGGGCATGTTTACAATGTATTGATGGTTGGCAGATTTTGATAATGTTTTGAGGTGATCCAAATGTGAAAAGTGTTTGGCCTCAGCGGGATTCGAACCGACGCATGGTCGCCACCCTCGCTTTAGTACCGCGAGTGCTCAACTAGCTGAGCTACGAGACCACGCCGGAGGACCTTCGACTTTCTGCATATGGATCACAGTATACCCGAACAAATTACAGTAGCACATGGCATCGACCACAGTGAACTAGCTTGTAATTTGACTGCCTACAGCAGGATTTCCCTTTGTACTAACCGGACTCCACCAGTTAAGTGTTTTGGTTATGTTTACAATGTATTGATGGTTGGCAGATTTTGATAATGTTTTGAGGTGGTTCAAATGTGAAAAGTGTTTGGACTCCGCGGGATTCGAACCGACGCATGGTCGCCACCCTCACTTTAGTACCGCGAGTGCTCTACTAGCTGAGCTACGAGACCACGCCGGAGGACCTTCGACTTTCTGCCTATGGATCACATTATACCCGAACAAATTACAGTAGCACATGGCATCGACCACAGTGAACTAGCTTGTAATTTGACTGCCTACAGCAGGATTTCCCTTTGTACTAACCGGACTCCACCAGTTAAGTGCATTGGGCATGTTTACAATGTATTGATGGTTGGCAGATTTTGATAATGTTTTGAGGTGATCCAAATGCGAAAAGTGTTTGGCCTCGGCGGGATTCGAACCGACGCATGGTCGCCACCCTCACTTTCGTACCGCGAGTTCTCTACCAGCTAAGCTACGAGACCACGCCGGAGGACCTTCGACTTTCTGCATATGGATCACAGTATACCCGAACAAATTACAGTAGCACATGGCATCGACCACAGTGAACTAGCTTGTAATTTGACTGCCTACAGCAGGATTTCCCTTTGTACTAACCGGACTCCACCAGTTAAGTGCATTGGGCGTGTTTACAATGTATTGATGGTTGGCAGATTTTGATAATGTTTTGAGGTGATCCAAATGTGAAAAGTGTTTGGCCTCGGCGGGATTCGAACCGACGCATGGTCGCCACCCTCGCTTTGGTACTGCGAGTGCTCTACCAGCTGAGCTACGAGACCACGCCGGAGGACCTTCGACTTTCTGCATATGGATCACAGTATACCCGAACAAATTACAGTAGCACATGGCATCGACCACAATGAACTAGCTTGTAATTTGACTGCCTACAGCAGGATTTCCCTTTGTACTAACCGGACTCCACCAGTTAAGTGCATTGGGCGTGTTTACAATGTATTGATGGTTGGCAGATTTTGATAATGTTTTGAGGTGATCCAAATGTGAAAAGTGTTTGGCCTCGGCGGGATTCGAACCGACGCATGGTCGCCACCCTCGCTTTAGTACTGCGAGTGCTCTACCAGCTGAGCTACGAGACCACGCCGGAGGACCTTCGACTTTCTGCATATGGATCACAGTATACCCGAACAAATTACAGTAGCACATGGCATCGACCACAATGAACTAGCTTGTAATTTGACTGCCTACAGCAGGATTTCCCTTTGTACTAACCGGACTCCACCAGTTAAGTGCATTGGGCATGTTTACAATGTATTGATGGTTGGCAGATTTTGATAATGTTTTGAGGTGATCCAAATGTGAAAAGTGTTTGGCCTCAGCGGGATTCGAACCGACGCATGGTCGCCACCCTCGCTTTAGTACCGCGAGTGCTCAACTAGCTGAGCTACGAGACCACGCCGGAGGACCTTCGACTTTCTGCATATGGATCACAGTATACCCGAACAAATTACAGTAGCACATGGCATCGACCACAGTGAACTAGCTTGTAATTTGACTGCCTACAGCAGGATTTCCCTTTGTACTAACCGGACTCCACCAGTTAAGTGTTTTGGTTATGTTTACAATGTATTGATGGTTGGCAGATTTTGATAATGTTTTGAGGTGGTTCAAATGTGAAAAGTGTTTGGACTCCGCGGGATTCGAACCGACGCATGGTCGCCACCCTCACTTTAGTACCGCGAGTGCTCTACTAGCTGAGCTACGAGACCACGCCGGAGGACCTTCGACTTTCTGCCTATGGATCACATTATACCCGAACAAATTACAGTAGCACATGGCATCGACCACAGTGAACTAGCTTGTAATTTGACTGCCTACAGCAGGATTTCCCTTTGTACTAACCGGACTCCACCAGTTAAGTGCATTGGGCATGTTTACAATGTATTGATGGTTGGCAGATTTTGATAATGTTTTGAGGTGATCCAAATGCGAAAAGTGT
The DNA here is from genome assembly GCA_948099385.1 of Fasciola hepatica. NCBI lineage: Eukaryota > Metazoa > Platyhelminthes > Trematoda > Plagiorchiida > Fasciolidae > Fasciola > Fasciola hepatica. The sequence continues at coordinate 67,747 of CANUEZ040000289.1, forward strand.
TTGGCCTCGGCGGGATTCGAACCGACGCATGGTCGCCACCCTCACTTTCGTACCGCGAGTTCTCTACCAGCTAAGCTACGAGACCACGCCGGAGGACCTTCGACTTTCTGCATATGGATCACATTATACCCGAACAAATTACAGTAGCACATGGCATCGACCACAGTGAACTAGCTTGTAATTTGACTGCCTACAGCAGGATTTCCCTTTGTACTAACCGGACTCCACCAGTTAAGTGCATTGGGCATGTTTACAATGTATTGATGGTTGGCAGATTTTGATAATGTTTTGAGGTGATCCAAATGCGAAAAGTGTTTGGCCTCGGCGGGATTCGAACCGACGCATGGTCGCCACCCTCACTTTCGTACCGCGAGTTCTCTACCAGCTGAGCTACGAGACCACGCCGGAGGACCTTCGACTTTCTGCATATGGATCACAGTATACCCGAACAAATTACAGTAGCACATGGCATCGACCACAGTGAACTAGCTTGTAATTTGACTGCCTACAGCAGGATTTCCCTTTGTACTAACCGGACTCCACCAGTTAAGTGTTTTGGTTATGTTTACAATGTATTGATGGTTGGCAGATTTTGATAATGTTTTGACGTGATCCAAATATGAAAAGTGTTTGGCCTCCGCGGGATTCGAACCGACGCATGGTCGCCACCCTCACTTTAGTACCGCGAGTTCTCTACCAGCTGAGCTACGAGACCACGCCGGAGGACCTTCGACTTTCTGCATATGGATCACAGTATACCCGAACAAATTACAGTAGCACATGGCATCGACCACAATGAACTAGCTTGTAATTTGACTGCCTACAGCAGGATTTCCCTTTGTACTAACCGGACTCCACCAGTTAAGTGCATTGGGCATGTTTACAATGTATTGATGGTTGGCAGATTTTGATAATGTTTTGAGGTGATCCAAATGTGAAAAGTGTTTGGCCTCAGCGGGATTCGAACCGACGCATGGTCGCCACCCTCGCTTTAGTACCGCGAGTGCTCTACCAGCTGAGCTACGAGACCACGCCGGAGGACCTTCGACTTTCTGCATATGGATCACAGTATACCCGAACAAATTACAGTAGCACATGGCATCGACCACAGTGAACTAGCTTGTAATTTGACTGCCTACAGCAGGATTTCCCTTTGTACTAACCGGACTCCACCAGTTAAGTGTTTTGGTTATGTTTACAATGTATTGATCGTTGGCAGATTTTGATAATGTTTTGAGGTGGTTCAAATGTGAAAATTGTTTGGCCTCGGCGGGATTCGAAAAGACGCATGGTCGCCACCCTCACTTTAGTACCGCGAGTGCTCTACTAGCTGAGCTACGAGACCACGCCGGAGGACCTTCGACTTTCTGCCTATGGATCACATTATACCCGAACAAATTACAGTAGCACATGGCATCGACCACAGTGAACTAGCTTGTAATTTGACTGCCTACAGCAGGATTTCCCTTTGTACTAACCGGACTCCACCAGTTAAGTGCATTGGGCATGTTTACAATGTATTGATGGTTGGCAGATTTTGATAATGTTTTGAGGTGATCCAAATGTGAAAAGTGTTTGGCCTCGGCGGGATTCGAACCGACGCATGGTCGCCACCCTCACTTTCGTACCGCGAGTTCTCTACCAGCTGAGCTACGAGACCACGCCGGAGGACCTTCGACTTTCTGCATATGGATCACATTATACCCGAACAAATTACAGTAGCACATGGCATCGACCACAGTGAACTAGCTTGTAATTTGACTGCCTACAGCAGGATTTCCCTTTGTACTAACCGGACTCCACCATTTAAGTGTTTTGGTTATGTTTACAATGTATTGATGGTTGGCAGATTTTGATAATGTTTTGAGGTGATCCAAATATGAAAAGTGTTTGGCCTCGGCGGGATTCGAACCGACGCATGGTCGCCACCCTCACTTTAGTACCGCGAGTTCTCTACCAGCTGAGCTACGAGACCACGCCGGAGGACCTTCGACTTTCTGCATATGGATCACAGTATACCCGAACAAATTACAGTAGCACATGGCATCGACCACAATGAACTAGCTTGTAATTTGACTGCCTACAGCAGGATTTCCCTTTGTACTAACCGGACTCCACCATTTAAGTGCATTCGGCATGTTTACAATGTATTGATGGTTGGCAGATTTTGATAATGTTTTGAGGTGATCCAAATGTGAAAAGTGTTTGGCCTCGGCGGGATTCGAACCGACGCATGGTCGCCACCCTCACTTCAGTACCGCGAGTGCTCTACCAGCTGAGCTACGAGACCACGCCGGAGGACCTTCGACTTTCTGCATATGGATCACAGTATACCCGAACAAATTACAGTAGCACATGGCATCGACCACAGTGAACTAGCTTGTAATTTGACTGCCTACAGCAGGATTTCCCTTTGTACTAACCGGACTCCACCAGTTAAGTGCATTGGGCCTGTTTACAATGTATTGATGGTTGGCAGATTTTGATAATGTTTTGAGGTGATCCAAATGTGAAAATTGTTTGGCCTCGGCGGGATTCGAACCGACGCATGGTCGCCACCCTCACTTTAGTACCGCGAGTGCTCTACCAGCTGAGCTACGAGACCACGCCGGAGGACCTTCGACTTTCTGCATATGGATCACAGTATACCCGAACAAATTACAGTAGCACATGGCATCGACCACAGTGAACTAGCTTGTAATTTGACTGCCTACAGCAGGATTTCCCTTTGTACTAACCGGACTCCACCAGTTAAGTGCATTGGGCGTGTTTACAATGTATTGATGGTTGGCAGATTTTGATAATGTTTTGAGGTGATCCAAATGTGAAAAGTGTTTGGCCTCGGCGGGATTCGAACCGACGCATGGTCGCCACCCTCGCTTTAGTACTGCGAGTGCTCTACCAGCTGAGCTACGAGACCACGCCGGAGGACCTTCGACTTTCTGCATATGGATCACAGTATACCCGAACAAATTACAGTAGCACATGGCATCGACCACAGTGAACTAGCTTGTAATTTGACTGCCTACAGCAGGATTTCCCTTTGTACTAACCGGACTCCACCAGTTAAGTGCATTGGGCATGTTTACAATGTATTGATGGTTGGCAGATTTTGATAATGTTTTGAGGTGATCCAAATGTGAAAAGTGTTTGGCCTCAGCGGGATTCGAACCGACGCATGGTCGCCACCCTCACTTTAGTACCGCGAGTGCTCTACCAGCTGAGCTACGAGACCACGCCGGAGGACCTTCGACTTTCTGCATATGGATCACAGTATACCCGAACAAATTACAGTAGCACATGGCATCGACCACAATGAACTAGCTTGTAATTTGACTGCCTACAGCAGGATTTCCCTTTGTACTAACCGGACTCCACCAGTTAAGTGCATTGGGCATGTTTACAATGTATTGATGGTTGGCAGATTTTGATAATGTTTTGAGGTGGTTCAAATGTGAAAAGTGTTTGGACTCCGCGGGATTCGAACCGACGCATGGTCGCCACCCTCGCTTTAGTACCGCGAGTTCTCTACCAGCTGAGCTACGAGACCACGCCGGAGGACCTTCGACTTTCTGCATATGGATCACAGTATACCCGAACAAATTACAGTAGCACATGGCATCGACCACAGTGAACTAGCTTGTAATTTGACTGCCTACAGCAGGATTTCCCTTTGTACTAACCGGACTCCACCAGTTAAGTGCATTGGGCATGTTTACAATGTATTGATGGTTGACAGATTTTGATAATGTTTTGAGGTGGTTCAAATGTGAAAAGTGTTTGGCCTCGGCGGGATTCGAACCGACGCATGGTCGCCACCCTCACTTTAGTACCGCGAGTGCTCTACCAGCTGAGCTACGAGACCACGCCGGAGGACCTTCGACTTTCTGCATATGGATCACATTATACCCGAACAAATTACAGTAGCACATGGCATCGACCACAATGAACTAGCTTGTAATTTGACTGCCTACAGCAGGATTTCCCTTTGTACTAACCGGACTCCACCAGTTAAGTGCATTGGGCATGTTTACAATGTATTGATGGTTGGCAGATTTTGATAACGTTTTGAGGTGATCCAAATGTGAAAAGTGTTTGGCCTCGGCGGGATTCGAACCGACGCATGGTCGCCACCCTCACTTCAGTACCGCGAGTGCTCTACCAGCTGAGCTACGAGACCACGCCGGAGGACCTTCGACTTTCTGCATATGGATCACAGTATACCCGAACAAATTACAGTAGCACATGGCATCGACCACAATGAACTAGCTTGTAATTTGACTGCCTACAGCAGGATTTCCCTTTGTACTAACCGGACTCCACCAGTTAAGTGCATTGGGCATGTTTACAATGTATTGATGGTTGGCAGATTTTGATAATGTTTTGAGGTGATCCAAATGTGAAAAGTGTTTGGCCTCAGCGGGATTCGAACCGACGCATGGTCGCCACCCTCACTTTAGTACCGCGAGTGCTCTACCAGCTGAGCTACGAGACCACGCCGGAGGACCTTCGACTTTCTGCATATGGATCACATTATACCCGAACAAATTACAGTAGCACATGGCATCGACCACAGTGAATTAGCTTGTAATTTGACTGCCTACAGCAGGATTTCCCTTTGTACTAACCGGACTCCACCAGTTAAGTGCATTGGGCATGTTTACAATGTATTGATGGTTGGCAGATTTTGATAATGTTTTGAGGTGATCCAAATGTGAAAAGTGTTTGGCCTCGGCGGGATTCGAACCGACGCATGGTCGCCACCCTCACTTCAGTACCGCGAGTGCTCTACCAGCTGAGCTACGAGAACACGCCGGAGGACCTTCGACTTTCTGCATATGGATCACAGTATACCCGAACAAATTACAGTAGCACATGGCATCGACCACAGTGAACTAGCTTGTAATTTGACTGCCTACAGCAGGATTTCCCTTTGTACTAACCGGACTCCACCAGTTAAGTGCTTTGGGTATGTTTACAATGTATTGATGGTTGGCAGATTTTGATAATGTTTTGAGGTGATCCAAATGTGAAAAGTGTTTGGCCTCGGCGGGATTCGAACCGACGCATGCTCGCCACCCTCACTTTAGTACTTCGAGTGCTCTACCAGCTGAGCTACGAGACCACGCCGGAGGACCTTCGACTTTCTGCATATGGATCACAGTATACCCGAACAAATTACAGTAGCACATGGCATCGACCACAATGAACTAGCTTGTAATTTGACTGCCTACAGCAGGATTTCCCTTTGTACTAACCGGACTCCACCAGTTAAGTGCTTTGGGTATGTTTACAATGTATTGATGGTTGGCAGATTTTGATAATGTTTTGAGGTGATCCAAATGTGAAAAGTGTTTGGCCTCGGCGGGATTCGAACCGACGCATGGTCGCCACCCTCACTTTAGTACCGCGAGTGCTCTACCAGCTGAGCTACGAGACCACGCCGGAGGACCTTCGACTTTCTGCATATGGATCACAGTATACCCGAACAAATTACAGTAGCACATTGCATCGACCACAGTGAACTAGCTTGTAATTTGACTGCCTACAGCAGGATTTCCCTTTGTACTAACCGGACTCCACCAGTTAAGTGCATTGGGCATGTTTACAATGTATTGATGGTTGGCAGATTTTGATAATGTTTTGAGGTGATCCAAATGTGAAAATTGTTTGGCCTCGGCGGGATTCGAACCGACGCATGGTCGCCACCCAAACTTTAGTACTTCGAGTGCTCTACCAGCTGAGCTACGAGACCACGCCGGAGGACCTTCGACTTTCTGCATATGGATCACAGTATACCCGAACAAATTACAGTAGCACATGGCATCGACCACAGTGAACTAGCTTGTAATTTGACTGCCTACAGCAGGATTTCCCTTTGTACTAACCGGACTCCACCAGTTAAGTGCTTTGGGTATGTTTACAATGTATTGATGGTTGGCAGATTTTGATAATGTTTTGAGGTGATCCAAATGTGAAAAGTGTTTGGCCTCGGCGGGATTCGAACCGACGCATGGTCGCCACCCTCACTTTAGTACCGCGAGTGCTCTACCAGCTGAGCTACGAGACCACGCCGGAGGACCTTCGACTTTCTGCATATGGATCACAGTATACCCGAACAAATTACAGTAGCACATGGCATCGACCACAGTGAACTAGCTTGTAATTTGACTGCCTACAGCAGGATTTCCCTTTGTACTAACCGGACTCCACCAGTTAAGTGCATAGGGCATGTTTACAATGTATTGATGGTTGGCAGATTTTGATAATGTTTTGAGGTGATCCAAATGTGAAAAGTGTTTGGCCTCGGCGGGATTCGAAACGACGCATGGTCGCCACCCTCGCTTTAGTACCGCGAGTGCTCTACCAGCTGAGCTACGAGACCACGCCGGAGGACCTTCGACTTTCTGCATATGGATCACAGTATACCCGAACAAATTACAGTAGCACATTGCATCGACCACAGTGAACTAGCTTGTAATTTGACTGCCTACAGCAGGATTTCCCTTTGTACTAACCGGACTCCACCAGTTAAGTGCATTGGGCATGTTTACAATGTATTGATGGTTGGCAGATTTTGATAATGTTTTGAGGTGATCCAAATGTGAAAATTGTTTGGCCTCGGCGAGATTCGAACCGACGCATGGTCGCCACCCTCACTTTAGTACCGCGAGTGCTCTACCAGCTGAGCTACGAGAACACGCCGGAGGACCTTCGACTTTCTGCATATGGATCACATTATACCCGAACAAATTACAGTAGCACATGGCATCGACCACAGTGAACTAGCTTGTAATTTGACTGCCTACAGCAGGGTTTTCCCCTTGTACTAACCGGACTCCACCAGTTAAGTGCATTGGGCATGTTTACAATATATTGATGGTTGGCAGATTTTGATAATGTTTTGAGGTGGTTCAAATGTGAAAATTGTTTGGCCTCGGCGGGATTCGAACCGACGCATGGTCGCCACCCAAACTTTAGTACCGCGAGTGCTCTACTAGCTGAGCTACGAGACCACGCCGGAGGACCTTCGACTTTCTGCATATGGATCACAGTATACCCGAACAAATTACAGTAGCACATGGCATCGACCACAGTGAACTAGCTTGTAATTTGACTGCCTACAGCAGGATTTCCCTTTGTACTAACCGGACTCCACCAGTTAAGTGTATTTGGGTACGTTTTCAATGCATTGATGGTTGGCAGATTTTGATAATGTTTTGAGGTGATCCAAATGTGAAAAGTGTTTGGCCTCGGCGGGATTCGAACCGACGCATGGTCGCCACCCTCGCTTTAGTACTGCGAGTGCTCTACCAGCTGAGCTACGAGACCACGCCGGAGGACCTTCGACTTTCTGCATATGGATCACAGTATACCCGAACAAATTACAGTAGCACATGGCATCGACCACAATGAACTAGCTTGTAATTTGACTGCCTACAGCAGGATTTCCCTTTGTACTAACCGGACTCCACCAGTTAAGTGCATTGGGCGTGTTTACAATGTATTGATGGTTGGCAGATTTTGATAATGTTTTGAGGTGATCCAAATGTGAAAAGTCTTTGGCCTCGGCGAGATTCGAACCGACGCATGGTCGCCACCCTCACTTTAGTACCGCGAGTGCTCTACCAGCTGAGCTACGAGACCACGCCGGAGGACCTTCGACTTTCTGCATATGGATCACAGTATACCCGAACAAATTACAGTAGCACATGGCATCGACCACAATGAACTAGCTTGTAATTTGACTGCCTACAGCAGGATTTCCCTTTGTACTAACCGGACTCCACCAGTTAAGTGCATTGGGCATGTTTACAATGTATTGATGGTTGGCAGATTTTGATAATGTTTTGAGGTGATCCAAATGTGAAAAGTGTTTGGCCTCCGCGGGATTCGAACCGACGCATGGTCGCCACCCTCACTTCAGTACCGCGAGTGCTCTACCAGCTGAGCTACGAGACCACGCCGGAGGACCTTCGACTTTCTGCATATGGATCACAGTATACCCGAACAAATTACAGTAGCACATGGCATCGACCACAGTGAACTAGCTTGTAATTTGACTGCCTACAGCAGGATTTCCCTTTGTACTAACCGGACTCCACCAGTGAAGTGCATTGGGCATGTTTACAATGTATTGATGGTTGGCAGATTTTGATAATGTTTTGAGGTGATCCAAATGTGAAAATTGTTTGGCCTCGGCGGGATTCGAACCGACGCATGGTCGCCACCCAAACTTTAGTACCGCGAGTGCTCTACCAGCTGAGCTACGAGACCACGCCGGAGGACCTTCGACTTTCTGCATATGGATCACATTATACCCGAAAAAATTACAGTAGCACATGGCATCGACCACAGTGAACTAGCTTGTAATTTGACTGCCTACAGCAGGATTTCCCTTTGTACTAACCGGACTCCACCAGTTAAGTGCATTGGGCGTGTTTACAATGTATTGATGGTTGGCAGATTTTGATAATGTTTTGAGGTGATCCAAATGTGAAAAGTGTTTGGCCTCGGCGGGATTCGAACCGACGCATGGTCGCCACCCTCGCTTTAGTACTGCGAGTGCTCTACCAGCTGAGCTACGAGACCACGCCGGAGGACCTTCGACTTTCTGCATATGGATCACAGTATACCCGAACAAATTACAGTAGCACATTGCATCGACCACAGTGAACTAGCTTGTAATTTGACTGCCTACAGCAGGATTTCCCTTTGTACTAACCGGACTCCACCAGTTAGGTGCATTGGGCGTGTTTACAATGTATTGATGGTTGGCAGATTTTGATAATGTTTTGAGGTGATCCAAATGTGAAAAGTGTTTGGTCTCGGCGAGATTCGAACCGACGCATGGTCGCCACCCTCGCTTTAGTACCGCGAGTGCTCAACTAGCTGATCTACGAGACCACGCCGGAGGACCTTCGACTTTCTGCATATGGATCACAGTATACCCGAACAAATTACAGTAGCACATGGCATCGACCACAGTGAACTAGCTTGTAATTTGACTGCCTACAGCAGGATTTCCCTTTGTACTAACCGGACTCCACCAGTTAAGTGTTTTGGTTATGTTTACAATGTATTGATCGTTGGCAGATTTTGATAATGTTTTGAGGTGGTTCAAATGTGAAAAGTGTTTGGACTCCGCGGGATTCGAACCGACGCATGGTCGCCACCCTCACTTTAGTACCGCGAGTGCTCTACTAGCTGAGCTACGAGACCACGCCGGAGGACCTTCGACTTTCTGCATATGGATCACATTATACCCGAACAAATTACAGTAGCACATGGCATCGACCACAGTGAACTAGCTTGTAATTTGACTGCCTACAGCAGGATTTCCCTTTGTACTAACCGGACTCCACCAGTTAAGTGCATTGGGCATGTTTACAATGTATTGATGGTTGGCAGATTTTGATAATGTTTTGAGGTGATCCAAATAAGAAAAGTGTTTGGCCTCGGCGGGATTCGAACCGACGCATGGTCGCCACCCTCACTTTAGTACCGCGAGTGCTCTACCAGCTGAGCTACGAGACCACGCCGGAGGACCTTCGACTTTCTGCATATGGATCACAGTATACCCGAACAAATTACAGTAGCACATGGCATCGACCACAGTGAACTAGCTTGTAATTTGACTGCCTACAGCAGGATTTCCCTTTGTACTAACCGGACTCCACCAGTTAGGTGCATTGGGCCTGTTTACAATGTATTGATGGTTGGCAGATTTTGATAATGTTTTGAGGTGATCCAAATGTGAAAATTGTTTGGCCTCGGCGGGATTCAAACCGACGCATGGTCGCCACCCTCACTTTAGTACCGCGAGTGCTCTACCAGCTGAGCTACGAGACCACGCCGGAGGACCTTCGACTTTCTGCATATGGATCACAGTATACCCGAACAAATTACAGTAGCACATGGCATCGACCACAATGAACTAGCTTGTAATTTGACTGCCTACAGCAGGATTTCCCTTTGTACTAACCGGACTCCACCAGTTAAGTGCATTGGGCATGTTTACAATGTATTGATGGTTGGCAGATTTTGATAATGTTTTGAGGTGATCCAAATGTGAAAAGTGTTTGGCCTCGGCGGGATTCGAACCGACGCATGGTCGCCACCCAAACTTTAGTACCGCGAGTGCTCTACCAGCTGAGCTACGAGACCACGCCGGAGGACCTTCGACTTTCTGCATATGGATCACATTATACCCGAACAAATTACAGTAGCACATGGCATCGACCACAGTGAACTAGCTTGTAATTTGACTGCCTACAGCAGGATTTCCCTTTGTACTAACCGGACTCCACCAGTTAAGTGCATTGGGCGTGTTTACAATGTATTGATGGTTGGCAGATTTTGATAATGTTTTGAGGTGATCCAAATGTGAAAACTGTTTGGCCTCGGCGGGATTCGAACCGACGCATGGTCGCCACCCTCGCTTTAGTACTGCGAGTGCTCTACCAGCTGAGCTACGAGACCACGCCGGAGGACCTTCGACTTTCTGCATATGGATCACAGTATACCCGAACAAATTACAGTAGCACATTGCATCGACCACAGTGAACTAGCTTGTAATTTGACTGCCTACAGCAGGATTTCCCTTTGTACTAACCGGACTCCACCAGTTAGGTGCATTGGGCGTGTTTACAATGTATTGATGGTTGGCAGATTTTGATAATGTTTTGAGGTGATCCAAATGTGAAAAGTGTTTGGTCTCGGCGAGATTCGAACCGACGCATGGTCGCCACCCTCGCTTTAGTACCGCGAGTGCTCAACTAGCTGATCTACGAGACCACGCCGGAGGACCTTCGACTTTCTGCATATGGATCACAGTATACCCGAACAAATTACAGTAGCACATGGCATCGACCACAGTGAACTAGCTTGTAATTTGACTGCCTACAGCAGGATTTCCCTTTGTACTAACCGGACTCCACCAGTTAAGTGTTTTGGTTATGTTTACAATGTATTGATCGTTGGCAGATTTTGATAATGTTTTGAGGTGGTTCAAATGTGAAAAGTGTTTGGACTCCGCGGGATTCGAACCGACGCATGGTCGCCACCCTCACTTTAGTACCGCGAGTGCTCTACTAGCTGAGCTACGAGACCACGCCGGAGGACCTTCGACTTTCTGCATATGGATCACATTATACCCGAACAAATTACAGTAGCACATGGCATCGACCACAGTGAACTAGCTTGTAATTTGACTGCCTACAGCAGGATTTCCCTTTGTACTAACCGGACTCCACCAGTTAAGTGCATTGGGCATGTTTACAATGTATTGATGGTTGGCAGATTTTGATAATGTTTTGAGGTGATCCAAATAAGAAAAGTGTTTGGCCTCGGCGGGATTCGAACCGACGCATGGTCGCCACCCTCACTTTAGTACCGCGAGTGCTCTACCAGCTGAGCTACGAGACCACGCCGGAGGACCTTCGACTTTCTGCATATGGATCACAGTATACCCGAACAAATTACAGTAGCACATGGCATCGACCACAGTGAACTAGCTTGTAATTTGACTGCCTACAGCAGGATTTCCCTTTGTACTAACCGGACTCCACCAGTTAGGTGCATTGGGCCTGTTTACAATGTATTGATGGTTGGCAGATTTTGATAATGTTTTGAGGTGATCCAAATGTGAAAATTGTTTGGCCTCGGCGGGATTCAAACCGACGCATGGTCGCCACCCTCACTTTAGTACCGCGAGTGCTCTACCAGCTGAGCTACGAGACCACGCCGGAGGACCTTCGACTTTCTGCATATGGATCACAGTATACCCGAACAAATTACAGTAGCACATGGCATCGACCACAATGAACTAGCTTGTAATTTGACTGCCTACAGCAGGATTTCCCTTTGTACTAACCGGACTCCACCAGTTAAGTGCATTGGGCATGTTTACAATGTATTGATGGTTGGCAGATTTTGATAATGTTTTGAGGTGATCCAAATGTGAAAAGTGTTTGGCCTCGGCGGGATTCGAACCGACGCATGGTCGCCACCCTCACTTTAGTACCGCGAGTGCTCTACCAGCTGAGCTACGAGACCACGCCGGAGGACCTTCGACTTTCTGCATATGGATCACATTATACCCGAACAAATTACAGTAGCACATGGCATCGACCACAGTGAACTAGCTTGTAATTTGACTGCCTACAGCAGGATTTCCCTTTGTACTAACCGGACTCCACCAGTTAAGTGCATTGGGCATGTTTACAATGTATTGATGGTTGGCAGATTTTGATAATGTTTTGAGGTGATCCAAATAAGAAAAGTGTTTGGCCTCGGCGGGATTCGAACCGACGCATGGTCGCCACCCTCACTTTAGTACCGCGAGTTCTCTACCAGCTGAGCTACGAGACCACGCCGGAGGACCTTCGACTTTCTGCATATGGATCACATTATACCCGAACAAATTACAGTAGCACATGGCATCGACCACAATGAACTAGCTTGTAATTTGACTGCCTACAGCAGGATTTCCCTTTGTACTAACCGGACTCCACCAGTTAAGTGCATTGGACATGTTTACAATGTATTGATGGTTGGCAGATTTTGATAATGTTTTGAGGTGATCCAAATGTGAAAAGTGTTTGGCCTCGGCGGGATTCGAACCGACGCATGGTCGCCACCCTCACTTTAGTACCGCGAGTGCTCTACCAGCTGAGCTACGAGACCACGCCGGAGGACCTTCGACTTTCTGCATATGGATCACAGTATACCCGAACAAATTACAGTAGCACATGGCATCGACCACAGTGAACTAGCTTGTAATTTGACTGCCTACAGCAGGATTTCCCTTTGTACTAACCGGACTCCACCAGTTAGGTGCATTGGGCCTGTTTACAATGTATTGATGGTTGGCAGATTTTGATAATGTTTTGAGGTGATCCAAATGTGAAAATTGTTTGGCCTCGGCGGGATTCAAACCGACGCATGGTCGCCACCCTCACTTTAGTACCGCGAGTGCTCTACCAGCTGAGCTACGAGACCACGCCGGAGGACCTTCGACTTTCTGCATATGGATCACAGTATACCCGAACAAATTACAGTAGCACATGGCATCGACCACAATGAACTAGCTTGTAATTTGACTGCCTACAGCAGGATTTCCCTTTGTACTAACCGGACTCCACCAGTTAAGTGCATTGGGCATGTTTACAATGTATTGATGGTTGGCAGATTTTGATAATGTTTTGAGGTGATCCAAATGTGAAAAGTGTTTGGCCTCGGCGGGATTCGAACCGACGCATGGTCGCCACCCTCACTTTAGTACCGCGAGTGCTCTACCAGCTGAGCTACGAGACCACGCCGGAGGACCTTCGACTTTCTGCATATGGATCACATTATACCCGAACAAATTACAGTAGCACATGGCATCGACCACAGTGAACTAGCTTGTAATTTGACTGCCTACAGCAGGATTTCCCTTTGTACTAACCGGACTCCACCAGTTAAGTGCATTGGGCATGTTTACAATGTATTGATGGTTGGCAGATTTTGATAATGTTTTGAGGTGATCCAAATGTGAAAAGTGTTTGGCCTCGGCGGGATTCGAACCGACGCATGGTCGCCACCCTCACTTTAGTACCGCGAGTGCTCTACCAGCTGAGCTACGAGACCACGCCGGAGGACCTTCGACTTTCTGCATATGGATCACATTATACCCGAACAAATTACAGTAGCACATGGCATCGACCACAGTGAACTAGCTTGTAATTTGACTGCCTACAGCAGGATTTCCCTTTGTACTAACCGGACTCCACCAGTTAAGTGCATTGGGCGTGTTTACAATATATTGATGGTTGGCAGATTTTGATAATGTTTTGAGGTGATCCAAATGTGAAAAGTGTTTGGCCTCGGCGGGATTCGAACCGACGCATGGTCGCCACCCAAACTTTAGTACCGCGAGTGCTCTACCAGCTGAGCTACGAGACCACGCCGGAGGACCTTCGACTTTCTGCATATGGATCACATTATACCCGAACAAATTACAGTAGCACATGGCATCGACCACAATGAACTAGCTTGTAATTTGACTGCCTACAGCAGGATTTCCCTTTGTACTAACCGGACTCCACCAGTTAAGTGCATTGGGCATGTTTACAATGTATTGATGGTTGGCAGATTTTGATAATGTTTTGAGGTGGTTCAAATGTGAAAAGTGTTTGGACTCCGCGGGATTCGAACCGACGCATGGTCGCCACCCTCGCTTTAGTACCGCGAGTTCTCTACCAGCTGAGCTACGAGACCACGCCGGAGGACCTTCGACTTTCTGCATATGGATCACAGTATACCCGAACAAATTACAGTAGCACATGGCATCGACCACAGTGAACTAGCTTGTAATTTGACTGCCTACAGCAGGATTTCCCTTTGTACTAACCGGACTCCACCAGTTAAGTGCATTGGGCATGTTTACAATGTATTGATGGTTGACAGATTTTGATAATGTTTTGAGGTGGTTCAAATGTGAAAAGTGTTTGGCCTCGGCGGGATTCGAACCGACGCATGGTCGCCACCCTCACTTTAGTACCGCGATTGCTCTACCAGCTGAGCTACGAGACCACGCCGGAGGACCTTCGACTTTCTGCATATGGATCACAGTATACCCGAACAAATTACAGTAGCACATGGCATCGACCACAGTGAACTAGCTTGTAATTTGACTGCCTACAGCAGGATTTCCCTTTGTACTAACCGGACTCCACCAGTTAAGTGCATTGGGCATGTTTACAATGTATTGATGGTTGGCAGATTTTGATAATGTTTTGAGGTGATCCAAATGTGAAAAGTGTTTGGCCTCCGCGGGATTCGAACCGACGCATGGTCGCCACCCTCACTTTAGTACCGCGAGTGCTCTACCAGCTGAGCTACGAGACCACACCGGAGGACCTTCGACTTTCTGCATATGGATCACAGTATACCCGAACAAATTACAGTAGCACATGGCATCGACCACAGTGAACTAGCTTGTAATTTGACTGCCTACAGCAGGATTTCCCTTTGTACTAACCGGACTCCACCAGTTAAGTGCATTGGGAATGTTTACAATGTATTGATGGTTGGCAGATTTTGATAATGTTTTGAGGTGATCCAAATGTGAAAAGTGTTTGGCCTCAGCGGGATTCGAACCGACGCATGGTCGCCACCCTCACTTTAGTACCGCGAGTGCTCTACCAGCTGAGCTACGAGACCACGCCGGAGGACCTTCGACTTTCTGCATATGGATCACAGTATACCCGAACAAATTACAGTAGCACATGGCATCGACCACAATGAACTAGCTTGTAATTTGTTTGCCTACAGCAGGATTTCCCTTTGTACTAACCGGACTCCACCAGTTAAGGGCATTGGGCATGTTTACAATGTATTGATGATTGGCAGATTTTGATAATGTTTTGAGGTGGTTCAAATGTGAAAAGTGTTTGGACTCCGCGGGATTCGAACCGACGCATGGTCGCCACCCTCGCTTTAGTACCGCGAGTTCTCTACCAGCTGAGCTACGAGACCACGCCGGAGGACCTTCGACTTTCTGCATATGGATCACAGTATACCCGAACAAATTACAGTAGCACATGGCATCGACCACAGTGAACTAACTTGTAATTTGACTGCCTACAGCAGGATTTCCCTTTGTACTAACCGGACTCCACCAGTTAAGTGCATTGGGCATGTTTACAATGTATTGATGGTTGACAGATTTTGATAATGTTTTGAGGTGATCCAAATGTGAAAAGTGTTTGGCCTCGGCGGGATTCGAACCGACGCATGGTCGCCACCCTCACTTTAGTACCGCGATTGCTCTACCAGCTGAGCTACGAGACCACGCCGGAGGACCTTCGACTTTCTGCATATGGATCACAGTATACCCGAACAAATTACAGTAGCACATGGCATCGACCACAGTGAACTAGCTTGTAATTTGACTGCCTACAGCAGGATTTCCCTTTGTACTAACCGGACTCCACCAGTTAAGTGCATTGGGCATGTTTACAATGTATTGATGGTTGGCAGATTTTGATAATGTTTTGAGGTGATCCAAATGTGAAAAGTGTTTGGCCTCAGCGGGATTCGAACCGACGCATGGTCGCCACCCTCACTTTAGTACCGCGAGTGCTCTACCAGCTGAGCTACGAGACCACGCCGGAGGACCTTCGACTTTCTGCATATGGATCACAGTATACCCGAACAAATTACAGTAGCACATGGCATCGACCACAATGAACTAGCATGTAATTTGACTGCCTACAGCAGGATTTCCCTTTGTACTAACCGGACTCCACCAGTTAAGTGCATTGGGCATGTTTACAATGTATTGATGGTTGGCAGATTTTGATAATGTTTTGAGGTGATCCAAATGTGAAAAGTGTTTGGCCTCCGCGGGATTCGAACCGACGCATGGTCGCCACCCTCACTTTAGTACCGCGAGTGCTCTACCAGCTGAGCTACGAGACCACGCCGGAGGACCTTCGACTTTCTGCATATGGATCACAGTATACCCGAACAAATTACAGTAGCACATGGCATCGACCACAGTGAACTAGCTTGTAATTTGACTGCCTACAGCAGGATTTCCCTTTGTACTAACCGGACTCCACCACTTAAGTGCATTGGGCATGTTTACAATGTATTGATGGTTGGCAGATTTTGATAATGTTTTGAGGTGATCCAAATGTGAAAATTGTTTGGCCTCGGCGGGATTCGAACCGACGCATGGTCGCCACCCTCGCTTTAGTACCGCGAGTGCTCTACCAGCTGAGCTACAAGACCACGCCGGAGGACCTTCGACCTTCAGCATATGGATCACAGTATACCCGAACAAATTACAGTAGCACATGGCATCGACCACAATGAACTAGCTTGTAATTTGACTGCCTACAGCAGGATTTCCCTTTGTACTAACCGGACTCCACCAGTTAAGTGCATTGGGCATGTTTACAATGTATTGATGGTTGGCAGATTTTGATAATGTTTTGAGGTGGTTCAAATGTGAAAAGTGTTTGGCCTCGGCGAGATTCGAACCGACGCATGGTCGCCACCCTCACTTTAGTACCGCGATTGCTCTACCAGCTGAGCTACGAGACCACGCCGGAGGACCTTCGACTTTCTGCATATGGATCACAGTATTCCCGAACAAATTACAGTAGCACATGGCATCGACCACAGTGAACTAACTTGTAATTTGACTGCCTACAGCAGGATTTCCCTTTGTACTAACCGGACTCCACCAGTTAAGTGTATTTGGGTATGTTTTCAATGTATTGATGGTTGGCAGATTTTGATAATGTTTTGAGGTGGTTCAAATGTGAAAAGTGTTTGGCCTCGGCGGGATTCGAACCGACGCATGGTCGCCACCCTCGCTTTAGTACCGCGATTGCTCTACCAGCTGAGCTACGAGACCACGCCGGAGGACCTTCGACTTTCTGCATATGGATCACAGTATACCCGAACAAATTACAGTAGCACATGGCATCGACCACAGTGAACTAGCTTGTAATTTGACTGCCTACAGCAGGATTTCCCTTTGTACTAACCGGACTCCACCATTTAAGTGCATTCGGCATGTTTACAATGTATTGATGGTTGGCAGATTTTGATAATGTTTTGAGGTGATCCAAATGTGAAAATTGTTTGGCCTCGGCGGGATTCGAACCGACGCATGGTCGCCACCCTCACTTTAGTACCGCGAGTGCTCTACCAGCTGAGCTACGAGACCACGCCGGAGGACCTTCGACTTTCTGCATATGGATCACAGTATACCCGAACAAATTACAGTAGCACATGGCATCGACCACAATGAACTAGCTTGTAATTTGACTGCCTACAGCAGGATTTCCCTTTGTACTAACCGGACTCCACCAGTTAAGTGCATTGGGCATGTTTACAATGTATTGATGGTTGGCAGATTTTGATAATGTTTTGAGGTGATCCAAATGTGAAAAGTGTTTGGCCTCGGCGGGATTCGAACCGACGCATGGTCGCCACCCTCACTTTAGTACCGCGAGTGCTCTACCAGCTGAGCTACGAGACCACGCCGGAGGACCTTCGACTTTCTGCATATGGATCACATTATACCCGAACAAATTACAGTAGCACATGGCATCGACCACAGTGAACTAGCTTGTAATTTGACTGCCTACAGCAGGATTTCCCTTTGTACTAACCGGACTCCACCAGTTAAGTGCATTGGGCGTGTTTACAATATATTGATGGTTGGCAGATTTTGATAATGTTTTGAGGTGATCCAAATGTGAAAAGTGTTTGGCCTCGGCGGGATTCGAACCGACGCATGGTCGCCACCCTCGCTTTAGTACTGCGAGTGCTCTACCAGCTGAGCTACGAGACCACGCCGGAGGACCTTCGACTTTCTGCATATGGATCACAGTATACCCGAACAAATTACAGTAGCACATGGCATCGACCACAGTGAACTAGCTTGTAATTTGACTGCCTACAGCAGGATTTCCCTTTGTACTAACCGGACTCCACCAGTTAAGTGCATTGGCCATGTTTACAATGTATTGATGGTTGGCAGATTTTGATAATGTTTTGAGGTGATCCAAATGTGAAAAGTGTTTGGCCTCAGCGGGATTCGAACCGACGCATGGTCGCCACCCAAACTTTAGTACCGCGAGTGCTCTACCAGCTGAGCTACGAGACCACGCCGGAGGACCTTCGACTTTCTGCATATGGATCACATTATACCCGAACAAATTACAGTAGCACATGGCATCGACCACAATGAACTAGCTTGTAATTTGACTGCCTACAGCAGGATTTCCCTTTGTACTAACCGGACTCCACCAGTTAAGTGCATTGGGCATGTTTACAATGTATTGATGGTTGGCAGATTTTGATAATGTTTTGAGGTGGTTCAAATGTGAAAAGTGTTTGGCCTCGGCGAGATTCGAACCGACGCATGGTCGCCACCCTCGCTTTAGTACCGCGAGTTCTCTACCAGCTGAGCTACGAGACCACGCCGGAGGACCTTCGACTTTCTGCATATGGATCACAGTATACCCGAACAAATTACAGTAGCACGTGGAATCGACCACAGTGAACTAGCTTGTAATTTGACTGCCTACAGCAGGATTTCCCTTTGTACTAACCGGACTCCACCAGTTAAGTGCATTGGGCATGTTTACAATGTATTGATGGTTGACAGATTTTGATAATGTTTTGAGGTGGTTCAAATGTGAAAAGTGTTTGGCCTCGGCGGGATTCGAACCGACGCATGGTCGCCACCCTCACTTTAGTACCGCGATTGCTCTACCAGCTGAGCTACGAGACCACGCCGGAGGACCTTCGACTTTCTGCATATGGATCACAGTATACCCGAACAAATTACAGTAGCACATGGCATCGACCACAGTGAACTAGCTTGTAATTTGACTGCCTACAGCAGGATTTCCCTTTGTACTAACCGGACTCCACCAGTTAAGTGCATTGGGCATGTTTACAATGTATTGATGGTTGGCAGATTTTGATAATGTTTTGAGGTGATCCAAATGTGAAAAGTGTTTGGCCTCGGCGGGATTCGAACCGACGCATGGTCGCCACCCTCACTTTAGTACCGCGAGTGCTCTACCAGCTGAGCTACGAGACCACACCGGAGGACCTTCGACTTTCTGCATATGGATCACAGTATACCCGAACAAATTACAGTAGCACATGGCATCGACCACAGTGAACTAGCTTGTAATTTGACTGCCTACAGCAGGATTTCCCTTTGTACTAACCGGACTCCACCAGTTAAGTGCATTGGGCATGTTTACAATGTATTGATGGTTGGCAGATTTTGATAATGTTTTGAGGTGGTTCAAATGTGAAAAGTGTTTGGCCTCGGCGGGATTCGAACCGACGCATGGTCGCCACCCTCGCTTTAGTACCGCGAGTTCTCTACCAGCTGAGCTACGAGACCACGCCGGAGGACCTTCGACTTTCTGCATATGGATCACAGTATACCCGAACAAATTACAGTAGCACATGGCATCGACCACAGTGAACTAGCTTGTAATTTGACTGCCTACAGCAGGATTTCCCTTTGTACTAACCGGACTCCACCAGTTAAGTGCATTGGGCATGTTTACAATGTATTGATGGTTGGCAGATTTTGATAATGTTTTGAGGTGATCCAAATGTGAAAAGTGTTTGGCCTCGGCGGGATTCGAACCGACGCATGGTCGCCACCCTCACTTTAGTACCGCGAGTGCTCTACCAGCTGAGCTACGAGACCACGCCGGAGGACCTTCGACTTTCTGCATATGGATCACATTATACCCGAACAAATTACAGTAGCACATGGCATCGACCACAATGAACTAGCTTGTAATTTGACTGCCTACAGCAGGATTTCCCTTTGTACTAACCGGACTCCACCAGTTAAGTGCATTGGGCATGTTTACAATGTATTGATGGTTGGCAGATTTTGATAATGTTTTGAGGTGGTTCAAATGTGAAAAGTGTTTGGACTCCGCGGGATTCGAACCGACGCATGGTCGCCACCCTCGCTTTAGTACCGCGAGTTCTCTACCAGCTGAGCTACGAGACCACGCCGGAGGACCTTCGACTTTCTGCATATGGATCACAGTATACCCGAACAAATTACAGTAGCACATGGCATCGACCACAGTGAACTAGCTTGTAATTTGACTGCCTACAGCAGGATTTCCCTTTGTACTAACCGGACTCCACCAGTTAAGTGCATTGGGCATGTTTACAATGTATTGATGGTTGACAGATTTTGATAATGTTTTGAGGTGATCCAAATGTGAAAAGTCTTTGGCCTCGGCGGGATTCGAACCGACGCATGGTCGCCACCCTCACTTTAGTACCGCGAGTGCTCTACCAGCTGAGCTACGAGACCACGCCGGAGGACCTTCGACTTTCTGCATATGGATCACAGTATACCCGAACAAATTACAGTAGCACATGGCATCGACCACAATGAACTAGCTTGTAATTTGACTGCCTACAGCAGGATTTCCCTTTGTACTAACCGGACTCCACCAGTTAAGTGCATTGGGCATGTTTACAATGTATTGATGGTTGGCAGATTTTGATAATGTTTTGAGGTGATCCAAATGTGAAAATTGTTTGGCCTCCGCGGGATTCGAACCGACGCATGGTCGCCACCCTCACTTTAGTACCGCGAGTGCTCTACCAGCTGAGCTACGAGACCACGCCGGAGGACCTTCGACTTTCTGCATATGGATCACAGTATACCCGAACAAATTACAGTAGCACATGGCATCGACCACAGTGAACTAGCTTGTAATTTGACTGCCTACAGCAGGATTTCCCTTTGTACTAACCGGACTCCACCAGTTAAGTGCATTGGGCGTGTTTACAATGTATTGATGGTTGGCAGATTTTGATAATGTTTTGAGGTGATCCAAATGTGAAAAGTGTTTGGCCTCCGCGGGATTCGAACCGACGCATGGTCGCCACCCTCACTTTAGTACCGCGAGTGCTCTACCAGCTGAGCTACGAGACCACGCCGGAGGACCTTCGACTTTCTGCATATGGATCACAGTATACCCGAACAAATTACAGTAGCACATGGCATCGACCACAGTGAACTAGCTTGTAATTTGACTGCCTACAGCAGGATTTCCCTTTGTACTAACCGGACTCCACCACTTAAGTGCATTGGGCATGTTTACAATGTATTGATGGTTGGCAGATTTTGATAATGTTTTGAGGTGATCCAAATGTGAAAATTGTTTGGCCTCGGCGGGATTCGAACCGACGCATGGTCGCCACCCTCGCTTTAGTACCGCGAGTGCTCTACTAGCTGAGCTACAAGACCACGCCGGAGGACCTTCGACTTTCTGCATATGGATCACAGTATACCCGAACAAATTACAGTAGCACATGGCATCGACCACAGTGAACTAGCATGTAATTTGACTGCCTACAGCAGGATTTCCCTTTGTACTAACCGGACTCCACCAGTTAAGTGCATTGGGCATGTTTACAATGTATTGATGGTTGGCAGATTTTGATAATGTTTTGAGGTGGTTCAAATGTGAAAAGTGTTTGGCCTCGGCGAGATTCGAACCGACGCATGGTCGCCACCCTCGCTTTAGTACCGCGAGTGCTCTACCAGCTGAGCTACGAGACCACGCCGGAGGACCTTCGACTTTCTGCATATGGATCACAGTATTCCCGAACAAATTACAGTAGCACATGGCATCGACCACAGTGAACTAGCTTGTAATTTGACTGCCTACAGCAGGATTTCCCTTTGTACTAACCGGACTCCACCAGTTAAGTGTATTTGGGTATGTTTTCAATGTATTGATGGTTGGCAGATTTTGATAATGTTTTGAGGTGGTTCAAATGTGAAAAGTGTTTGGCCTCGGCGGGATTCGAACCGACGCATGGTCGCCACCCTCGCTTTAGTACCGCGATTGCTCTACCAGCTGAGCTACGAGACCACGCCGGAGGACCTTCGACTTTCTGCATATGGATCACAGTATACCCGAACAAATTACAGTAGCACATGGCATCGACCACAGTGAACTAACTTGTAATTTGACTGCCTACAGCAGGATTTCCCTTTGTACTAACCGGACTCCACCAGTTAAGTGCATTGGGCATGTTTACAATGTATTGATGGTTGACAGATTTTGATAATGTTTTGAGGTGATCCAAATGTGAAAAGTCTTTGGCCTCGGCGGGATTCGAACCGACGCATGGTCGCCACCCTCACTTTAGTACCGCGAGTGCTCTACCAGCTGAGCTACGAGACCACGCCGGAGGACCTTCGACTTTCTGCATATGGATCACAGTATACCCGAACAAATTACAGTAGCACATGGCATCGACCACAGTGAACTAGCTTGTAATTTGACTGCCTACAGCAGGATTTCCCTTTGTACTAACCGGACTCCACCACTTAAGTGCATTGGGCATGTTTACAATGTATTGATGGTTGGCAGATTTTGATAATGTTTTGAGGTGATCCAAATGTGAAAATTGTTTGGCCTCCGCGGGATTCGAACCGACGCATGGTCGCCACCCTCGCTTTAGTACCGCGAGTGCTCTACCAGCTGAGCTACGAGACCACGCCGGAGGACCTTCGACTTTCTGCATATGGATCACAGTATACCCGAACAAATTACAGTAGCACATGGCATCGACCACAGTGAACTAGCTTGTAATTTGACTGCCTACAGCAGGATTTCCCTTTGTACTAACCGGACTCCACCAGTTAAGTGCATTGGGCGTGTTTACAATGTATTGATGGTTGGCAGATTTTGATAATGTTTTGAGGTGATCCAAATAAGAAAAGTGTTTGGCCTCCGCGGGATTCGAACCGACGCATGGTCGCCACCCTCACTTTAGTACCGCGAGTGCTCTACCAGCTGAGCTACGAGACCACGCCGGAGGACCTTCGACTTTCTGCATATGGATCACAGTATACCCGAACAAATTACAGTAGCACATGGCATCGACCACAGTGAACTAGCTTGTAATTTGACTGCCTACAGCAGGATTTCCCTTTGTACTAACCGGACTCCACCACTTAAGTGCATTGGGCATGTTTACAATGTATTGATGGTTGGCAGATTTTGATAATGTTTTGAGGTGATCCAAATGTGAAAATTGTTTGGCCTCGGCGGGATTCGAACCGACGCATGGTCGCCACCCTCGCTTTAGTACCGCGAGTGCTCTACTAGCTGAGCTACAAGACCACGCCGGAGGACCTTCGACTTTCTGCATATGGATCACAGTATACCCGAACAAATTACAGTAGCACATGGCATCGACCACAGTGAACTAGCATGTAATTTGACTGCCTACAGCAGGATTTCCCTTTGTACTAACCGGACTCCACCAGTTAAGTGCATTGGGCATGTTTACAATGTATTGATGGTTGGCAGATTTTGATAATGTTTTGAGGTGGTTCAAATGTGAAAAGTGTTTGGCCTCGGCGAGATTCGAACCGACGCATGGTCGCCACCCTCACTTTAGTACCGCGAGTGCTCTACCAGCTGAGCTACGAGACCACGCCGGAGGACCTTCGACTTTCTGCATATGGATCACAGTATACCCGAACAAATTACAGTAGCACATGGCATCGACCACAGTGAACTAGCTTGTAATTTGACTGCCTACAGCAGGATTTCCCTTTGTACTAACCGGACACCACCAGTTAAGTGTATTTGGGTATGTTTTCAATGTATTGATGGTTGGCAGATTTTGATAATGTTTTGAGGTGGTTCAAATGTGAAAAGTGTTTGGCCTCGGCGGGATTCGAACCGACGCATGGTCGCCACCCTCGCTTTAGTACCGCGATTGCTCTACCAGCTGAGCTACGAGACCACGCCGGAGGACCTTCGACTTTCTGCATATGGATCACAGTATACCCGAACAAATTACAGTAGCACATGGCATCGACCACAATGAACTAGCTTGTAATTTGACTGCCTACAGCAGGATTTCCCTTTGTACTAACCGGACTCCACCAGTTAAGTGCATTGGGCATGTTTACAATGTATTGATGTTTGGCAGATTTTGATAATGTTTTGAGGTGGTTCAAATGTGAAAAGTGTTTGGCCTCGGCGGGATTCGAACCGACGCATGGTCGCCACCCTCGCTTTATTACCGCGAGTGCTCTACCAGCTGAGCTACGAGACCACGCCGGAGGACCTTCGGCTTTCTGCATATGGATCACAGTATACCCGAACAAATTACAGTAGCACATGGCATCGACCACAGTGAACTAGCTTGTAATTTGACTGCCTACAGCAGGATTTCCCTTTGTACTAACCGGACTCCACCAGTTAAGTGCATTGGGAATGTTTACAATGTATTGATGGTTGACAGATTTTGATAATGTTTTGAGGTGATCCAAATGTGAAAAGTGTTTGGCCTCGGCGGGATTCGAACCGACGCATGGTCGCCACCCTCACTTTAGTACCGCGAGTGCTCTACCAGCTGAGCTACGAGATCACGCCGGAGGACCTTCGACTTTCTGCATATGGATCACAGTATACCCGAACAAATTACAGTAGCACATGGCATCGACCACAATGAACTAGCTTGTAATTTGACTGCCTACAGCAGGATTTCCCTTTGTACTAACCGGACTCCACCAGTTAAGTGCATTGGGCATGTTTACAATGTATTGATGGTTGGCAGATTTTGATAATGTTTTGAGGTGGTTCAAATGTGAAAATTGTTTGGCCTCCGCGGGATTCGAACCGACGCATGGTCGCCACCCTCACTTTAGTACCGCGAGTGCTCTACCAGCTGAGCTACGAGACCACGCCGGAGGACCTTCGACTTTCTGCATATGGATCACAGTATACCCGAACAAATTACAGTAGCACATGGCATCGACCACAATGAACTAGCTTGTAATTTGACTGCCTACAGCAGGATTTCCCTTTGTACTAACCGGACTCCACCAGTTAAGTGCATTGGGCATGTTTACAATGTATTGATGGTTGGCAGATTTTGATAATGTTTTGAGGTGATCCAAATGTGAAAATTGTTTGGCCTCCGCGGGATTCGAACCGACGCATGGTCGCCACCCAAACTTTAGTACCGCGAGTGCTCTACTAGCTGAGCTACGAGACCACGCCGGAGGACCTTCGACTTTCTGCATATGGATCACAGTATACCCGAACAAATTACAGTAGCACATGGCATCGACCACAGTGAACTAGCTTGTAATTTGACTGCCTACAGCAGGATTTCCCTTTGTACTAACCGGACTCCACCAGTTAAGTGCATTGGGCGTGTTTACAATGTATTGATGGTTGGCAGATTTTGATAATGTTTTGAGGTGATCCAAATGTGAAAAGTGTTTGGCCTCCGCGGGATTCGAACCGACGCATGGTCGCCACCCTCACTTTAGTACCGCGAGTGCTCTACCAGCTGAGCTACGAGACCACGCCGGCGGAGCTTCGACTTTCTGCATATGGATCACAGTATACCCGAACAAATTACAGTAGCACATGGCATCGACCACAGTGAACTAGCTTGTAATTTGACTGCCTACAGCAGGATTTCCCTTTGTACTAACCGGACTCCACCAGTTAAGTGCATTGGGCATGTTTACAATGTATTGATGGTTGGCAGATTTTGATAATGTTTTGAGGTGATCCAAATGTGAAAATTGTTTGGCCTCGGCGGGATTCGAACCGACGCATGGTCGCCACCCTCGCTTTAGTACCGCGAGTGCTCTACTAGCTGAGCTACAAGACCACGCCGGAGGACCTTCGACTTTCTGCATATGGATCACAGTATACCCGAACAAATTACAGTAGCACATGGCATCGACCACAGTGAACTAGCATGTAATTTGACTGCCTACAGCAGGATTTCCCTTTGTACTAACCGGACTCCACCAGTTAAGTGCATTGGGCATGTTTACAATGTATTGATGGTTGGCAGATTTTGATAATGTTTTGAGGTGGTTCAAATGTGAAAAGTGTTTGGCCTCGGCGAGATTCGAACCGACGCATGGTCGCCACCCTCGCTTTAGTACCGCGAGTGCTCTACCAGCTGAGCTACGAGACCACGCCGGAGGACCTTCGACTTTCTGCATATGGATCACAGTATTCCCGAACAAATTACAGTAGCACATGGCATCGACCACAGTGAACTAACTTGTAATTTGACTGCCTACAGCAGGATTTCCCTTTGTACTAACCGGACTCCACCAGTTAAGTGTATTTGGGTATGTTTTCAATGTATTGATGGTTGGCAGATTTTGATAATGTTTTGAGGTGGTTCAAATGTGAAAAGTGTTTGGCCTCGGCGGGATTCGAACCGACGCATGGTCGCCACCCTCGCTTTAGTACCGCGATTGCTCTACCAGCTGAGCTACGAGACCACGCCGGAGGACCTTCGACTTTCTGCATATGGATCACAGTATACCCGAACAAATTACAGTAGCACATGGCATCGACCACAGTGAACTAGCTTGTAATTTGACTGCCTACAGCAGGATTTCCCTTTGTACTAACCGGACTCCACCAGTTAAGTGCATTGGGCATGTTTACAATGTATTGATGGTTGGCAGATTTTGATAATGTTTTGAGGTGATCCAAATGTGAAAAGTGTTTGGCCTCGGCGGGATTCGAACCGACGCATGGTCGCCACCCTCGCTTTATTACCGCGAGTGCTCTACCAGCTGAGCTACGAGACCACGCCGGAGGACCTTCGACTTTCTGCATATGGATCACAGTATACCCGAACAAATTACAGTAGCACATGGCATCGACCACAGTGAACTAGCTTGTAATTTGACTGCCTACAGCAGGATTTCCCTTTGTACTAACCGGACTCCACCAGTTAAGTGCATTGGGCATGTTTACAATGTATTGATGGTTGACAGATTTTGATAATGTTTTGAGGTGATCCAAATGTGAAAAGTGTTTGGCCTCGGCGGGATTCGAACCGACGCATGGTCGCCACCCTCACTTTAGTACCGCGATTGCTCTACCAGCTGAGCTACGAGACCACGCCGGAGGACCTTCGACTTTCTGCATATGGATCACAGTATACCCGAACAAATTACAGTAGCACATGGCATCGACCACAATGAACTAGCTTGTAATTTGACTGCCTACAGCAGGATTTCCCTTTGTACTAACCGGACTCCACCAGTTAAGTGCATTGGGCATGTTTACAATGTATTGATGGTTGGCAGATTTTGATAATGTTTTGAGGTGATCCAAATGTGAAAAGTGTTTGGCCTCCGCGGGATTCGAACCGACGCATGGTCGCCACCCTCACTTTAGTACCGCGAGTGCTCTACCAGCTGAGCTACGAGACCACGCCGGAGGACCTTCGACTTTCTGCATATGGATCACAGTATACCCGAACAAATTACAGTAGCACATGGCATCGACCACAATGAACTAGCTTGTAATTTGACTGCCTACAGCAGGATTTCCCTTTGTACTAACCGGACTCCACCAGTTAAGTGCATTGGGCATGTTTACAATGTATTGATGGTTGGCAGATTTTGATAATGTTTTGAGGTGATCCAAATGTGAAAAGTGTTTGGACTCCGCGGGATTCGAACCGACGCATGGTCGCCACCCTCACTTTAGTACCGCGAGTGCTCTACTAGCTGAGCTACGAGACCACGCCGGAGGACCTTCGACTTTCTGCATATGGATCACAGTATACCCGAACAAATTACAGTAGCACATGGCATCGACCACAGTGAACTAGCTTGTAATTTGACTGCCTACAGCAGGATTTCCCTTTGTACTAACCGGACTCCACCACTTAAGTGCATTGGGCATGTTTACAATGTATTGATGGTTGGCAGATTTTGATAATGTTTTGAGGTGATCCAAATGTGAAAAGTGTTTGGCCTCCGCGGGATTCGAACCGACGCATGGTCGCCACCCTCACTTTAGTACCGCGAGTGCTCTACCAGCTGAGCTACGAGACCACGCCGGAGGACCTTCGACTTTCTGCATATGGATCACAGTATACCCGAACAAATTACAGTAGCACATGGCATCGACCACAATGAACTAGCTTGTAATTTGACTGCCTACAGCAGGATTTCCCTTTGTACTAACCGGACTCCACCAGTTAAGTGCATTGGGCATGTTTACAATGTATTGATGGTTGGCAGATTTTGATAATGTTTTGAGGTGATCCAAATGTGAAAAGTGTTTGGACTCCGCGGGATTCGAACCGACGCATGGTCGCCACCCTCACTTTAGTACCGCGAGTGCTCTACTAGCTGAGCTACGAGACCACGCCGGAGGACCTTCGACTTTCTGCATATGGATCACAGTATACCCGAACAAATTACAGTAGCACATGGCATCGACCACAGTGAACTAGCTTGTAATTTGACTGCCTACAGCAGGATTTCCCTTTGTACTAACCGGACTCCACCACTTAAGTGCATTGGGCATGTTTACAATGTATTGATGGTTGGCAGATTTTGATAATGTTTTGAGGTGATCCAAATGTGAAAATTGTTTGGCCTCGGCGGGATTCGAACCGACGCATGGTCGCCACCCTCACTTTAGTACCGCGAGTGCTCTACCAGCTGAGCTACGAGACCACGCCGGAGGACCTTCGACCTTCTGCATATGGATCACAGTATACCCGAACAAATTACAGTAGCACATGGCATCGACCACAGTGAACTAGCTTGTAATTTGACTGCCTACAGCAGGATTTCCCTTTGTACTAACCGGACTCCACCAGTTAAGTGTATTTGGGTATGTTTTCAATGTATTGATGGTTGGCAGATTTTGATAATGTTTTGAGGTGGTTCAAATGTGAAAAGTGTTTGGCCTCGGCGGGATTCGAACCGACGCATGGTCGCCACCCTCACTTCAGTACCGCGAGTGCTCTACCAGCTGAGCTACGAGACCACGCCGGAGGACCTTCGACTTTCTGCATATGGATCACAGTATACCCGAACAAATTACAGTAGCACATGGCATCGACCACAGTGAACTAACTTGTAATTTGACTGCCTACAGCAGGATTTCCCTTTGTACTAACCGGACTCCACCAGTTAAGCGCATTGGGCATGTTTACAATGTATTGATGGTTGGCAGATTTTGATAATGTTTTGAGGTGGTTCAAATGTGAAAAGTGTTTGGCCTCCGCGGGATTCGAACCGACGCACGGTCGCCACCCTCGCTTCATTACCGCGAGTGCTCTACCAGCTGAGCTACGAGACCACGCCGGAGGACCTTCGACTTTCTGCATATGGATCACATTATACCCGAACAAATTACAGTAGCACATGGC
Organism: Fasciola hepatica; assembly: GCA_948099385.1. Classification (NCBI taxonomy): domain Eukaryota; kingdom Metazoa; phylum Platyhelminthes; class Trematoda; order Plagiorchiida; family Fasciolidae; genus Fasciola; species Fasciola hepatica. The sequence continues at coordinate 97,519 of CANUEZ040000289.1, forward strand.
ATCGACCACAGTGAACTAGCTTGTAATTTGACTGCCTACAGCAGGATTTCCCTTTGTACTAACCGGACTCCACCAGTTAAGTGCATTGGGCATGTTTACAATGTATTATGGTTGACAGATTTTGATAATGTTTTGAGGTGGTTCAAATGTGAAAAGTGTTTGGCCTCGGCGGGATTCGAACCGACGCATGGTCGCCACCCTCACTTTAGTACCGCGATTGCTCTACCAGCTGAGCTACGAGACCACGCCGGAGGACCTTCGACTTTCTGCATATGGATCACAGTATACCCGAACAAATTACAGTAGCACATGGCATCGACCACAATGAACTAGCTTGTAATTTGACTGCCTACAGCAGGATTTCCCTTTGTACTAACCGGACTCCACCAGTTAAGTGCATTGGGCATGTTTACAATGTATTGATGGTTGGCAGATTTTGATAATGTTTTGAGGTGATCCAAATGTGAAAAGTGTTTGGCCTCCGCGGGATTCGAACCGACGCATGGTCGCCACCCTCACTTTAGTACCGCGAGTGCTCTACCAGCTGAGCTACGAGACCACGCCGGAGGACCTTCGACTTTCTGCATATGGATCACAGTATACCCGAACAAATTACAGTAGCACATGGCATCGACCACAATGAACTAGCTTGTAATTTGACTGCCTACAGCAGGATTTCCCTTTGTACTAACCGGACTCCACCAGTTAAGTGCATTGGGCATGTTTACAATGTATTGATGGTTGGCAGATTTTGATAATGTTTTGAGGTGATCCAAATGTGAAAAGTTTTTGGCCTCCGCGGGATTCGAACCGACGCATGGTCGACACCCTCACTTTAGTACCGCGAGTGCTCTACTAGCTGAGCTACGAGACCTCGCCGGAGGACCTTCGACTTTCTGCATATGGATCACAGTATACCCGAACAAATTACAGTAGCACATGGCATCGACCACAGTGAACTAGCTTGTAATTTGACTGCCTACAGCAGGATTTCCCTTTGTACTAACCGGACTCCACCAGTTAAGTGCATTGGGCATGTTTACAATGTATTGATGGTTGGCAGATTTTGATAATGTTTTGAGGTGATCCAAATGTGAAAATTGTTTGGCCTCGGCGGGATTCGAACCGACGCATGGTCGCCACCCTCACTTTAGTACCGCGAGTGCTCTACTAGCTGAGCTACAAGACCACGCCGGATGACCTTCGACCTTCTGCATATGGATCACAGTATACCCGAACAAATTACAGTAGCACATGGCATCGACCACAGTGAACTAGCATGTAATTTGACTGCCTACAGCAGGATTTCCCTTTGTACTAACCGGACTCCACCAGTTAAGTGCATTGGGCATGTTTACAATGTATTGATGGTTGGCAGATTTTGTTAATGTTTTGAGGTGGTTCAAATGTGAAAAGTGTTTGGCCTCGGCGAGATTCGAACCGACGCATGGTCGCCACCCTCGCTTTAGTACCGCGAGTGCTCTACCAGCTGAGCTACGAGACCACGCCGGAGGACCTTCGACTTTCTGCATATGGATCACAGTATACCCGAACAAATTACAGTAGCACATGGCATCGACCACAGTGAACTAGCTTGTAATTTGACTGCCTACAGCAGGATTTCCCTTTGTACTAACCGGACTCCACCAGTTAAGTGTATTTGGGTATGTTTTCAATGTATTGATGGTTGGCAGATTTTGATAATGTTTTGAGGTGGTTCAAATGTGAAAAGTGTTTGGCCTCGGCGGGATTCGAACCGACGCATGGTCGCCACCCTCGCTTTAGTACCGCGATTGCTCTACCAGCTGAGCTACGAGACCACGCCGGAGGACCTTCGACTTTCTGCATATGGATCACAGTATACCCGAACAAATTACAGTAGCACATGGCATCGACCACAGTGAACTAACTTGTAATTTGACTGCCTACAGCAGGATTTCCCTTTGTACTAACCGGACTCCACCAGTTAAGCGCATTGGGCATGTTTACAATGTATTGATGGTTGGCAGATTTTGATAATGTTTTGAGGTGGTTCAAATGTGAAAAGTGTTTGGCCTCGGCGGGATTCGAACTGACGCATGGTCGCCACCCTCGCTTTCGTACCGCGAGTGCTCTACTAGCTGAGCTACGAGACCACGCCGGAGGACCTTCGACTTTCTGCATATGGATCACAGTATACCCGAACAAATTACAGTAGCACATGGCATCGACCACAATGAACTAGCTTGTAATTTGACTGCCTACAGCAGGATTTCCCTTTGTACTAACCGGACTCCACCAGTTAAGTGCATTGAGCATGTTTACAATGTATTGATGGTTGGCAGATTTTGATAATGTTTTGAGGTGGTTCAAATGTGAAAAGTGTTTGGCCTCCGCGGGATTCGAACCGACGCATGGTCGCCACCCTCACATCAGTACCGCGAGTGCTCTACTAGCTGAGCTTCGAGACCACGCCGGAGGACCTTCGACTTTCTGCATATGGATCACAGTATACCCGAACAAATTACAGTAGCACATGGCATCGACCACAGTGAACTAGCTTGTAATTTCACTGCCTACAGCAGGATTTCCCTTTGTACTAACCGGACTCCACCAGTTAAGTGCATTGGGCATGTTTACAATGTATTGATGGTTGGCAGATTTTGATAATGTTTTGAGGTGGTTCAAATGTGAAAAGTGTTTGGCCTCGGCGGGATTCGAACCGACGCATGGTCGCCACCCTCGCTTTAGTACCGCGAGTGCTCTACTAGCTGAGCTTCGAGACCACGCCGGAGGACCTTCGACTTTCTGCATATGGATCACAGTATACCCGAACAAATTACAGTAGCACATGGCATCGACCACAGTGAACTAGCTTGTAATTTCACTGCCTACAGCAGGATTTCCCTTTGTACTAACCGGACTCCACCGGTTAAGTGCATTGGGCATGTTTACAATGTATTGATGGTTGGCAGATTTTGATAATGTTTTGAGGTGATCCAAATGTGAAAAGTGTTTGGCCTCCGCGGAATTCGAACCGACGCATGGTCGCCACCCTCACTTTAGTACCGCGAGTGCTCTACCAGCTGAGCTACGAGACCACGCCGGAGGACCTTCGACTTTCTGCATATGGATCACAGTATACCCGAACAAATTACAGTAGCACATGGCATCGACCACAGTGAACTAGCTTGTAAATTGACTGCCTACAGCAGGATTTCCCTTTGTACTAACCGGACTCCACCAGTTAAGTGTATTTGGGTATGTTTTCAATGTATTGATGGTTGGCAGATTTTGATAATGTTTTGAGGTGATCCAAATGTGAAAATTGTTTGGCCTCGGCGGGAATCGAACCGACGCATGGTCGCCACCCTCACTTTAGTACCGCGAGTGCTCTACCAGCTGAGCTACGAGACCACGCCGGAGGACCTTCGACTTTCTGCATATGGATCACAGTATACCCGAACAAATTACAGTAGCACATGGCATCGACCACAATGAACTAGCTTGTAATTTGACTGCCTACAGCAGGATTTCCGTTTGTACTAACCGGACTCCACCAGTTAAGTGCATTGGGCATGTTTACAATGTATTGATGGTTGGCAGATTTTGATAATGTTTTGAGGTGATCCAAATGTGAAAAGTGTTTGGCCTCAGCGAGATTCGAACCGACGCATGGTCGCCACCCTCGCTTTAGTACCGCGAGTGCTCTACTAGCTGAGCTACGAGACCACGCCGGAGGACCTTCGACTTTCTGCATATGGATCACAGTATACCCGAACAAATTACAGTAGCACATGGCATCGACCACAGTGAACTAGCTTGTAATTTGACTGCCTACAGCAAGATTTCCCTTTGTACTAACCGGACTCCACCAGTTAAGTGCATTGGGTATGTTTACAATGTAATGATGGTTGGCAGATTTTGATAATGTTTTGAGGTGGTTCAAATGTGAAAAGTGTTTGGCCTCGGCGAGATTCGAACCGACGCATGGTCGCCACCCTCACATCAGTACCGCGAGTGCTCTACTAGCTGAGCTTCGAGACCACGCCGGAGGACCTTCGACTTTCTGCATATGGATCACAGTATACCCGAACAAATTACAGTAGCACATGGCATCGACCACAGTGAACTAGCTTGTAATTTCACTGCCTACAGCAGGATTTCCCTTTGTACTAACCGGACTCCACCAGTTAAGTGCATTGGGCATGTTTACAATGTATTGATGGTTGGCAGATTTTGATAATGTTTTGAGGTGGTTCAAATGTGAAAAGTGTTTGGCCTCCGCGGGATTCGAACCGACGCATGGTCGCCACCCTCGCTTTAGTACCGCGAGTGCTCTACTAGCTGAGCTTCGAGACCACGCCGGAGGACCTTCGACTTTCTGCATATGGATCACAGTATACCCGAACAAATTACAGTAGCACATGGCATCGACCACAGTGAACTAGCTTGTAATTTCACTGCCTACAGCAGGATTTCCCTTTGTACTAACCGGACTCCACCGGTTAAGTGCATTGGGCATGTTTACAATGTATTGATGGTTGGCAGATTTTGATAATGTTTTGAGGTGATCCAAATGTGAAAAGTGTTTGGCCTCCGCGGAATTCGAACCGACGCATGGTCGCCACCCTCACTTTAGTACCGCGAGTGCTCTACCAGCTGAGCTACGAGACCACGCCGGAGGACCTTCGACTTTCTGCATATGGATCACAGTATACCCGAACAAATTACAGTAGCACATGGCATCGACCACAATGAACTAACTTGTAAATTGACTGCCTACAGCAGGATTTCCCTTTGTACTAACCGGACTCCACCAGTTAAGTGCATTGGGCATGTTTACAATGTATTGATGGTTGGCAGATTTTGATAATGTTTTGAGGTGATCCAAATGTGAAAATTGTTTGGCCTCGGCGGGAATCGAACCGACGCATGGTCGCCACCCTCACTTTAGTACCGCGAGTGCTCTACCAGCTGAGCTACGAGACCACGCCGGAGGACCTTCGACTTTCTGCATATGGATCACATTATACCCGAACAAATTACAGTAGCACATGGCATCGACCACAGTGAACTAGCTTGTAATTTGACTGCCTACAGCAGGATTTCCCTTTGTACTAACCGGACTCCACCAGTTAAGTGCATTGGGCATGTTTACAATGTATTGATGGTTGGCAGATTTTGATAATGTTTTGAGGTGATCCAAATGTGAAAAGTGTTTGGCCTCAGCGAGATTCGAACCGACGCATGGTCGCCACCCTCACTTTAGTACCGCGAGTGCTCTACTAGCTGAGCTACGAGACCACGCCGGAGGACCTTCGACTTTCTGCATATGGATCACAGTATACCCGAACAAATTACAGTAGCACATGGCATCGACCACAGTGAACTAGCTTGTAATTTGACTGCCTACAGCAAGATTTCCCTTTGTACTAACCGGACTCCACCAGTTAAGTGCATTGGGTATGTTTACAATGTAATGATGGTTGGCAGATTTTGATAATGTTTTGAGGTGGTTCAAATGTGAAAAGTGTTTGGCCTCGGCGAGATTCGAACCGACGCATGGTCGCCACCCTCGCTTTAGTACCGCGAGTGCTCTACCAGCTGAGCTACGAGACCACGCCGGAGGACCTTCGACTTTCTGCATATGGATCACAGTATACCCGAACAAATTACAGTAGCACATGGCATCGACCACAGTGAACTAGCTTGTAATTTCACTGCCTACATCAGGATTTCCCTTTGTACTAACCGGACTCCAGCAGTTTAGTGCATTGGGCATGTTTACAATGTATTGAAGGTTGACAGATTTTGATAATGTTTTGAGGTGATCCAAATGTGAAAAGTGTTTGGCCTCGGCGGGATTCGAACCGACGCATGGTCACCACCCTCGCTTTAGTACTGCGAGTGCTCTACCAGCTGAGCTACGAGACCACGCCGGAGGACCTTCGACTTTCTGCATATGGATCACAGTATACCCGAACAAATTACAGTAGCACATGGCATCGACCACAGTGAACTAGCTTGTAATTTGACTGCCTACAGCAGGATTTCCCTTTGTACTAACCGGACTCCACCAGTTAAGTGCATTGGGCGTGTTTACAATGTATTGATGGTTGGCAGATTTTGTTAATGTTTTGAGGTGATCCAAATGTGAAAATTGTTTGGCCTCAGCGGGATTCGAAAAGACGCATGGTCGCCACCCTCGCTTTAGTACCGCGAGTGCTCTACTAGCTGAGCTACGAGACCACGCCGGAGGACCTTCGACTTTCTGCATATGGATCACAGTATACCCGAACCAGTTACAGTAGCACATGGCATCGACCACAATGAACTAGCTTGTAATTTGACTGCCTACACCAGGATTTCCCTTTGTACTAACCGGACTCCACCAGTTAAGTGCATTGGGCATGTTTACAATGTATTGATGGTTGGCAGATTTTGATAATGTTTTGAGGTGATCCATATGTGAAAAGTGTTTGGCCTCCGCGGAATTCGAACCAACGCATGGTCGCCACCCTCACTTTAGTACCGCGAGTGCTCTACCAGCTGAGCTACGAGACCACGCCGGAGGACCTTCGACTTTCTGCATATGGATCACAGTATACCCGAACAAATTACAGTAGCACATGGCATCGACCACAATGAACTAGCTTGTAATTTGACTGCCTACAGCAGGATTTCCCTTTGTACTAACCGGACTCCACCAGTTAAGTGCATTGGGCATGTTTACAATGTATTGATGGTTGGCAGATTTTGATAATGTTTTGAGGTGGTTCAAATGTGAAAAGTCTTTGGACTCCGCGGGATTCTAACGGACGCATGGTCGCCACCCAAACTTTAGTACCGCGAGTGCTCTACCAGCTGAGCTACGAGACCACGCCGGAGGACCTTCGACCTTCTGCATATGGATCACAGTATACCCGAACAAATTACAGTAGCACATGGCATCGACCACAATGAACTAGCTTGTAATTTGACTGCCTACAGCAAGATTTCCCTTTGTACTAACCGGACTCCACCAGTTAAGTGCATTGGGCATGTTTACAATGTATTGATGGTTGGCAGATTTTGATAATGTTTTGAGGTGGTTCAAATGTGAAAAGTGTTTGGCCTCAGCGAGACTCGAACCGACGCATGGTCGCCACCTTCACTTTAGTACCGCGAGTGCTCTACCAGCTGAGCTACGAGACCACGCCGGAGGACCTTCGACTTTCTGCATATGGATCACAGTATACCCGAACAAATTACAGTAGCACATGGCATCGACCACAATGAACTAGCTTGTAATTTGACTGCCTACAGCAGGATTTCCCTTTGTACTAACCGGACTCCACCAGTTAAGTGCATTGGGCATGTTTACAATGTATTGATGGTTGGCAGATTTTGATAATGTTTTGAGGTGATCCAAATGTGAAAAGTGTTTGGCCTCAGCGAGATTCGAACCGACGCATGGTCGCAACCCCCGCTTTAATACCGCGAGTGCTCTACCAGCTGAGCTACGAGACCACGCCGGAGGACCTTCGACTTTCTGCATATGGATCACAGTATACCCGAACAAATTACAGTAGCACATGGCATCGACCACAATGAACTAGCTTGTAATTTAACTGCCTACAGCAGGATTTCCGTTTGTACTAACCGGACTCCACCAGTTAAGTGCATTGGGCATGTTTACAATGTATTGATGGTTGGCAGATTTTGATAATGTTTTGAGGTGATCCAAATGTGAAAAGTATTTGACCTCCGCGGGATTCGAACCGACGCATGGTCGCCACCCTCGCTTTAGTACCGCGAGTGCTCTACCAGCTGAGCTACGAGACCACGCCGGAGGACCTTCGACTTTCTGCATATGGATCACAGTATACCCGAACAAATTACAGTAGCACATGGCATCGACCACAGTGAACTAGCTTGTAATTTGACTGCCTACAGCAGGATTTCCCTTTGTACTAACCGGACTCCACCAGTTAAGTGCATTGGGCATGTTTACAATGTATTGATGGTTGGCAGATTTTGATAATGTTTTGAGGTGATCCAAATGTGAAAATTGTTTGGCCTCGGCGAGATTCGAACCGACGCATGGTCGCCACCCTCGCTTTAGTACCGCGAGTGCTCTACCAGCTGAGCTACGAGACCACGCCGGAGGACCTTCGACTTTCTGCATATGGATCACAGTATACCCGAACAAATTACAGTAGCACATGGCATCGACCACAATGAACTAGCTTGTAATTTGACTGCCTACAGCAGGATTTCCCTTTGTACTAACCGGACTCCACCAGTTAAGTGCATTGGGCATGTTTACAATGTATTGATGGTTGGCAGATTTTGATAATGTTTTGAGGTGATCCAAATGTGAAAAGTGTTTGGCCTCGGCGGGATTCGAACCGACGCATGGTCACCACCCTCGCTTTAGTACCGCGAGTGCTCTACCAGCTGAGCTACGAGACCACGCCGGAGGACCTTCGACTTTCTGCATATGGATCACATTATACCCGAACAAATTACAGTAGCACATGGCATCGACCACAATGAACTAGCTTGTAATTTGACTGCCTACAGCAGGATTTCCCTTTGTACTAACCGGACTCCACCAGTTAAGTGCTTTGGGTATGTTTACAATTTATTGATGGTTGGCAGATTTTGATAATGTTTTGAGGTGATCCAAATGTGAAAAGTATTTGACCTCGGCGGGATTCGAACCGACGCATGGTCGCCACCCTCACTTTAGTACCGCGAGTGCTCTACTAGCTGAGCTACGAGACCACGCCGGAGGACCTTCGACTTTCTGCTTATGGATCACAGTATACCCGAACAAATTACAGTAGCACATGGCATCGACCACAGTGAACTAGCTTGTAATTTGACTGCCTACAGCAGGATTTCCGTTTGTACTAACCGGACTCCACCAGTTAAGTGCATTGGGCATGTTTACAATGTATTGAAGGTTGGCAGATTTTGATAATGTTTTGAGGTGATCCAAATGTGAAAAGTGTTTGGCCTCCGCGGGATTCGAACCGACGCATGGTCACCACCCTCGCTTTAGTACCGCGAGTGCTCTACTAGCTGAGCTACGAGACCACGCCGGAGGACCTTCGACTTTCTGCATATGGATCACAGTATACCCGAACAAATTACAGTAGCACATGGCATCGACCACAGTGAACTAGCTTGTAATTTGACTGCCTACATCAGGATTTCACTTTGTACTAACTGGACTCCACCAGTTAAGTGCATTGGGTATGTTTACAATGTATTGATGGTTGGCAGATTTTGATAATGTTTTGAGGTGATCCAAATGTGGAAATTGTTTGGCCTCAGCGGGATCAGAAAAGACGCATGGTCGCCACCTTCACTTTAGTACCGCGAGTGCTCTACTAGCTGAGCTACGAGACCACGCCGGAGGACCTTCGACTTTCTGCATATGGATCACAGTATACCCGAACAAATTACAGTAGCACATGGCATCGACCACAATGAACTAGCTTTAATTTGTTTGCCTACAGCTGGATTTCCCTTTGTACTAACCGGACTCCACCAGTTAAGTGCATTGGGCATGTTTACAATGTATTGATGGTTGGCAGATTTTGATAATGTTTTGAGGTGATTCAAATGTGAAAAGTGTTTGGCCTCCGCGGAATTCGAACCGACGCATGGTCGCCACCCTCACTTTAGTACCGCGAGTGCTCTACCAGCTGAGCTACGAGACCACGCCGGAGGACCTTCGACTTTCTGCATATGGATCACAGTATACCCGAACAAATTACAGTAGCACATGGCATCGACCACAATGAACTAGCTTGTAATTTGACTGCCTACAGCAGGATTTCCCTTTGTACTAACCGGACTCCACCAGTTAAGTGCATTGGGCATGTTTACAATGTATTGATGTTTGGCAGATTTTGATAATGTTTTGAGGTGGTTCAAATGTGAAAAGTCTTTGGACTCCGCGGGATTCGAACGGACGCATGGTCGCCACCCTCACTTTAGTACCGCGAGTGCTCTACCAGCTGAGCTACGAGACCACGCCGGAGGACCTTCGCCTTTCTGCATATGGATCACAGTATACCCGAACAAATTACAGTAGCACATGGCATCGACCACAATGAACTAGCTTGTAATTTGACTGCCTACAGCAGGATTTCCCTTTGTACTAACCGGACTCCACCAGTTAAGTGCATTGGGCATGTTTACAATGTATTGATGGTTGACAGATTTTGATTATGTTTTGAGGTGATCCAAATGTGAAAATTGTTTGGCCTCGGCGGGATTCGAACCGACGCATGGTCGCCACCCTCGCTTTAGTACCGCGAGTGCTCTACCAGCTGAGCTACGAGACCACGCCGGAGGACCTTCGACTTTCTGCATATGGATCACAGTATACCCGAACAAATTACAGTAGCACATGGCATCGACCACAGTGAACTAGCTTGTAATTTGACTGCCTACAGCAGGATTTCCCTTTGTACTAACCGGACTCCACCTGTTAGGTGCATTGGGCGTGTTTACAATGTATTGATGGTTGGCAGATTTTGATAATGTTTTGAGGTGATCCAAATGTGAAAATTGTTTGGCCTCAGCGGGATCAGAAAAGACGCATGGTCGCCACCTTCACTTTAGTACCGCGAGTGCTCTACTAGCTGAGCTACGAGACCACGCCGGAGGACCTTCGACTTTCTGCATATGGATCACAGTATACCCGAACAAATTACAGTAGCACATGGCATCGACCACAATGAACTAGCTTTTAATTTGTTTGCCTACAGCTGGATTTCCCTTTGTACTAACCGGACTCCACCAGTTAAGTGCATTGGGCATGTTTACAATGTATTGATGGTTGGCAGATTTTGATAATGTTTTGAGGTGATTCAAATGTGAAAAGTGTTTGGCCTCCGCGGAATTCGAACCGACGCATGGTCGCCACCCTCACTTTAGTACCGCGAGTGCTCTACCAGCTGAGCTACGAGACCACGCCGGAGGACCTTCGACTTTCTGCATATGGATCACAGTATACCCGAACAAATTACAGTAGCACATGGCATCGACCACAGTGAACTAGCTTGTAATTTGACTGCCTACAGCAGGATTTCCCTTTGTACTAACCGGACTCCACCAGTTAAGTGCATTGGGCATGTTTACAATGTATTGATGTTTGGCAGATTTTGATAATGTTTTGAGGTGGTTCAAATGTGAAAAGTCTTTGGACTCCGCGGGATTCTAACGGACGCATGGTCGCCACCCTCACTTTAGTACCGCGAGTGCTCTACCAGCTGAGCTACGAGACCACGCCGGAGGACCTTCGCCTTTCTGCATATGGATCACAGTATACCCGAACAAATTACAGTAGCACATGGCATCGACCACAATGAACTAGCTTGTAATTTGACTGCCTACAGCAGGATTTCCCTTTGTACTAACCGGACTCCACCAGTTAAGTGCATTGGGCATGTTTACAATGTATTGATGGTTGACAGATTTTGATTATGTTTTGAGGTGATCCAAATGTGAAAATTGTTTGGCCTCCGCGGAATTCGAACCGACGCATGGTCGCCACCCTCGCTTTAGTACCGCGAGTGCTCTACCAGCTGAGCTACGAGACCACGCCGGAGGACCTTCGACTTTCTGCATATGGATCACAGTATACCCGAACAAATTACAGTAGCACATGGCATCGACCACAGTGAACTAGCTTGTAATTTGACTGCCTACAGCAGGATTTCCCTTTGTACTAACCGGACTCCACCTGTTAGGTGCATTGGGCGTGTTTACAATGTATTGATGGTTGGCAGATTTTGATAATGTTTTGAGGTGATCCAAATGTGAAAATTGTTTGGCCTCGGCGGGATTCGAACCGACGCATGGTCGCCACCCTCGCTTTAGTACCGCGAGTGCTCTACCAGCTGAGCTACGAGACCACGCCGGAGGACCTTCGACTTTCTGCATATGGATCACAGTATACCCGAACAAATTACAGTAGCACATGGCATCGACCACAATGAACTAGCTTGTAATTTGACTGCCTACAGCAGGATTTCCCTTTGTACTAACCGGACTCCACCAGTTAAGTGCATTGGGCATGTTTACAATGTATTGATGTTTGGCAGATTTTGATAATGTTTTGAGGTGGTTCAAATGTGAAAAGTCTTTGGACTCCGCGGGATTCGAACGGACGCATGGTCGCCACCCTCACTTTAGTACCGCGAGTGCTCTACCAGCTGAGCTACGAGACCACGCCGGAGGACCTTCGCCTTTCTGCATATGGATCACAGTATACCCGAACAAATTACAGTAGCACATGGCATCGACCACAATGAACTAGCTTTAATTTGTTTGCCTACAGCTGGATTTCCATTTGTACTAACCGGACTCCACCAGTTAAGTGCATTGGGCATGTTTACAATGTATTGATGGTTGGCAGATTTTGATAATGTTTTGAGGTGATCCAAATGTGAAAAGTCTTTGGCCTCGGCGAGATTCGAACCGACGCATGGTCGCCACCCTCGCTTTAGTACCGCAAGTGCTCTACCAGCTGAGCTACGAGACCACGCCGGAGGACCTTCGACTTTCTGCATATGGATCACAGTATACCCGAACAAATTACAGTAGCACATGGCATCGACCACAATGAACTAGCTTGTAATTTGACTGCCTACAGCAGGATTTCCCTTTGTACTAACCGGACTCCACCAGTTAAGTGCATTGGGCATGTTTACAATGTATTGATGGTTGGCAGATTTTGATAATGTTTTGAGGTGATCCAAATGTGAAAAGTGTTTGGCCTCAGCGGGATCAGAAAAGACGCATGGTCGCCACCCTCACTTTAGTACCGCGAGTGCTCTACCAGCTGAGCTACGAGACCACGCCGGAGGACCTTCGACTTTCTGCATATGGATCACAGTATACCCGAACAAATTACAGTAGCACATGGCATCGACCACAGTGAACTAGCTTGTAATTTGACTGCCTACAGCAGGATTTCCCTTTGTACTAACCGGACTCCACCTGTTAGGTGCATTGGGCGTGTTTACAATGTATTGATGGTTGGCAGATTTTGATAATGTTTTGAGGTGATCCAAATGTGAAAATTGTTTGGCCTCGGCGAGATTCGAACCGACGCATGGTCGCCACCCTCGCTTTAGTACCGCGAGTGCTCTACCAGCTGAGCTACGAGACCACGCCGGAGGACCTTCGACTTTCTGCATATGGATCACAGTATACCCGAACAAATTACAGTAGCACATGGCATCGACCACAGTGAACTAGCTTGTAATTTGACTGCCTACAGCAGGATTTCCCTTTGTACTAACCGGACTCCACCAGTTAAGTGCATTGGGCATGTTTACAATGTATTGATGGTTGGCAGATTTTGATAATGTTTTGAGGTGATCCAAATGTGAAAAGTCTTTGGCCTCGGCGAGATTCGAACCGACGCATGGTCGCCACCCTCACTTTAGTACCGCGAGTGCTCTACTAGCTGAGCTACGAGACCACGCCGGAGGACCTTCGACTTTCTGCATATGGATCACAGTATACCCGAACAAATTACAGTAGCACATGGCATCGACCACAGTGAACTAGCTTATAATTTGACTGCCTACAGCAGGATTTCCCTTTGTACTAACCGGACTCCACCAGTTAAGTGCTTTGGGTATGTTTACAATGTAATGATGGTTGGCAGATTTTGATAATGTTTTGAGGTGGTTCAAATGTGAAAATTCTTTGGACTCCGCGGGATTCGAACCGACGCATGGTCGCCACCCTCACTTTAATACCGCGAGTGCTCTACCAGCTGAGCTACGAGACCACGCCGGAGGACCTTCGACTTTCTGCATATGGATCACAGTATACCCGAACAAATTACAGTAGCACATGGCATCGACCACAGTGAACTAGCTTGTAATTTGACTGCCTACAGCAGGATTTCCGTTTGTACTAACCGGACTCCACCAGTTAAGTGCATTGGGCATGTTTACAATGTATTGAAGGTTGGCAGATTTTGATAATGTTTTGAGGTGATCCAAATGTGAAAAGTGTTTGGCCTCCGCGGGATTCGAACCGACGCATGGTCACCACCCTCGCTTTAGTACCGCGAGTGCTCTACTAGCTGAGCTACGAGACCACGCCGGAGGACCTTCGACTTTCTGCATATGGATCACAGTATACCCGAACAAATTACAGTAGCACATGGCATCGACCACAGTGAACTAGCTTGTAATTTGACTGCCTACATCAGGATTTCACTTTGTACTAACTGGACTCCACCAGTTAAGTGCATTGGGTATGTTTACAATGTATTGATGGTTGGCAGATTTTGATAATGTTTTGAGGTGATCCAAATGTGAAAATTGTTTGGCCTCAGCGGGATCAGAAAAGACGCATGGTCGCCACCTTCACTTTAGTACCGCGAGTGCTCTACTAGCTGATCTACGAGACCACGCCGGAGGACCTTCGACTTTCTGCATATGGATCACAGTATACCCGAACAAATTACAGTAGCACATGGCATCGACCACAATGAACTAGCTTTTAATTTGTTTGCCTACAGCTGGATTTCCCTTTGTACTAACCGGACTCCACCAGTTAAGTGCATTGGGCATGTTTACAATGTATTGATGGTTGGCAGATTTTGATAATGTTTTGAGGTGATTCAAATGTGAAAAGTGTTTGGCCTCCGCGGAATTCGAACCGACGCATGGTCGCCACCCTCACTTTAGTACCGCGAGTGCTCTACCAGCTGAGCTACGAGACCACGCCGGAGGACCTTCGACTTTCTGCATATGGATCACAGTATACCCGAACAAATTACAGTAGCACATGGCATCGACCACAATGAACTAGCTTGTAATTTGACTGCCTACAGCAGGATTTCCCTTTGTACTAACCGGACTCCACCAGTTAAGTGCATTGGGCATGTTTACAATGTATTGATGTTTGGCAGATTTTGATAATGTTTTGAGGTGGTTCAAATGTGAAAAGTCTTTGGACTCCGCGGGATTCGAACGGACGCATGGTCGCCACCCTCACTTTAGTACCGCGAGTGCTCTACCAGCTGAGCTACGAGACCACGCCGGAGGACCTTCGCCTTTCTGCATATGGATCACAGTATACCCGAACAAATTACAGTAGCACATGGCATCGACCACAATGAACTAGCTTGTAATTTGACTGCCTACAGCAGGATTTCCCTTTGTACTAACCGGACTCCATCAGTTAAGTGCATTGGGCATGTTTACAATGTATTGATGGTTGGCAGATTTTGATAATGTTTTGAGGTGGTTCAAATTTGAAACTTTTTGACTCCGCGGGATTCGAACCGACGCATGGTCGCCACCCTCACTTCAGTACCGCGAGTGCTCTACCAGCTGAGCTACGAGACCACGCCGGAGGACCTTCGACTTTCTGCATATGGATCACAGTATACCCGAACCAGTTACAGTAGCACATGGCATCGACCACAATGAACTAGCTTGTAATTTGACTGCCTACAGCAGGATTTCCCTTTGTACTAACCGGACTCCACCAGTTAAGTGCATTGGGCATGTTTACAATGTATTGATGGTTGGCAGATTTTGATAATGTTTTGAGGTGATCCAAATGTGAAAATTGTTTGGCCTCAGCGGGATTCGAACCGACGCATGGTCGCAACCCCCGCTTTAGTACCGCGATTGCTCTACCAGCTGAGCTACGAGACCACGCCGGAGGACCTTCGACTTTCTGCATATGGATCACAGTATACCCGAACAAATTACAGTAGCACATGGCATCGACCACAATGAACTAGCTTGTAATTTGACTGCCTACAGCAGGATTTCCCTGTGTACTAACCGGACTCCCCCAGTTAAGTGCATTGGGCATGTTTACAATGTATTGATGGTTGGCAGATTTTGATAATGTTTTGAGGTGATCCAAATGTGAAAAGTATTTGACCTCGGCGGGATTCGAACCGACGCATGGTCGCCACCCTCGCTTTAGTACCGCGAGTGCTCTACCAGCTGAGCTACGAGACCACGCCGGAGGACCTTCGACTTTCTGCATATGGATCACAGTATACCCGAACAAATTACAGTAGCACATGGCATCGACCACAATGAACTAGCTTGTAATTTGACTGCCTACACCAGGATTTCCCTTTGTACTAACCGGACTCCACCAGTTAAGTGCATTGGGCATGTTTACAATGTATTATGGTTGGCAGATTTTGATAATGTTTTGAGGTGATCCAATTGTGAAACGTCTTTGGCCTCGGCGAGATTCGAACCGACGCATGGTCGCCACCCTCACTTCAGTACCGCAAGTGCTCTACCAGCTGAGCTACGAGACCACGCCGGAGGACCTTCGACTTTCTGCATATGGATCACAGTATACCCGAACAAATTACAGTAGCACATGGCATCGACCACAATGAACTAGCTTGTAATTTGACTGCCTACAGCAGGATTTCCCTTTGTACTAACCGGACTCCACCAGTTAAGTGCATTGGGCATGTTTACAATGTATTGATGGTTGGCAGATTTTGATAATGTTTTGAGGTGATCCAAATGTGAAACGTCTTTGGCCTCGGCGAGATTCGAACCGACGCATGGTCGCCACCCTCACTTCAGTACCGCAAGTGCTCTACTAGCTGAGCTACGAGACCACGCCGGAGGACCTTCGACTTTCTGCATATGGATCACAGTATACCCGAACAAATTACAGTAGCACATGGCATCGACCACAATGAACTAGCTTGTAATTTGACTGCCTACAGCAGGATTTCCCTTTGTACTAACCGGACTCCACCAGTTAAGTGCATTGGGCATGTTTACAATGTATTGATGGTTGGCAGATTTTGATAATGTTTTGAGGTGGTTCAAATGTGAAAAGTGTTTGGCCTCCGCGGGATTCGAACCGACGCATGGTCGCCACCCTCACTTTAGTACCGCGAGTGCTCTACCAGCTGAGCTACGAGACCACGCCGGAGGACCTTCGACTTTCTGCATATGGATCACAGTATACCCGAACAAATTACAGTAGCACATGGCATCGACCACAATGAACTAGCTTGTAATTTGACTGCCTACAGCAGGATTTCCCTTTGTACTAACCGGACTCCACCAGTTAAGTGCATTGGGCATGTTTACAATGTATTGATGTTTGGCAGATTTTGATAATGTTTTGAGGTGGTTCAAATGTGAAAAGTCTTTGGACTCCGCGGGATTCGAACGGACGCATGGTCGCCACCCTCACTTTAGTACCGCGAGTGCTCTACCAGCTGAGCTACGAGACCACGCCGGAGGACCTTCGCCTTTCTGCATATGGATCACAGTATACCCGAACAAATTACAGTAGCACATGGCATCGACCACAATGAACTAGCTTGTAATTTGACTGCCTACAGCAGGATTTCCCTTTGTACTAACCGGACTCCATCAGTTAAGTGCATTGGGCATGTTTACAATGTATTGATGGTTGGCAGATTTTGATAATGTTTTGAGGTGGTTCAAATTTGAAAAGTTTTTGACTCCGCGGGATTCGAACCGACGCATGGTCGCCACCCTCACTTCAGTACCGCGAGTGCTCTACCAGCTGAGCTACGAGACCACGCCGGAGGACCTTCGACTTTCTGCATATGGATCACAGTATACCCGAACAAATTACAGTAGCACATGGCATCGACCACAATGAACTAGCTTGTAATTTGACTGCCTACAGCAGGATTTCCCTTTGTACTAACCGGACTCCACCAGTTAAGTGCATTGGGCATGTTTACAATGTATTGATGGTTGGCAGATTTTGATAA
This sequence comes from Fasciola hepatica, assembly GCA_948099385.1. Taxonomy (NCBI): domain Eukaryota; kingdom Metazoa; phylum Platyhelminthes; class Trematoda; order Plagiorchiida; family Fasciolidae; genus Fasciola; species Fasciola hepatica. The sequence goes on from CANUEZ040000289.1 coordinate 115,283, forward strand.
TGTTTTGAAGTGATCCAAATGTGAAAAGTGTTTGGCCTCAGCGAGATTCGAACCGACGCATGGTCGCAACCCCCGCTTTAGTACCGCGATTGCTCTACCAGCTGAGCTACGAGACCACGCCGGAGGACCTTCGACTTTCTGCATATGGATCACAGTATACCCGAACAAATTACAGTAGCACATGGCATCGACCACAATGAACTAGCTTGTAATTTGACTGCCTACAGCAGGATTTCCCTTTGTACTAACCGGACTCCACCAGTTAAGTGCATTGGGCATGTTTACAATGTATTGATGGTTGGCAGATTTTGATAATGTTTTGAGGTGATCCAAATGTGAAAAGTATTTGACCTCGGCGGGATTCGAACCGACGCATGGTCGCCACCCTCGCTTTAGTACCGCGAGTGCTCTACCAGCTGAGCTACGAGACCACGCCGGAGGACCTTCGACTTTCTGCATATGGATCACAGTATACCCGAACAAATTACAGTAGCACATGGCATCGACCACAATGAACTAGCTTGTAATTTGACTGCCTACAGCAGGATTTCCCTTTGTACTAACCGGACTCCACCAGTTAAGTGCGTTGGGCATGTTTACAATGTATTGATGGTTGGCAGATTTTGATAATGTTTTGAGGTGGTTCAAATTAGAAAAGTTTGTGACTCCGCTTGATTCGAACCGACGCATGGTCGCCACCCTCACTTTAGTACCGCGAGTGCTCTACCAGCTGAGCTACGAGACCACGCCGGAGGACCTTCGACTTTCTGCATATGGATCACAGTATACCCGAACAAATTACAGTAGCACATGGCATCGACCACAATGAACTAGCTTGTAATTTGACTACCTACAGCAGGATTTCCCTTTGTACTAACCGGACTCCACCAGTTAAGTGCATTGGGCATGTTTACAATGTATTGATGGTTGGCAGATTTTGATAATGTTTTGAGGTGATCCAAATGTGAAAAGTGTTTGGCCTCGGCGAGATTCGAACCGACGCATGGTCGCCACCCTCACTTCAGTACCGCAAGTGCTCTACCAGCTGAGCTACGAGACCACGCCGGAGGACCTTCGACTTTCTGCATATGGATCACAGTATACCCGAACAAATTACAGTAGCACATGGCATCGACCACAATGAACTAGCTTGTAATTTGACTGCCTACAGCAGGATTTCCCTTTGTACTAACCGGACTCCACCAGTTAAGTGCATTGGGCATGTTTACAATGTATTATGGTTGGCAGATTTTGATAATGTTTTGAGGTGGTTCAAATGTGAAAAGTGTTTGGCCTCCGCGGGATTCGAACCGACGCATGGTCGCCACCCTCACTTTAGTACCGCGAGTGCTCTACCAGCTGAGCTACGAGACCACGCCGGAGGACCTTCGACTTTCTGCATATGGATCACAGTATACCCGAACAAATTACAGTAGCACATGGCATCGACCACAGTGAACTAGCTTGTAATTTGACTGCCTACAGCAGGATTTCCCTTTGTACTAACCGGACTCCACCAGTTAAGTGCATTGGGCATGTTTACAATGTATTGATGGTTGGCAGATTTTGATAATGTTTTGAGGTGATCCAAATGTGAAAAGTGTTTGGCCTTGGCGGGATTCGAACCGACGCATGGTCGCCACCCCCGCTTTAGTACCGCAAGTGCTCTACCATCTGAGCTACGAGACCACGCCGGAGGACCTTCGACTTTCTGCATATGGATCACAGTATACCCGAACAAATTACAGTAGCACATGGCATCGACCACAATGAACTAGCTTGTATTTTGACTGCCTACAGCGGGATTTCCCTTTGTACTAACCGGACTCCACCAGTTAAGTGCATTGGGCATGTTTACAATGTATTGATGGTTGGCAGATTTTGATAATGTTTTGAGGTGATCCAAATGTGAAAAGTGTTTGGCCTCGGCGGGATTCGAACCGACGCATGGTCACCACCCTCGCTTTAGTACCGCGAGTGCTCTACCAGCTGAGTTACGAGACCACGCCGGAGGACCTTCGACTTTCTGCATATGGATCACAGTATACCCGAACAAATTACAGTAGCACATGGCATCGACCACAGTGAACTAGCTTGTAATTTGACTGCCTACAGCAGGATTTCCCTTTGTACTAACCGGACTCCACCAGTTAAGTGCATTGGGCATGTTTACAATGTATTGATGGTTGGCAGATTTTGATAATGTTTTGAGGTGATCCAAATGTGAAAAGTGTTTGGCCTTGGCGGGATTCGAACCGACGCATGGTCGCCACCCCCGCTTTAGTACCGCAAGTGCTCTACCATCTGAGCTACGAGACCACGCCGGAGGACCTTCGACTTTCTGCATATGGATCAGAGTATACCCGAACAAATTACAGTAGCACATGGCATCGACCACAATGAACTAGCTTGTATTTTGACTGCCTACAGCGGGATTTCCCTTTGTACTAACCGGACTCCACCAGTTAAGTGCATTGGGCATGTTTACAATGTATTGATGGTTGGCAGATTTTGATAATGTTTTGAGGTGATCCAAATGTGAAAAGTGTTTGGCCTCCGCGGAATTCGAACCGACGCATGGTCGCCACCCTCACTTTAGTACCGCGAGTGCTCTACCAGCTGAGCTACGAGCCACGCCGGAGGACCTTCGACTTTCTGCATATGGATCACAGTATACCCGAACAAATTACAGTAGCACATGGCATCGACCACAATGAACTAGCTTGTATTTTGACTGCCTACAGCGGGATTTCCCTTTGTACTAACCGGACTCCACCAGTTAAGTGCATTGGGCATGTTTACAATGTATTGATGGTTGGCAGATTTTGATAATGTTTTGAGGTGATCCAAATGTGAAAAATGTTTGGCCTCCGCGGAATTCGAACCGACGCATGGTCGCCACCCTCACTTTAGTACCGCGAGTGCTCTACCAGCTGAGCTACGAGCCACGCCGGAGGACCTTCGACTTTCTGCATATGGATCACAGTATACCCGTACAAATTACAGTAGCACATGGAATCGACCACAGTGAACTAGCTTGTAATTTGACTGCCTACAGCAGGATTTCCCTTTGTACTAACCGGACTCCACCATTTAAGTGCATTGGGCATGTTTACAATGTATTGATGGTTGGCAGATTTTGATAATGTTTTGAGGTGATCCAAATGTGAAAAGTGTTTGGCCTCCGCGGAATTCGAACCGACGCATGGTCGCCACCCTCACTTTAGTACCGCGAGTGCTCTACCAGCTGAGCTACGAGACCACGCCGGAGGACCTTCGACTTTCTGCATATGGATCACAGTATACCCGAACAAATTACAGTAGCACATGGCATCGACCACAGTGAACTAGCTTGTAATTTGACTGCCTACAGCAGGATTTCCCTTTGTACTAACCGGACTCCACCAGTTAAGTGCATTGGGCATGTTTACAATGTATTGATGGTTGGCAGATTTTGATAATGTTTTGAGGTGATCCAAATGTGAAAATTGTTTGGCCTCAGCGAGATTCGAACCGACGCATGGTCGCCACCCTCACTTTAGTACCGCGAGTGCTCTATCAGCTGAGCTACGAGACCACGCCGGAGGACCTTCGACTTTCTGCATATGGATCACAGTATACCCGAACAAATTACAGTAGCACATGGCATCGACCACAATGAACTAGCTTGTAATTTGACTGCCTACAGCAGGATTTCCCTTTGTACTAACCGGACTCCACCAGTTAAGTGCATTGGGCATGTTTACAATGTATTGATGGTTGGCAGATTTTGATAATGATTTGAGGTGATCCAAATGTGAAAATTGTTTGGCCTCAGCGAGATTCGAACCGACGCATGGTCGCCACCCTCACTTTAGTACCGCGAGTGCTCTACCAGCTGAGCTACGAGCCACGCCGGAGGACCTTCGACTTTCTGCATATGGATCACAGTGTACCCGAACAAATTACAGTAGCACATGGCATCGACCACAGTGAACTAGCTTGTAATTTGACTGCCTACAGCAGGATTTCCCTTTGTACTAACCGGACTCCACCAGTTAAGTGCATTGGGCATGTTTACAATGTATTGATGGTTGGCAGATTTTGATAATGTTTTGAGGTGATCCAAATGTGAAAAGTGTTTGGCCTCAGCGGAATTCGAACCGACGCATGGTCGCCACCCTCGCTTTAGTACCGCGAGTGCTCTACCAGCTGAGCTACGAGCCACGCCGGAGGACCTTCGACTTTCTGCATATGGATCACAGTGTACCCGAACAAATTACAGTAGCACATGGCATCGACCACAGTGAACTAGCTTGTAATTTGACTGCCTACAGCAGGATTTCCCTTTGTACTAACCGGACTCCACCAGTTAAGTGCATTGGGCATGTTTACAATGTATTGATGGTTGGCAGATTTTGATAATGTTTTGAGGTGATCCAAATGTGAAAAGTGTTTGGCCTCAGCGGAATTCGAACCGACGCATGGTCGCCACCCTCGCTTTAGTACCGCGAGTGCTCTACCAGCTGAGCTACGAGACCACGCCGGAGGACCTTCGACTTTCTGCATATGGATCACAGTATACCCGAACAAATTACAGTAGCACATGGAATCGACCACAGTGAACTAGCTTGTAATTTGACTGCCCACAGCAGGATGTCCCTTTGTACTAACCGGACTCCACCAGTTAAGTGCATTGGGCACGTTTACAATGTATTGATGGTTGACAGATTTTGATAATGTTTTGAGGTGATCCAAATGTGGAAATTGTTTGGCCTCAGCGGGATTCGACCCGACGCATGGTCGCCACCCTCACTTTAGTACCGCGAGTGCTCTACCAGCTGAGCTACGAGACCACGCCGGAGGACCTTCGACTTTCTGCATATGGATCACAGTATACCCGAACAAATTACAGTAGCACATGGCATCGACCACAATGAACTAACTTGTAATTTGACTGCCTACAGCAGGATTTCCCTTTGTACTAACCGGACTCCACCAGTTAAGTGCATTGGGCATGTTTACAATGTATTGATGGTTGGCAGATTTTGATAATGTTTTGAGGTGATCCAAATGTGAAAATTGTTTGGCCTCAGCGAGATTCGAACCGACGCATGGTCGCCACCCTCACTTTAGTACCGCGAGTGCTCTACCAGCTGAGCTACGAGACCACGCCGGAGGACCTTCGACTTTCTGCATATGGATCACAGTATACCCGAACAAATTACAGTAGCACATGGCATCGACCACAGTGAACTAGCTTGTAATTTGACTGCCTACAGCAGGATTTCCCTTTGTACTAACCGGACTCCACCAGTTAAGTGCATTGGGCATGTTTACAATGTATTATGGTTGGCAGATTTTGATAATGTTTTGAGGTGATCCAAATGTGAAAAATGTTTGGCCTCGGCGAGATTCCAACCGACGCATGGTCGCCACCCTCGCTTTAGTACCGCGAGTGCTCTACCAGCTGAGCAACGAGACCACGCCGGAGGACCTTCGACTTTCTGCATATGGATCACAGTATACCCGAACAAATTACAGTAGCACATGGAATCGACCACAGTGAACTAGCTTGTAATTCGACTGCCTACAGCAGGATTTCCCTTTGTACTAACCGGACTCCACCAGTTAAGTGCATTGGGCATGTTTACAATGTATTGATGGTTGACAGATTTTGATAATGTTTTGAGGTGATCCAAATGTGAAAAGTGTTTGGCCTCGGCGGGATTCGAACCGACGCATGGTCGCCACCCTCGCTTTAGTACCGCGAGTGCTCTACCAGCTAAGCTACGAGACCACGCCGGAGGACCTTCGACTTTCTGCATATGGATCACAGTATACCCGAACAAATTACAGTAGCACATGGAATCGACCACAGTGAACTAACTTGTAATTTGACTGCCCACAGCAGGATTTCCCTTTGTACTAACCGGACTCCACCAGTTAAGTGCATTGGGCATGTTTACAATGTATTGATGGTTGGCAGATTTTGATAATGTTTTGAGGTGATCCAAATGTGAAAATTGTTTGGCCTCAGCGAGATTCGAACCGACGCATGGTCGCCACCCTCACTTTAGTACCGCGAGTGCTCTACCAGCTGAGCTACGAGACCACGCCGGAGGACCTTCGACTTTCTGCATATGGATCACAGTATACCCGAACAAATTACAGTAGCACATGGCATCGACCACAGTGAACTAGCTTGTAATTTGACTGCCTACAGCAGGATTTCCCTTTGTACTAACCGGACTCCACCAGTTAAGTGCATTGGGCATGTTTACAATGTATTATGGTTGGCAGATTTTGATAATGTTTTGAGGTGATCCAAATGTGAAAAATGTTTGGCCTCGGCGAGATTCCAACCGACGCATGGTCGCCACCCTCGCTTTAGTACCGCGAGTGCTCTACCAGCTGAGCAAGGAGACCACACCGGAGGACCTTCGACTTTCTGCATATGGATCACAGTATACCCGAACAAATTACAGTAGCACATGGCATCGACCACAGTGAACTAGCTTGTAATTCGACTGCCCACAGCAGGATGTCCCTTTGTACTAACCGGACTCCACCAGTTAAGTGCATTGGGCATGTTTACAATGTATTGATGGTTGACAGATTTTGATAATGTTTTGAGGTGATCCAAATGTGAAAAGTGTTTGGCCTCGGCGGGATTCGAACCGACGCATGGTCGCCACCCTCGCTTTAGTACCGCGAGTGCTCTACCAGCTAAGCTACGAGACCACGCCGGAGGACCTTCGACTTTCTGCATATGGATCACAGTATACCCGAACAAATTACAGTAGCACATGGAATCGACCACAGTGAACTAGCTTGTAATTTGACTGCCCACAGCAGGATGTCCCTTTGTACTAACCGGACTCCACCAGTTAAGTGCATTGGGCATGTTTACAATGTATTGATGGTTGGCAGATTTTGATAATGTTTTGAGGTGATCCAAATGTGAAAATTGTTTGGCCTCCGCGGAATTCGAACCGACGCATGGTCGCCACCCTCACTTTAGTACCGCGAGTGCTCTACCAGCTGAGCTACGAGACCACGCCGGAGGACCTTCGACTTTCTGCATATGGATCACAGTATACCCGAACAAATTACAGTAGCACATGGAATCGACCACAGTGAACTAGCTTGTAATTTGACTGCCCACAGCAGGATGTCCCTTTGTACTAACCGGACTCCACCAGTTAAGTGCATTGGGCATGTTTACAATGTATTGATGGTTGGCAGATTTTGATAATGTTTTGAGGTGATCCAAATGTGAAAATTGTTTGGCCTCAGCGAGATTCGAACCGACGCATGGTCGCCACCCTCACTTTAGTACCGCGAGTGCTCTACCAGCTGAGCTACGAGACCACGCCGGAGGACCTTCGACTTTCTGCATATGGATCACAGTATACCCGAACAAATTACAGTAGCACATGGCATCGACCACAGTGAACTAGCTTGTAATTTGACTGCCTACAGCAGGATTTCCCTTTGTACTAACCGGACTCCACCAGTTAAGTGCATTGGGCATGTTTACAATGTATTGATGGTTGGCAGATTTTGATAATGTTTTGAGGTGATCCAAATGTGAAAAATGTTTGGCCTCGGCGAGATTCCAAACGACGCATGGTCGCCACCCTCGCTTTAGTACCGCGAGTGCTCTACCAGCTGAGCTACGAGACCACGCCGGAGGACCTTCGACTTTCTGCATATGGATCACAGTATACCCGAACAAATTACAGTAGCACATGGCATCGACCACAGTGAACTAGCTTGTAATTTGACTGCCCACAGCAGGATGTCCCTTTGTACTAACCGGACTCCACCAGTTAAGTGCATTGGGCACGTTTACAATGTATTGATGGTTGACAGATTTTGATAATGTTTTGAGGTGATCCAAATGTGAAAATTGTTTGGCCTCAGCGGGATTCGAACCGACGCATGGTCGACACCCTCGCTTTAGTACCGCGAGTGCTCTACCAGCTGAGCTACGAGACCACGCCGCAGGACCTTCGACTTTCTGCATATGGATCACAGTATACCCGAACAAATTACAGTAGCACATGGAATCGACCACAGTGAACTAGCTTGTAATTTGACTGCCTACAGCAGGATGTCCCTTTGTGCTAACCGGACTCCACCAGTTAAGTGCATTGGGCATGTTTACAATGTATTGATGGTTGACAGATTTTGATAATGTTTTGAGGTGGTTCAAATGTGAAAAGTGTTTGGCCTCGGCGGGATTCGAACCGACGCATGGTCGCCACCCTCGCTTTAGTACCGCGAGTGCTCTACCAGCTGAGCTACGAGACCACGCCGGAGGACCTTCGACTTTCTGCATATGGATCACAGTATACCCGAACAAATTACAGTAGCACATGGCATCGACCACAGTGAACTAGCTTGTAATTTGACTGCCTACAGCAGGATTTCCCTTTGTACTAACCGGACTCCACCAGTTAAGTGCATTGGGCATGTTTACAATGTATTGATGGTTGGCAGATTTTGATAATGTTTTGAGGTGATCCAAATGTGAAAAGTGTTTGGCCTCAGCGAGATTCGAACCGACGCATGGTCGCAACCCCCGCTTTAGTACCGCGATTGCTCTACCAGCTGAGCTACGAGACCACGCCGGAGGACCTTCGCCTTTCTGCATATGGATCACAGTATACCCGAACAAATTACAGTAGCACATGGCATCGACCACAATGAACTAGCTTGTAATTTGACTGCCTACAGCAGGATTTCCCTGTGTACTAACCGGACTCCACCAGTTAAGTGCATTGGGCATGTTTACAATGTATTGATGGTTGGCAGATTTTGATAATGTTTTGAGGTGATCCAAATGTGAAAAGTATTTGGCCTCAGCGGGATTCGACCCGACGCATGGTCGACACCCTCACTTTAGTACCGCGAGTGCTCTACCAGCTGAGCTACGAGACCACGCCGGAGGACCTTCGACTTTCTGCATATGGATCACAGTATACCCGAACAAATTACAGTAGCACATGGCATCGACCACAATGAACTAGCTTGTAATTTGACTGCCTACAGCAGGATTTCCCTTTGTACTAACCGGACTCCATCAGTTAAGTGCATTGGGCATGTTTACAATGTATTGATGGTTGGCAGATTTTGATAATGTTTTGAGGTGGTTCAAATTTGAAAAGTTTGTGACTCCGCTTGATTCGAACCGACGCATGGTCGCCACCCTCACTTTAGTACCGCGAGTGCTCTACCAGCTGAGCTACGAGACCACGCCGGAGGACCTTCGACTTTCTGCATATGGATCACAGTATACCCGAACAAATTACAGTAGCACATGGCATCGACCACAATGAACTAACTTGTAATTTGACTGCCTACAGCAGGATTTCCCTTTGTACTAACCGGACTCCACCAGTTAAGTGCATTGGGCATGTTTACAATGTATTGATGGTTGGCAGATTTTGATAATGTTTTGAGGTGATCCAAATGTGAAAATTGTTTGGCCTCAGCGAGATTCGAACCGACGCATGGTCGCCACCCTCACTTTAGTACCGCGAGTGCTCTACCAGCTGAGCTACGAGACCACGCCGGAGGACCTTCGACTTTCTGCATATGGATCACAGTATACCCGAACAAATTACAGTAGCACATGGCATCGACCACAATGAACTAGCTTGTAATTTGACTGCCTACAGCAGGATTTCCCTTTGTACTAACCGGACTCCACCAGTTAAGTGCATTGGGCATGTTTACAATGTATTGATGGTTGGCAGATTTTGATAATGTTTTGAGGTGATCCAAATGTGAAAAGTCTTTGGCCTCAGCGAGATTCGAACCGACGCATGGTCGCCACCCTCACTTTAGTACCGCGAGTGCTCTACCAGCTGAGCTACGAGACCACGCCGGAGGACCTTCGACTTTCTGCATATGGATCACAGTATACCCGAACAAATTACAGTAGCACATGGCATCGACCACAGTGAACTAGCTTGTAATTTGACTGCCTACAGCAGGATTTCCCTTTGTACTAACCGGACTCCACCACTTAAGTGCATTGGGCATGTTTACAATGTATTGATGGTTGGCAGATTTTGATAATGTTTTGAGGTGATCCAAATGTGAAAAGTGTTTGGCCTCCGCGGGATTCGAACCGACGCATGGTCGCCACCCCCGCTTTAGTACCGAAAGTGCTCTACCATCTGAGCTACGAGACCACGCCGGAGGACCTTCGACTTTCTGCATATGGATCACAGTATACCCGAACAAATTACAGTAGCACATGGCATCGACCACAATGAACTAGCTTGTAATTTGACTGCCTACAGCAGGATTTCCCTTTGTATTAACCGGATTCCACCAGTTAAGTGCATTGGGCATGTTTACAATGTATTGATGGTTGGCAGATTTTGATAATGTTTTGAGGTGGTTCAAATGTGAAAAGTGTTTGGCCTCAGCGGGATTCGACCCGACGCATGGTCACCACCCTCGCTTTAGTACCGCGAGTGCTCTACCAGCTGAGCTACGAGACCACGCCGGAGGACCTTCGACTTTCTGCATATGGATCACAGTATACCCGTACAAATTACAGTAGCACATGGCATCGACCACAGTGAACTAGCTTGTAATTTGACTGCCTACAGCAGGATTTCCCTTTGTACTAACCGGACTCCACCATTTAAGTGCATTGGGCATGTTTACAATGTATTGATGGTTGGCAGATTTTGATAATGTTTTGAGTTGATCCAAATGTGAAAAGTGTTTGGCCTCCGCGGGATTCGAACCGACGCATGGTCGCCACCCTCGCTTTAGTACCGCGAGTGCTCTACCAGCTGAGCTACGAGACCACGCCGGAGGACCTTCGACTTTCTGCATATGGATCACAGTATACCCGAACAAATTACAGTAGCACATGGCATCGACCACAATGAACTAGCTTGTAATTTGACTGCCTACAGCAGGATTTCCCTTTGTACTAACCGGACTCCACCAGTTAAGTGCATTGGGCATGTTTACAATGTATTGATGGTTGGCAGATTTTGATAATGTTTTGAGGTGATCCAAATGTGAAAAGTGTTTGGCCTCGGCGGGATTCGAACCGACGCATGGTCACCACCCTCGCTTTAGTACCGCGAGTGCTCTACCAGCTGAGCTACGAGACCACGCCGGAGGACCTTCGACTTTCTGCATATGGATCACAGTATACCCGAACAAATTACAGTAGCACATGGCATCGACCACAATGAACTAGCTTGTAATTTGACTGCCTACAGCAGGATTTCCCTTTGTACTAACCGGACTCCACCAGTTAAGTGCATTGGGCATGTTTACAATGTATTGATGGTTGGCAGATTTTGATAATGTTTTGAGGTGATCCAAATGTGAAAAGTGTTTGGCCTCAGCGGGATTCGAACCGACGCATGGTCACCACCCTCGCTTTAGTACCGCGAGTGCTCTACCAGCTGAGCTACGAGACCACGCCGGAGGACCTTCGACTTTCTGCATATGGATCACAGTATACCCGAACAAATTACAGTAGCACATGGCATCGACCACAGTGAACTAGCTTGTAATTTGACTGCCTACAGCAGGATTTCCCTTTGTACTAACCGGACTCCACCATTTAAGTGCATTGGGCATGTTTACAATGTATTGATGGTTGGCAGATTTTGATAATGTTTTGAGGTGATCCAAATGTGAAAAGTGTTTGGCCTCCGCGGAATTCGAACCGACGCATGGTCGCCACCCTCACTTTAGTACCGCGAGTGCTCTACCAGCTGAGCTACGAGCCACGCCGGAGGACCTTCGACTTTCTGCATATGGATCACAGTATACACGTACAAATTACAGTAGCACATGGCATCGACCACAGTGAACTAGCTTGTAATTTGACTGCCTACAGCAGGATTTCCCTTTGTACTAACCGGACTCCACCATTTAAGTGCATTGGGCATGTTTACAATGTATTGATGGTTGACAGATTTTGATAATGTTTTGAGGTGATCCAAATGTGAAAAGTTTTTGGCCTCCGCGGGATTCGAACCGACGCATGGTCGCCACCCCCGCTTTAGTACCGCAAGTGCTCTACCAGCTGAGCTACGAGCCACGCCGGAGGACCTTCGACTTTCTGCATATGGATCACAGTATACCCGAACAAATTACAGTAGCACATGGCATCGACCACAATGAACTAGCTTGTAATTTGACTGCCTACAGCAGGATTTCCCTTTGTACTAACCGGACTCCACCAGTGAAGTGCATTGGGCATGTTTACAATGTATTGATGGTTGGCAGATTTTGATAATGTTTTGAGGTGATCCAAATGTGAAAAGTGTTTGGCCTCAGCGGGATTCGACCCGACGCATGGTCGCCACCCTCACTTTAGTACCGCGAGTGCTCTACCAGCTGAGCTACGAGACCACGCCAGAGGACCTTCGACTTTCTGCATATGGATCAGAGTATACCCGAACAAATTACAGTAGCACATGGCATCGACCACAATCAACTAACTTGTAATTTGACTGCCTACAGCAGGATTTCCCTTTGTACTAACCGGACTCCACCAGTTAAGTGCATTGGGTATGTTTACAATGTATTGATGGTTGGCAGATTTTGATAATGTTTTGAGGTGATCCAAATGTGAAAAGTCTTTGGCCTCAGCGAGATTCGAACCGACGCATGGTCGCCACCCTCACTTCAGTACCGCGAGTGCTCTACTAGCTGAGCTACGAGACCACGCCGGAGGACCTTCGACTTTCTGCATATGGATCACAGTATACCCGAACAAATTACAGTAGCACATGGCATCGACCACAGTGAACTAGCTTGTAATTTGACTGCCTACAGCAGGATTTCCCTTTGTACTAACCGGACTCCACCACTTAAGTGCATTGGGCATGTTTACAATGTATTGATGGTTGGCAGATTTTGATAATGTTTTGAGGTGATCCAAATGTGAAAATTGTTTGGCCTCAGCGAGATTCGAACCGACGCATGGTCGCCACCCTCACTTTAGTACCGCGAGTGCTCTACCAGCTGAGCTACGAGCCACGCCGGAGGACCTTCGACTTTCTGCATATGGATCACAGTGTACCCGAACAAATTACAGTAGCACATGGCATCGACCACAGTGAACTAGCTTGTAATTTGACTGCCTACAGCAGGATTTCCCTTTGTACTAACCGGACTCCACCAGTTAAGTGCATTGGGCATGTTTACAATGTATTGATGGTTGGCAGATTTTGATAATGTTTTGAGGTGATCCAAATGTGAAAAGTGTTTGGCCTCAGCGAGATTCGAACCGACGCATGGTCGCCACCCTCACTTTAGTACCGCGAGTGCTCTACCAGCTGAGCTACGAGACCACGCCGGAGGACCTTCGACTTTCTGCATATGGATCACAGTATACCCGAACAAATTACAGTAGCACATGGCATCGACCACAGTGAACTAGCTTGTAATTTGACTGCCTACAGCAGGATTTCCCTTTGTACTAACCGGACTCCACCAGTTAAGTGCATTGGGCATGTTTACAATGTATTGATGGTTGGCAGATTTTGATAATGTTTTGAGGTGATCCAAATGTGAAAAGTGTTTGGCCTCAGCGAGATTCGAACCGACGCATGGTCGCCACCCTCACTTTAGTACCGCGAGTGCTCTACCAGCTGAGCTACGAGACCACGCCGGAGGACCTTCGACTTTCTGCATATGGATCACAGTATACCCGAACAAATTACAGTAGCACATGGCATCGACCACAGTGAACTAGCTTGTAATTTGACTGCCTACAGCAGGATTTCCCTTTGTACTAACCGGACTCCACCAGTTAAGTGCATTGGGCATGTTTACAATGTATTGATGGTTGGCAGATTTTGATAATGTTTTGAGGTGATCCAAATGTGAAAAGTGTTTGGCCTCAGCGGAATTCGAACCGACGCATGGTCGCCACCCTCACTTTAGTACCGCGAGTGCTCTACCAGCTGAGCTACGAGCCACACCGGAGGACCTTCGACTTTCTGCATATGGATCACAGTATACCCGAACAAATTACAGTAGCACATGGAATCGACCACAGTGAACTAGCTTGTAATTTGACTGCCCACAGCAGGATGTCCCTTTGTACTAACCGGACTCCACCAGTTAAGTGCATTGGGCACGTTTACAATGTATTGATGGTTGACAGATTTTGATAATGTTTTGAGGTGATCCAAATGTGAAAAATGTTTGGCCTCGGCGAGATTCGAACCGACGCATGGTCGCCACCCTCGCTTTAGTACCGCGAGTGCTCTACCAGCTGAGCTACGAGACCACGCCGGAGGACCTTCGACTTTCTGCATATGGATCACAGTATACACGTACAAATTACAGTAGCACATGGAATCGACCACAGTGAACTAGCTTGTAATTTGACTGCCCACAGCAGGATGTCCCTTTGTACTAACCGGACTCCACCAGTTAAGTGCATTGGGCACGTTTACAATGTATTGATGGTTGACAGATTTTGATAATGTTTTGAGGTGATCCAAATGTGAAAAGTGTTTGGCCTCAGCGGGATTCGAACCGACGCATGGTCACCACCCTCGCTTTAGTACCGCGAGTGCTCTACCAGCTGAGCTACGAGACCACGCCGGAGGACCTTCGACTTTCTGCATATGGATCACAGTATACACGTACAAATTACAGTAGCACATGGCATCGACCACAGTGAACTAGCTTGTAATTTGACTGCCTACAGCAGGATTTCCCTTTGTACTAACCGGACTCCACCATTTAAGTGCATTGGGCATGTTTACAATGTATTGATGGTTGGCAGATTTTGATAATGTTTTGAGGTGATCCAAATGTGAAAAGTGTTTGGCCTCCGCGGAATTCGAACCGACGCATGGTCGCCACCCTCACTTTAGTACCGCGAGTGCTCTACCAGCTGAGCTACGAGCCACGCCGGAGGACCTTCGACTTTCTGCATATGGATCACAGTATACACGTACAAATTACAGTAGCACATGGCATCGACCACAGTGAACTAGCTTGTAATTTGACTGCCTACAGCAGGATTTCCCTTTGTACTAACCGGACTCCACCATTTAAGTGCATTGGGCATGTTTACAATGTATTGATGGTTGACAGATTTTGATAATGTTTTGAGGTGATCCAAATGTGAAAAGTGTTTGGCCTCAGCGAGATTCGAACCGACGCATGGTCGCCACCCCCGCTTTAGTACCGCAAGTGCTCTACCAGCTGAGCTACGAGCCACGCCGGAGGACCTTCGACTTTCTGCATATGGATCACAGTATACCCGAACAAATTACAGTAGCACATGGCATCGACCACAATGAACTAGCTTGTAATTTGACTGCCTACAGCAGGATTTCCCTTTGTACTAACCGGACTCCACCAGTGAAGTGCATTGGGCATGTTTACAATGTATTGTTGGTTGGCAGATTTTGATAATGTTTTGAGGTGATCCAAATGTGAAAAGTGTTTGGCCTCAGCGGGATTCGACCCGACGCATGGTCGCCACCCTCACTTTAGTACCGCGAGTGCTCTACCAGCTGAGCTACGAGACCACGCCGGAGGACCTTCGACTTTCTGCATATGGATCAGAGTATACCCGAACAAATTACAGTAGCACATGGCATCGACCACAATCAACTAACTTGTAATTTGACTGCCTACAGCAGGATTTCCCTTTGTACTAACCGGACTCCACCAGTTAAGTGCATTGGGTATGTTTACAATGTATTGATGGTTGGCAGATTTTGATAATGTTTTGAGGTGATCCAAATGTGAAAAGTCTTTGGCCTCAGCGAGATTCGAACCGACGTATGGTCGCCACCCTCACTTCAGTACCGCGAGTGCTCTACTAGCTGAGCTACGAGACCACGCCGGAGGACCTTCGACTTTCTGCATATGGATCACAGTATACCCGAACAAATTACAGTAGCACATGGCATCGACCACAATGAACTAGCTTGTAATTTGACTGCCTACAGCAGGATTTCCCTTTGTACTAACCGGACTCCACCAGTTAAGTGCATTGGGCATGTTTACAATGTATTGATGGTTGGCAGATTTTGATAATGTTTTGAGGTGATCCAAATGTGAAAATTGATTGGCCTCAGCGAGATTCGAACCGACGCATGGTCGCCACCCTCACTTTAGTACCGCGAGTGCTCTACCAGCTGAGCTACGAGCCACGCCGGAGGACCTTCGACTTTCTGCA
The DNA here is from genome assembly GCA_948099385.1 of Fasciola hepatica. Lineage (NCBI taxonomy): Eukaryota > Metazoa > Platyhelminthes > Trematoda > Plagiorchiida > Fasciolidae > Fasciola > Fasciola hepatica. The sequence continues at coordinate 131,475 of CANUEZ040000289.1, forward strand.
TATGGATCACAGTGTACCCGAACAAATTACAGTAGCACATGGCATCGACCACAGTGAACTAGCTTGTAATTTGACTGCCTACAGCAGGATTTCCCTTTGTACTAACCGGACTCCACCAGTTAAGTGCATTGGGCATGTTTACAATGTATTGATGGTTGGCAGATTTTGATAATGTTTTGAGGTGATCCAAATGTGAAAAGTGTTTGGCCTCAGCGAGATTCGAACCGACGCATGGTCGCCACCCTCACTTTAGTACCGCGAGTGCTCTACCAGCTGAGCTACGAGACCACGCCGGAGGACCTTCGACTTTCTGCATATGGATCACAGTATACCCGAACAAATTACAGTAGCACATGGCATCGACCACAGTGAACTAGCTTGTAATTTGACTGCCTACAGCAGGATTTCCCTTTGTACTAACCGGACTCCACCAGTTAAGTGCATTGGGCATGTTTACAATGTATTATGGTTGGCAGATTTTGATAATGTTTTGAGGTGATCCAAATGTGAAAAGTGTTTGGCCTTGGCGGGATTCGAACCGACGCATGGTCGCCACCCCCGCTTTAGTACCGCAAGTGCTCTACCAGCTGAGCTACGAGCCACGCCGGAGGACCTTCGACTTTCTGCATATGGATCACAGTATACCCGAACAAATTACAGTAGCACATGGCATCGACCACAATGAACTAGCTTGTAATTTGACTGCCTACAGCAGGATTTCCCTTTGTACTAACCGGACTCCACCAGTGAAGTGCATTGGGCATGTTTACAATGTATTGTTGGTTGGCAGATTTTGATAATGTTTTGAGGTGATCCAAATGTGAAAAGTGTTTGGCCTCAGCGGGATTCGACCCGACGCATGGTCGCCACCCTCACTTTAGTACCGCGAGTGCTCTACCAGCTGAGCTACGAGACCACGCCGGAGGACCTTCGACTTTCTGCATATGGATCAGAGTATACCCGAACAAATTACAGTAGCACATGGCATCGACCACAATCAACTAACTTGTAATTTGACTGCCTACAGCAGGATTTCCCTTTGTACTAACCGGACTCCACCAGTTAAGTGCATTGGGTATGTTTACAATGTATTGATGGTTGGCAGATTTTGATAATGTTTTGAGGTGATCCAAATGTGAAAAGTCTTTGGCCTCAGCGAGATTCGAACCGACGTATGGTCGCCACCCTCACTTCAGTACCGCGAGTGCTCTACTAGCTGAGCTACGAGACCACGCCGGAGGACCTTCGACTTTCTGCATATGGATCACAGTATACCCGAACAAATTACAGTAGCACATGGCATCGACCACAATGAACTAGCTTGTAATTTGACTGCCTACAGCAGGATTTCCCTTTGTACTAACCGGACTCCACCAGTTAAGTGCATTGGGCATGTTTACAATGTATTGATGGTTGGCAGATTTTGATAATGTTTTGAGGTGATCCAAATGTGAAAATTGATTGGCCTCAGCGAGATTCGAACCGACGCATGGTCGCCACCCTCACTTTAGTACCGCGAGTGCTCTACCAGCTGAGCTACGAGCCACGCCGGAGGACCTTCGACTTTCTGCATATGGATCACAGTGTACCCGAACAAATTACAGTAGCACATGGCATCGACCACAGTGAACTAGCTTGTAATTTGACTGCCTACAGCAGGATTTCCCTTTGTACTAACCGGACTCCACCAGTTAAGTGCATTGGGCATGTTTACAATGTATTGATGGTTGGCAGATTTTGATAATGTTTTGAGGTGATCCAAATGTGAAAAGTGTTTGGCCTCAGCGAGATTCGAACCGACGCATGGTCGCCACCCTCACTTTAGTACCGCGAGTGCTCTACCAGCTGAGCTACGAGACCACGCCGGAGGACCTTCGACTTTCTGCATATGGATCACAGTATACCCGAACAAATTACAGTAGCACATGGCATCGACCACAGTGAACTAGCTTGTAATTTGACTGCCTACAGCAGGATTTCCCTTTGTACTAACCGGACTCCACCAGTTAAGTGCATTGGGCATGTTTACAATGTATTATGGTTGGCAGATTTTGATAATGTTTTGAGGTGATCCAAATGTGAAAAGTGTTTGGCCTCAGCGGAATTCGAACCGACGCATGGTCGCCACCCTCACTTTAGTACCGCGAGTGCTCTACCAGCTGAGCTACGAGCCACACCGGAGGACCTTCGACTTTCTGCATATGGATCACAGTATACCCGAACAAATTACAGTAGCACATGGAATCGACCACAGTGAACTAGCTTGTAATTTGACTGCCCACAGCAGGATGTCCCTTTGTACTAACCGGACTCCACCAGTTAAGTGCATTGGGCACGTTTACAATGTATTGATGGTTGACAGATTTTGATAATGTTTTGAGGTGATCCAAATGTGAAAAATGTTTGGCCTCGGCGAGATTCGAACCGACGCATGGTCGCCACCCTCGCTTTAGTACCGCGAGTGCTCTACCAGCTGAGCTACGAGACCACGCCGGAGGACCTTCGACTTTCTGCATATGGATCACAGTATACCCGAACAAATTACAGTAGCACATGGAATCGACCACAGTGAACTAGCTTGTAATTTGACTGCCCACAGCAGGATGTCCCTTTGTACTAACCGGACTCCACCAGTTAAGTGCATTGGGCACGTTTACAATGTATTGATGGTTGACAGATTTTGATAATGTTTTGAGGTGATCCAAATGTGAAAATTGTTTGGCCTCAGCGGGATTCGACCCGACGCATGGTCGCCACCCTCGCTTTAGTACCGCGAGTGCTCTACCAGCTAAGCTACGAGACCACGCCGGAGGACCTTCGACTTTCTGCATATGGATCACAGTATACCCGAACAAATTACAGTAGCACATGGCATCGACCACAATGAACTAACTTGTAATTTGACTGCCTACAGCAGGATTTCCCTTTGTACTAACCGGACTCCACCACTTAAGTGCATTGGGCATGTTTACAATGTATTGATGGTTGGCAGATTTTGATAATGTTTTGAGGTGATCCAAATGTGAAAATTGTTTGGCCTCAGCGAGATTCGAACCGACGCATGGTCGCCACCCTCACTTCAGTACCGCGAGTGCTCTACCAGCTGAGCTACGAGCCACACCGGAGGACCTTCGACTTTCTGCATATGGATCACAGTATACCCGAACAAATTACAGTAGCACATGGAATCGACCACAGTGAACTAGCTTGTAATTTGACTGCCCACAGCAGGATGTCCCTTTGTACTAACCGGACTCCACCAGTTAAGTGCATTGGGCACGTTTACAATGTATTGATGGTTGACAGATTTTGATAATGTTTTGAGGTGATCGAAATGTGAAAAGTGTTTGGCCTCAGCGGGATTCGAACCGACGCATGGTCGCCACCCTCGCTTTAGTACCGCGAGTGCTCTACCAGCTGAGCTACGAGACCACGCCGGAGGACCTTCGACTTTCTGCATATGGATCACAGTATACCCGAACAAATTACAGTAGCACATGGCATCGACCACAGTGAACTAGCTTGTAATTTGACTGCCTACAGCAGGATTTCCCTTTGTACTAACCGGACTCCACCAGTTAAGTGCATTGGGCATGTTTACAATGTATTGATGGTTGGCAGATTTTGATTATGTTTTGAGGTGATCCAAATGTGAAAATTGTTTGGCCTCCGCGGAATTCGAACAGACGCATGGTCGCCACCCTCGCTTTAGTACCGCGAGTGCTCTACCAGCTGAGCTACGAGACCACGCCGGAGGACCTTCGACTTTCTGCATATGGATCACAGTATACCCGAACAAATTACAGTAGCACATGGCCTCGACCACAATGAACTAACTTGTAATTTTATTGCCTACAGCAGGATTTCCCTTTGTACTAACCGGACTCCACCAGTTAAGTGCATTGGGCATGTTTACAATGTATTGATGGTTGGCAGATTTTGATAATGTTTTGAGGTGATCCAAATGTGAAAATTGTTTGGCCTAAGCGAGATTCGAACCGACGCATGGTCGCCACCCTCACTTCAGTACCGCGAGTGCTCTACCAGCTGAGCTACGAGACCACGCCGGAGGACCTTCGACTTTCTGCATATGGATCACAGTATACCCGAACAAATTACAGTAGCACATGGCATCGACCACAGTGAACTAGCTTGTAATTTGACTGCCTACAGCAGGATTTCCCTTTGTACTAACCGGACTCCACCAGTTAAGTGCATTGGGCATGTTTACAATGTATTGATGGTTGACAGATTTTGATAATGTTTTGAGGTGATCCAAATGTGAAAAGTGTTTGGCCTCAGCGGAATTCGAACCGACGCATGGTCGCCACCCTCGCTTTAGTACCGCGAGTGCTCTACCAGCTGAGCTACAAGACCACGCCGGAGGACCTTCGACTTTCTGCATATGGATCACAGTATACCCGAACAAATTACAGTAGCACATGGCATCGACCACAATGAACTAGCTTGTAATTTGACTGCCTACAGCAGGATTTCCCTTTGTACTAACCAGACTCCACCAGTTAAGTGCATTGGGCATGTTTACAATGTATTGATGGTTGACAGATTTTGATAATGTTTTGAAGTGGTTCAAATGTGAAAAGTGTTTGGCCTCAGCGGAATTCGAACCGACGCATGGTCGCCACCCTCACTTCAGTACCGCGAGTGCTCTACCAGCTGAGCTACGAGACCACGCCGGAGGACCTTCGACTTTCTGCATATGGATCACAGTATACCCGAACAAATTACAGTAGCACATGGCATCGACCACAGTGAACTAGCTTGTAATTTGACTGCCTACAGCAGGATTTCCCTTTGTACTAACCGGACTCCACCAGTTAAGTGCATTGGGCATGTTTACAATGTATTGATGGTTGACAGATTTTGATAATGTTTTGAGGTGATCCAAATGTGAAAAGTGTTTGGCCTCAGCGGGATTCGAACCGACGTATGGTCGCCACCCTCACTTTAGTACCGCGAGTGCTCTACCATCTGAGCTACGAGACCACGCCGGAGGACCTTCGACTTTCTGCATATGGATCACAGTATACCCGAACAAATTACAGTAGCACATGGCATCGACCACAATGAACTAGCTTGTAATTTGACTGCCTACAGCAGGATTTCCCTTTGTACTAACCGGACTCCACCAGTTAAGTGCATTGGGCATGTTTACAATGTATTGATGGTTGGCAGATTTTGATAATGTTTTGAGGTGATCCAAATGTGAAAAGTGTTTGGCCTCGGCGGGATTCGAACCGACGCATGGTCGCCACCCTCACTTTAGTACCGCGAGTGCTCTACCAGCTGAGCTACGAGACCACGCCGGAGGACCTTCGACTTTCTGCATATGGATCACAGTATACCCGAACAAATTACAGTAGCACATGGCATCGACCACAGTGAACTAGCTTGTAAATTTACTGCCTACAGCAGGATTTCCCTTTGTACTAACCGGACTCCACCAGTTAAGTGCATTGGGCATGTTTACAATGTATTGATGGTTGACAGATTTTGATAATGTTTTGAGGTGATCCAAATGTGAAAAGTGTTTGGCCTCAGCGAGATTCGAACCGACGCATGGTCGCCACCCTCACTTTAGTACCGCGAGTGCTCTACCAGCTGAGCTACGAGACCACGCCGGAGGACCTTCGACTTTCTGCATATGGATCACAGTATACCCGAACAAATTACAGTAGCACATGGCATCGACCACAATGAACTAGCTTGTAATTTGACTGCCAAAAGCAGGATTTCCCTTTGTACTAACCGGACTCCACCAGTTAAGTGCATTGGGCATGTTTACAATGTATTGATGGTTGGCAGATTTTGATAATGTTTTTAGGTGATCCAAATGTGAAAAGTGTTTGGCCTCCGCGGGATTCGAACAGACGCATGTTCGCCACCCTCGCTTTAGTACCGCGAGTGCTCTACCAGCTGAGCTACGAGACCACGCCGGAGGACCTTCGACTTTCTGCATATGGATCAGAGTATACCCGAACAAATTACAGTAGCACATGGCATCGACCACAATCAACTAACTTGTAATTTGACTGCCTACAGCAGGATTTCCCTTTGTACTAACCGGACTCCACCAGTTAAGTGCATTGGGCATGTTTACAATGTATTGATGGTTGGCAGATTTTGATAATGTTTTGAGATGATCGAAATGTGAAAAGTGTTTGGCCTCAGCGGGATTCGAACCGACGCATGGTCGCCACCCTCGCTTTAGTACCGCGAGTGCTCTACCAGCTGAGCTACGAGACCACGCCGGAGGACCTTCGACTTTCTGCATATGGATCACAGTATACCCGAACAAATTACAGTAGCACATGGCATCGACCACAATGAACTAGCTTGTAATTTGACTGCCAACAGCAGGATTTCCCTTTGTACTAACCGGACTCCACCAGTTAAGTGCATTGGGCATGTTTACAATGTATTGATGGTTGGCAGATTTTGATAATGTTTTGAGGTGATCCAAATGTGAAAAGTTTTTGGCCTCCGCGGGATTCGAACCGACGCATGGTCGCCACCCTCGCTTTAGTACCGCGAGTGCTCTACCAGCTGAGCTACGAGACCACGCCGGAGGACCTTCGACTTTCTGCATATGGATCACAGTATACCCGAACAAATTACAGTAGCACATGGCATCGACCACAATCAACTAACTTGTAATTTGACTGCCTACAGCAGGATTTCCCTTTGTACTAACCGGACTCCACCAGTTAAGTGCATTGGGCATGTTTACAATGTATTGATGGTTGGCAGATTTTGATAATGTTTTGAGGTGATCCAAATGTGAAAAGTGTTTGGCCTCAGCGGGATTCGAACCGACGCATGGTCGCCACCCTCACTTTAGTACCGCGAGTGCTCTACCAGCTGAGCTACGAGACCACGCCGGAGGACCTTCGACTTTCTGCATATGGATCAGAGTATACCCGAACAAATTACAGTAGCACATGGCATCGACCACAATGAACTAGCTTGTAATTTGACTGCCAACAGCAGGATTTCCCTTTGTACTAACCGGACTCCACCAGTTAAGTGCATTGGGCATGTTTACAATGTATTGATGGTTGGCAGATTTTGATAATGTTTTAAGGTGATCCAAATGTGAAAAGTGTTTGGCCTCCGCGGGATTCGAACCGACGCATGGTCGCCACCCTCGCTTTAGTACCGCGAGTGCTCTACCAGCTGAGCTACGAGACCACGCCGGAGGACCTTCGACTTTCTGCATATGGATCACAGTATACCCGAACAAATTACAGTAGCACATGGCATCGACCACAATGAACTAGCTTGTAATTTGACTGCCTACAGCAGGATTTCCCTTTGTACTAACCGGACTCCACCAGTTTAGTGCATTGGGCATGTTTACAATGTATTGATGGTTGGCAGATTTTGATAATGTTTTGAGGTGATCCAAATGTGAAAAGTTTTTGGCCTCCGCGGGATTCGAACCGACGCATGGTCGCCACCCTCGCTTTAGTACCGCGAGTGCTCTACCAGCTGAGCTACGAGACCACGCCGGAGGACCTTCGACTTTCTGCATATGGATCACAGTATACCCGAACAAATTACAGTAGCACATGGCATCGACCACAATGAACTAGCTTGTAATTTGACTACCTACAGCAGGATTTCCCTTTGTACTAACCGGACTCTACCAGTTAAGTGCATTGGGCATGTTTACAATGTATTGATGGTTGGCAGATTTTGATAATGTTTTGAGTTGATCCATATGTGAAAAGTGTTTGGCCTCCGCGGGATTCGAACCGACGCATGGTCGCCACCCTCGCTTTAGTACCGCGAGTGCTCTACCAGCTGAGCTACGAGACCACGCCGGAGGACCTTCGACTTTCTGCATATGGATCACAGTATACCCGAACAAATTACAGTAGCACATGGCATCGACCACAATCAACTAACTTGTAATTTGACTGCCTACAGCAGGATTTCCCTTTGTACTAACCGGACTCCACCAGTTAAGTGCATTGGGCATGTTTACAATGTATTGATGGTTGACAGATTTTGATAATGTTTTGAGGTGATCCAAATGTGAAAAGTGTTTGGCCTCAGCGGGATTCGAACCGACGCATGGTCGCCACCCTCACTTTAGTACCGCGAGTGCTCTACCAGCTGAGCTACGAGACCACGCCGGAGGACCTTCGACTTTCTGCATATGGATCACAGTATACCCGAACAAATTACAGTAGCACATGGCATCGACCACAATGAACTAGCTTGTAATTTGACTACCTACAGCAGGATTTCCCTTTGTACTAACCGGACTCCACCAGTTAAGTGCATTGGGCATGTTTACAATGTATTGATGGTTGGCAGATTTTGATAATGTTTTGAGGTGATCCAAATGTGAAAAGTGTTTGGCCTCCGCGGGATTCGAACCGACGCATGGTCGCCACCCTCGCTTTAGTACCGCGAGTGCTCTACCAGCTGAGCTACGAGACCACGCCGGAGGACCTTCGACTTTCTGCATATGGATCACAGTATACCCGAACAAAAATCAGTAGCACATGGCATCGACCACAATGAACTAGCTTGTAATTTGACTGCCTACAGCAGGATTTCCCTTTGTACTAACCGGACTCCACCAGTTAAGTGCATTGGGCATGTTTACAATGTATTGATGGTTGGCAGATTTTGATAATGTTTTGAGGTGATCGAAATGTGAAAAGTTTTTGGCCTCCGCGGGATTCGAACCGACGCATGGTCGCCACCCTCGCTTTAGTACCGCGAGTGCTCTACCAGCTGAGCTACGAGACCACGCCGGAGGACCTTCGACTTTCTGCATATGGATCACAGTATACCCGAACAAATTACAGTAGCACATGGCATCGACCACAATGAACTAGCTTGTAATTTGACTGCCTACAGCAGGATTTCCCTTTGTACTAACCGGACTCCACCAGTTTAGTGCATTGGGCATGTTTACAATGTATTGATGGTTGGCAGATTTTGATAATGTTTTGAGGTGATCCAAATGTGAAAAGTGTTTGGCCTCCGCGGGATTCGAACCGACGCATGGTCGCCACCCTCGCTTTAGTACCGCGAGTGCTCTACCAGCTGAGCTACGAGACCACGCCGGAGGACCTTCGACTTTCTGCATATGGATCACAGTATACCCGAACAAATTACAGTAGCACATGGCATCGACCACAATGAACTAGCTTGTAATTTGACTACCTACAGCAGGATTTCCCTTTGTACTAACCGGACTCCACCAGTTAAGTGCATTGGGCATGTTTACAATGTATTGATGGTTGGCAGATTTTGATAATGTTTTGAGTTGATCCATATGTGAAAAGTGTTTGGCCTCCGCGGGATTCGAACCGACGCATGGTCGCCACCCTCACTTTAGTACCGCGAGTGCTCTACCAGCTGAGCTACGAGACCACGCCGGAGGACCTTCGACTTTCTGCATATGGATCACAGTATACCCGAACAAATTACAGTAGCACATGGCATCGACCACAATCAACTAACTTGTAATTTGACTGCCTACAGCAGGATTTCCCTTTGTACTAACCGGACTCCACCAGTTAAGTGCATTGGGCATGTTTACAATGTATTGATGGTTGACAGATTTTGATAATGTTTTGAGGTGATCCAAATGTGAAAAGTGTTTGGCCTCAGCGGGATTCGAACCGACGCATGGTCGCCACCCTCACTTTAGTACCGCGAGTGCTCTACCAGCTGAGCTACGAGACCACGCCGGAGGACCTTCGACTTTCTGCATATGGATCACAGTATACCCGAACAAATTACAGTAGCACATGGCATCGACCACAATGAACTAGCTTGTAATTTGACTGCCTACAGCAGGATTTCCCTTTGTACTAACCGGACTCCACCAGTTAAGTGCATTGGGCATGTTTACAATGTATTGATGGTTGGCAGATTTTGATAATGTTTTTAGGTGATCCAAATGTGAAAAGTGTTTGGCCTCAGCGGAATTCGAACAGACGCATGTTCGCCACCCTCGCTTTAGTACCGCGAGTGCTCTACCAGCTGAGCTACGAGACCACGCCGGAGGACCTTCGACTTTCTGCATATGGATCAGAGTATACCCGAACAAATTACAGTAGCACATGGCATCGACCACAATCAACTAACTTGTAATTTGACTGCCTACAGCAGGATTTCCCTTTGTACTAACCGGACTCCACCATTTAAGTGCATTGGGCATGTTTACAATGTATTGATGGTTGGCAGATTTTGATAATGTTTTGAGGTGATCGAAATGTGAAAAGTGTTTGGCCTCAGCGGGATTCGAACCGACGCATGGTCGCCACCCTCGCTTTAGTACCGCGAGTGCTCTACCAGCTGAGCTACGAGACCACGCCGGAGGACCTTCGACTTTCTGCATATGGATCACAGTATACCCGAACAAATTACAGTAGCACATGGCATCGACCACAATGAACTAGCTTGTAATTTGACTGCCAACAGCAGGATTTCCCTTTGTACTAACCGGACTCCACCAGTTAAGTGCATTGGGCATGTTTACAATGTATTGATGGTTGGCAGATTTTGATAATGTTTTGAGGTGATCCAAATGTGAAAAGTGTTTGGCCTCCGCGGGATTCGAACCGACGCATGGTCGCCACCCTCGCTTTAGTACCGCGAGTGCTCTACCAGCTGAGCTACGAGACCACGCCGGAGGACCTTCGACTTTCTGCATATGGATCACAGTATACCCGAACAAATTACAGTAGCACATGGCATCGACCACAATCAACTAACTTGTAATTTGACTGCCTACAGCAGGATTTCCCTTTGTACTAACCGGACTCCACCAGTTAAGTGCATTGGGCATGTTTACAATGTATTGATGGTTGGCAGATTTTGATAATGTTTTGAGGTGATCCAAATGTGAAAAGTGTTTGGCCTCAGCGGGATTCGAACCGACGCATGGTCGCCACCCTCACTTTAGTACCGCGAGTGCTCTACCAGCTGAGCTACGAGACCACGCCGGAGGACCTTCGACTTTCTGCATATGGATCACAGTATACCCGAACAAATTACAGTAGCACATGGCATCGACCACAATGAACTAGCTTGTAATTTGACTGCCTACAGCAGGATTTCCCTTTGTACTAACCGGACTCCACCAGTTAAGTGCATTGGGCATGTTTACAATGTATTGATGGTTGGCAGATTTTGATAATGTTTTAAGGTGATCCAAATGTGAAAAGTGTTTGGCCTCCGCGGGATTCGAACCGACGCATGGTCGCCACCCTCGCTTTAGTACCGCGAGTGCTCTACCAGCTGAGCTACGAGACCACGCCGGAGGACCTTCGACTTTCTGCATATGGATCACAGTATACCCGAACAAATTACAGTAGCACATGGCATCGACCACAATGAACTAGCTTGTAATTTGACTGCCTACAGCAGGATTTCCCTTTGTACTAACCGGACTCCACCAGTTTAGTGCATTGGGCATGTTTACAATGTATTGATGGTTGGCAGATTTTGATAATGTTTTGAGGTGATCCAAATGTGAAAAGTTTTTGGCCTCCGCGGGATTCGAACCGACGCATGGTCGCCACCCTCGCTTTAGTACCGCGAGTGCTCTACCAGCTGAGCTACGAGACCACGCCGGAGGACCTTCGACTTTCTGCATATGGATCACAGTATACCCGAACAAATTACAGTAGCACATGGCATCGACCACAATGAACTAGCTTGTAATTTGACTACCTACAGCAGGATTTCCCTTTGTACTAACCGGACTCTACCAGTTAAGTGCATTGGGCATGTTTACAATGTATTGATGGTTGGCAGATTTTGATAATGTTTTGAGTTGATCCATATGTGAAAAGTGTTTGGCCTCCGCGGGATTCGAACCGACGCATGGTCGCCACCCTCGCTTTAGTACCGCGAGTGCTCTACCAGCTGAGCTACGAGACCACGCCGGAGGACCTTCGACTTTCTGCATATGGATCACAGTATACCCGAACAAATTACAGTAGCACATGGCATCGACCACAATCAACTAACTTGTAATTTGACTGCCTACAGCAGGATTTCCCTTTGTACTAACCGGACTCCACCAGTTAAGTGCATTGGGCATGTTTACAATGTATTGATGGTTGACAGATTTTGATAATGTTTTGAGGTGATCCAAATGTGAAAAGTGTTTGGCCTCAGCGGGATTCGAACCGACGCATGGTCGCCACCCTCACTTTAGTACCGCGAGTGCTCTACCAGCTGAGCTACGAGACCACGCCGGAGGACCTTCGACTTTCTGCATATGGATCACAGTATACCCGAACAAATTACAGTAGCACATGGCATCGACCACAATGAACTAGCTTGTAATTTGACTACCTACAGCAGGATTTCCCTTTGTACTAACCGGACTCCACCAGTTAAGTGCATTGGGCATGTTTACAATGTATTGATGGTTGGCAGATTTTGATAATGTTTTGAGGTGATCCAAATGTGAAAAGTGTTTGGCCTCCGCGGGATTCGAACCGACGCATGGTCGCCACCCTCGCTTTAGTACCGCGAGTGCTCTACCAGCTGAGCTACGAGACCACGCCGGAGGACCTTCGACTTTCTGCATATGGATCACAGTATACCCGAACAAAAATCAGTAGCACATGGCATCGACCACAATGAACTAGCTTGTAATTTGACTGCCTACAGCAGGATTTCCCTTTGTACTAACCGGACTCCACCAGTTAAGTGCATTGGGCATGTTTACAATGTATTGATGGTTGGCAGATTTTGATAATGTTTTGAGGTGATCGAAATGTGAAAAGTTTTTGGCCTCCGCGGGATTCGAACCGACGCATGGTCGCCACCCTCGCTTTAGTACCGCGAGTGCTCTACCAGCTGAGCTACGAGACCACGCCGGAGGACCTTCGACTTTCTGCATATGGATCACAGTATACCCGAACAAATTACAGTAGCACATCTTATCGACCACAATGAACTATCTTGTAATTTGACTGCCTACAGCAGGATTTCCCTTTGTACTAACCGGACTCCACCAGTTAAGTGCATTGGGCATGTTTACAATGTATTGATGGTTGGCAGATTTTGATAATGTTTTGAGGTGATCCAAATGTGAAAAGTTTTTGGCCTCCGCGGGATTCGAACCGACGCATGGTCGCCACCCTCGCTTTAGTACCGCGAGTGCTCTACCAGCTGAGCTACGAGACCACGCCGGAGGACCTTCGACTTTCTGCATATGGATCACAGTATACCCGAACAAATTACAGTAGCACATGGCATCGACCACAATGAACTAGCTTGTAATTTGACTACCTACAGCAGGATTTCCCTTTGTACTAACCGGACTCCACCAGTTAAGTGCATTGGGCATGTTTACAATGTATTGATGGTTGGCAGATTTTGATAATGTTTTGAGTTGATCCATATGTGAAAAGTGTTTGGCCTCCGCGGGATTCGAACCGACGCATGGTCGCCACCCTCACTTTAGTACCGCGAGTGCTCTACCAGCTGAGCTACGAGACCACGCCGGAGGACCTTCGACTTTCTGCATATGGATCACAGTATACCCGAACAAATTACAGTAGCACATGGCATCGACCACAATCAACTAACTTGTAATTTGACTGCCTACAGCAGGATTTCCCTTTGTACTAACCGGACTCCACCAGTTAAGTGCATTGGGCATGTTTACAATGTATTGATGGTTGACAGATTTTGATAATGTTTTGAGGTGATCCAACTGTGAAAAGTGTTTGGCCTCAGCGGGATTCGAACCGACGCATGGTCGCCACCCTCACTTTAGTACCGCGAGTGCTCTACCAGCTGAGCTACGAGACCACGCCGGAGGACCTTCGACTTTCTGCATATGGATCACAGTATACCCGAACAAATTACAGTAGCACATGGCATCGACCACAATGAACTAGCTTGTAATTTGACTGCCTACAGCAGGATTTCCCTTTGTACTAACCGGACTCCACCAGTTAAGTGCATTGGGCATGTTTACAATGTATTGATGGTTGGCAGATTTTGATAATGTTTTGAGGTGATCCAAATGTGAAAAGTGTTTGGCCTCCGCGGGATTCGAACCGACGCATGGTCGCCACCCTCACTTTAGTACCGCGAGTGCTCTACCAGCTGAGCTACGAGACCACGCCGGAGGACCTTCGACTTTCTGCATATGGATCACAGTATACCCGAACAAAAAACAGTAGCACATGGCATCGACCACAATGAACTAGCTTGTAATTTGACTGCCTACAGCAGGATTTCCCTTTGTACTAACCGGACTCCACCAGTTAAGTGCATTGGGCATGTTTACAATGTATTGATGGTTGGCAGATTTTGATAATGTTTTGAGGTGATCGAAATGTGAAAAGTTTTTGGCCTCAGCGGGATTCGAACCGACGCATGGTCGCCACCCAAACTTTAGTACCGCGAGTGCTCTACCAGCTGAGCTACGAGACCACGCCGGAGGACCTTCGACTTTCTGCATATGGATCACAGTATACCCGAACAAATTACAGTAGCACATGGCATCGACCACAATGAACTAGCTTGTAATTTGACTGCCTACAGCAGGATTTCCCTTTGTACTAACCGGACTCCACCAGTTAAGTGCATTGGGCATGTTTACAATGTATTGATGGTTGGCAGATTTTGATAATGTTTTGAGGTGATCCAAATGTGAAAAGTTTTTGGCCTCCGCGGGATTCGAACCGACGCATGGTCGCCACCCTCGCTTTAGTACCGCGAGTGCTCTACCAGCTGAGCTACGAGACCACGCCGGAGGACCTTCGACTTTCTGCATATGGATCACAGTATACCCGAACAAATTACAGTAGCACATGGCATCGACCACAATGAACTAGCTTGTAATTTGACTACCTACAGCAGGATTTCCCTTTGTACTAACCGGACTCTACCAGTTAAGTGCATTGGGCATGTTTACAATGTATTGATGGTTGGCAGATTTTGATAATGTTTTGAGTTGATCCATATGTGAAAAGTGTTTGGCCTCCGCGGGATTCGAACCGACGCATGGTCGCCACCCTCGCTTTAGTACCGCGAGTGCTCTACCAGCTGAGCTACGAGACCACGCCGGAGGACCTTCGACTTTCTGCATATGGATCACAGTATACCCGAACAAATTACAGTAGCACATGGCATCGACCACAATCAACTAACTTGTAATTTGACTGCCTACAGCAGGATTTCCCTTTGTACTAACCGGACTCCACCAGTTAAGTGCATTGGGCATGTTTACAATGTATTGATGGTTGACAGATTTTGATAATGTTTTGAGGTGATCCAAATGTGAAAAGTGTTTGGCCTCAGCGGGATTCGAACCGACGCATGGTCGCCACCCTCACTTTAGTACCGCGAGTGCTCTACCAGCTGAGCTACGAGACCACGCCGGAGGACCTTCGACTTTCTGCATATGGATCACAGTATACCCGAACAAATTACAGTAGCACATGGCATCGACCACAATGAACTAGCTTGTAATTTGACTGCCAACAGCAGGATTTCCCTTTGTACTAACCGGACTCCACCAGTTAAGTGCATTGGGCATGTTTACAATGTATTGATGGTTGGCAGATTTTGATAATGTTTTGAGGTGATCCAAATGTGAAAAGTGTTTGGCCTCCGCGGGATTCGAACCGACGCATGGTCGCCACCCTCGCTTTAGTACCGCGAGTGCTCTACCAGCTGAGCTACGAGACCACGCCGGAGGACCTTCGACTTTCTGCATATGGATCACAGTATACCCGAACAAAAAACAGTAGCACATGGCATCGACCACAATGAACTAGCTTGTAATTTGACTGCCTACAGCAGGATTTCCCTGTGTACTAACCGGACTCCACCAGTTAAGTGCATTGGGCATGTTTACAATGTATTGATGGTTGGCAGATTTTGATAATGTTTTGAGGTGATCCAAATGTGAAAAGTGTTTGGCCTCAGCGGAATTCGAACCGACGCATGGTCGCCACCCTCGCTTTAGTACCGCGAGTGCTCTACCAGCTGAGCTACAAGACCACGCCGGAGGACCTTCGACTTTCTGCATATGGATCACAGTATACCCGAACAAATTACAGTAGCACATGGCATCGACCACAATGAACTAGCTTGTAATTTGACTGCCTACAGCAGGATTTCCCTTTGTACTAACCGGACTCCACCAGTTAAGTGCATTGGGCATGTTTACAATGTATTGATGGTTGGCAGATTTTGATAATGTTTTGAGGTGATCCAAATGTGAAAAGTGTTTGGCCTCCGCGGGATTCGAACCGACGCATGGTCGCCACCCTCGCTTTAGTACCGCGAGTGCTCTACCAGCTGAGCTACGAGACCACGCCGGAGGACCTTCGACTTTCTGCATATGGATCACAGTATACCCGAACAAATTACAGTAGCACATGGCATCGACCACAATGAACTAGCTTGTAATTTGACTACCTACAGCAGGATTTCCCTTTGTACTAACCGGACTCCACCAGTTAAGTGCATTGGGCATGTTTACAATGTATTGATGGTTGGCAGATTTTGATAATGTTTTGAGGTGATCCAAATGTGAAAAGTGTTTGGCCTCAGCGGAATTCGAACCGACGCATGGTCGCCACCCTCGCTTTAGTACCGCGAGTGCTCTACCAGCTGAGCTACAAGACCACGCCGGAGGACCTTCGACTTTCTGCATATGGATCACAGTATACCCGAACAAATTACAGTAGCACATGGCATCGACCACAATGAACTAGCTTGTAATTTGACTGCCTACAGCAGGATTTCCCTTTGTACTAACCGGACTCCACCAGTTAAGTGCATTGGGCATGTTTACAATGTATTGATGGTTGGCAGATTTTGATAATGTTTTGAGGTGGTTCAAATGTGAAAAGTGTTTGACCTCGGCGGGATTCGAACCGACGCATGGTCGCCACCCTCGCTTTAGTACCGCGAGTACTCTACCAGCTGAGCTACGAGACCACGCCGGAGGACCTTCGACTTTCTGCATATGGATCACAGTATACCCGAACAAATTACAGTAGCACATGGCATCGACCACAGTGAACTAGCTTGTAATTTGACTGCCTACAGCAGGATTTCCCTTTGTACTAACCGGACTCCACCAGTTAAGTGCATTGGGCATGTTTACAATGTATTGATGGTTGGCAGATTTTGATAATGTTTTGAGGTGGTTCAAATGTGAAAAGTGTTTGGCCTCCGCGGGATTCGAACCGACGCATGGTCGCCACCCTCGCTTTAGTACCGCGAGTGCTCTACCAGCTGAGCTACGAGACCACGCCGGAGGACCTTCGACTTTCTGCATATGGATCACAGTATACCCGAACAAAAAACAGTAGCACATGGCATCGACCACAATGAACTAGCTTGTAATTTGACTGCCTACAGCAGGATTTCCCTTTGTACTAACCGGACTCCACCAGTTAAGTGCATTGGGCATGTTTACAATGTATTGATGGTTGGCAGATTTTGATAATGTTTTGAGGTGATCCAAATGTGAAAATTGTTTGGCCTCCGCGGGATTCGAACCGACGCATGGTCGCCACCCTCGCTTTAGTACCGCGAGTGCTCTACCAGCTGAGCTACGAGACCACGCCGGAGGACCTTCGACTTTCTGCATATGGATCACAGTATACCCGAACAAATTACAGTAGCACATGGCATCGACCACAATGAACTAGCTTGTAATTTGACTGCCAACAGCAGGATTTCCCTTTGTACTAACCGGACTCCACCAGTTAAGTGCATTGGGCATGTTTACAATGTATTGATGGTTGGCAGATTTTGATAATGTTTTGAGGTGATCCAAATGTGAAAAGTGTTTGGCCTCCGCGGGATTCGAACCGACGCATGGTCGCCACCCTCGCTTTAGTACCGCGAGTGCTCTACCAGCTGAGCTACGAGACCACGCCGGAGGACCTTCGACTTTCTGCATATGGATCACAGTATACCCGAACAAATTACAGTAGCACATGGCATCGACCACAATCAACTAACTTGTAATTTGACTGCCTACAGCAGGATTTCCCTTTGTACTAACCGGACTCCACCAGTTAAGTGCATTGGGCATGTTTACAATGTATTGATGGTTGACAGATTTTGATAATGTTTTGAGGTGATCCAAATGTGAAAAGTGTTCGGCCTCAGCGGGATTCGAACCGACGCATGGTCGCCACCCTCACTTTAGTACCGCGAGTGCTCTACCAGCTGAGCTACGAGACCACGCCGGAGGACCTTCGACTTTCTGCATATGGATCACAGTATACCCGAACAAATTACAGTAGCACATGGCATCGACCACAATGAACTAGCTTGTAATTTGACTGCCAACAGCAGGATTTCCCTTTGTACTAACCGGACTCCACCAGTTAAGTGCATTGGGCATGTTTACAATGTATTGATGGTTGGCAGATTTTGATAATGTTTTGAGGTGATCCGAATGTGAAAAGTGTTTGGCCTCGGCGGGATTCGAACCGACGCATGGTCGCCACCCTCGCTTTAGTACCGCGAGTGCTCTACCAGCTGAGCTACGAGACCACGCCGGAGGACCTTCGACTTTCTGCATATGGATCACAGTATACCCGAACAAAAAACAGTAGCACATGGCATCGACCACAATGAACTAGCTTGTAATTTGACTGCCTACAGCAGGATTTCCCTTTGTACTAACCGGACTCCACCAGTTAAGTGCATTGGGCATGTTTACAATGTATTGATGGTTGGCAAATTTTGATAATGTTTTGAGGTGATCCATATGTGAAAAGTGTTTGGCCTCGGCGGGATTCGAACCGACGCATGGTCGCCACCCTCGCTTTAGTACCGCGAGTGCTCTACCAGCTGAGCTACGAGAACACGCCGGAGGACCTTCGACTTTCTGCATATGGATCACAGTATACCCGAACAAATTACAGTAGCACATGGCATCGACCACAATGAACTAGCTTGTAATTTGACTGCCTACAGCAGGATTTCCCTTTGTACTAACCGGACTCCACCAGTTAAGTGCATAGGGCATGTTTACAATGTATTGATGGTTGGCAGATTTTGATAATGTTTTGAGGTGATCCAAATGTGAAAAGTGTTTGGCCTCAGCGGGATTCGAACCGACGCATGGTCGCCACCCTCACTTTAGTACCGCGAGTGCTCTACCAGCTGAGCTACGAGACCACGCCGGAGGACCTTCGACTTTCTGCATATGGATCACAGTATACCCGAACAAATTACAGTAGCACATGGCATCGACCACAATGAACTAGCTTGTAATTTGACTGCCTACAGCAGGATTTCCCTTTGTACTAACCGGACTCCACCAGTTAAGTGCATTGGGCATGTTTACAATGTATTGATGGTTGACAGATTTTGATAATGTTTTGAGGTGATCCAAATGTGAAAAGTGTTTGGCCTCCGCGGGATTCGAACCGACGCATGGTCGCCACCCTCACTTTAGTACCGCGAGTGCTCTACCAGCTGAGCTACGAGACCACGCCGGAGGACCTTCGACTTTCTGCATATGGATCACAGTATACCCGAACAAATTACAGTAGCACATGGCATCGACCACAATGAACTAACTTGTAATTTGACTGCCTACAGCAGGATTTCCCTTTGTACTAACCGGACTCCACCAGTTAAGTGCATTGGGCATGTTTACAATGTATTGATGGTTGGCAGATTTTGATAATGTTTTGAGGTGGTTCAAATGTGAAAATTGTTTGGCCTCGGCGGGATTCGAAAAGACGCATGGTCGCCACCCTCGCTTTAGTACCGCGAGTGCTCTACCAGCTGAGCTACGAGACCACGCCGGAGGACCTTCGACTTTCTGCAGATGGATCACAGTACACCCGAACAAATTACAGTAGCACATGGCATCGACCACAGTGAATCAGCTTGTAATTTGACTGCCTACAGCAGGATTTCCCTTTGTACTAACCGGACTCCACCAGTTAAGTGCATTGGGCATGTTTACAATGTATTGATGGTTGACAGATTTTGATAATGTTTTGAGGTGATCCAAATGTGAAAAGTGTTTGGCCTCGGCGGGATTCGAACCGACGCATGGTCGCCACCCTCGCTTTAGTGCCGCGAGTTCTCTACCAGCTGAGCTACGAGACCACGCCGAAGGACCTTCGACTTTCTGCATATGGATCACAGTATACCCGAACAAATTACAGTAGCACATGGCATCGACCACAATGAACTAGCTTGTAATTTGACTGCCTACAGCAGGATTTCCCTTTGTACTAACCGGACTCCACCAGTTAAGTGCATTGGGCATGTTTACAATGTATTGATGGTTGGCAGATTTTGATAATGTTTTGAGGTGGTTCAAATGTGAAAATTGTTTGGCCTCGGCGGGATTCGAAAAGACGCATGGTCGCCACCCTCGCTTTAGTACCGCGAGTGCTCTACCAGCTGAGCTACGAGACCACGCCGGAGGACCTTCGACTTTCTGCAGATGGATCACAGTATACCCGAACAAATTACAGTAGCACATGGCATCGACCACAGTGAATCAGCTTGTAATTTGACTGCCTACAGCAGGATTTCCCTTTGTACTAACCGGACTCCACCAGTTAAGTGCATTGGGCATGTTTACAATGTATTGATGGTTGACAGATTTTGATAATGTTTTGAGGTGATCCATATGTGAAAAGTGTTTGGCCTCGGCGGGATTCGAACCGACGCATGGTCGCCACCCTCGCTTTAGTGCCGCGAGTTCTCTACCAGCTGAGCTACGAGACCACGCCGAAGGACCTTCGACTTTCTGCATATGGATCACAGTATACCCGAACAAATTACAGTAGCACATGGCATCGACCACAGTGAACTAGCTTGTAATTTGACTGCCTACAGCAGGATTTCCCTTTGTACTAACCGGACTCCACCAGTTAAGTGCATTGGGCATGTTTACAATGTATTGATGGTTGGCAGATTTTGATAATGTTTTGAGGTGATCCAAATGTGAAAAGTGTTTGGCCTCAGCGAGATTCGAACCGACGCATGGTCGCCACCCTCACTTTAGTACCGCGAGTGCTCTACCAGCTGAGCTACGAGACCACGCCGGAGGACCTTCGACTTTCTGCATATGGATCACAGTATACCCGAACAAATTACAGTAGCACATGGCATCGACCACAATGAACTAGCTTGCAATTTGACTGCCAACAGCAGGATTTCCCTTTGTACTAACCGGACTCCACCAGTTAAGTGCATTGGGCATGTTTACAATGTATTGATGGTTGGCAGATTTTGATAATGTTTTGAGGTGATCCAAATGTGAAAATTGTTTGGCCTCCGCGGGATTCGAACCGACGCATGTTCGCCACCCTCGCTTTAGTACCGCGAGTGCTCTACCAGCTGAGCTACGAGACCACGCCGGAGGACCTTCGACTTTCTGCATATGGATCACAGTATACCCGAACAAATTACAGTAGCACATGGCATCGACCACAATGAACTAGCTTGTAATTTGACTGCCTACAGCAGGATTTCCCTTTGTACTAACCGGACTCCACCAGTTAAGTGCATTGGGCATGTTTACAATGTATTGATGGTTGGCAGATTTTGATAATGTTTTGAGGTGATCCATATGTGAAAAGTGTTTGGCCTCCGCGGGATTCGAACCGACGCATGGTCGCCACCCTCGCTTTAGTACCGCGAGTGCTCTACCAGCTGAGCTACGAGACCACGCCGGAGGACCTTCGACTTTCTGCATATGGATCACAGTATACCCGAACAAATTACAGTAGCACATGGCATCGACCACAATGAACTAGCTTGTAATTTGACTGCCTACAGCAGGATTTCCCTTTGTACTAACCGGACTCCACCAGTTAAGTGCATTGGGCATGTTTACAATGTATTGATGGTTGGCAGATTTTGATAATGTTTTGAGGTGGTTCAAATGTGAAAATTGTTTGGCCTCGGCGGGATTCGAAAAGACGCATGGTCGCCACCCTCGCTTTAGTACCGCGAGTGCTCTACCAGCTGAGCTACGAGACCACGCCGGAGGACCTTCGACTTTCTGCATATGGATCACAGTACACCCGAACAAATTACAGTAGCACATGGCATCGACCACAGTGAATCAGCTTGTAATTTGACTGCCTACAGCAGGATTTCCCTTTGTACTAACCGGACTCCACCAGTTAAGTGCATTGGGCATGTTTACAATGTATTGATGGTTGACAGATTTTGATAATGCTTTGAGGTGATCCAAATGTGAAAAGTGTTTGGCCTCGGCGGGATTCGAACCGACGCATGGTCGCCACCCTCGCTTTAGTGCCGCGAGTTCTCTACCAGCTGAGCTACGAGACCACGCCGAAGGACCTTCGACTTTCTGCATATGGATCACAGTATACCCGAACAAATTACAGTAGCACATGGCATCGACCACAGTGAACTAGCTTGTAATTTGACTGCCTACAGCAGGATTTCCCTTTGTACTAACCGGACTCCACCAGTTAAGTGCATTGGGCATGTTTACAATGTATTGATGGTTGGCAGATTTTGATAATGTTTTGAGGTGATCCAAATGTGAAAAGTGTTTGGCCTCAGCGAGATTCGAACCGACGCATGGTCGCCACCCTCACTTTAGTACCGCGAGTGCTCTACCAGCTGAGCTACGAGACCACGCCGGAGGACCTTCGACTTTCTGCATATGGATCACAGTATACCCGAACAAAAAACAGTAGCACATGGCATCGACCACAATGAACTAGCTTGTAATTTGACTGCCTACAGCAGGATTTCCTTTTGTACTAACCGGACTCCACCAGTTAAGTGCATTGGGCATGTTTACAATGTATTGATGGTTGGCAGATTTTGATAATGTTTTGAGGTGATCCAAATGTGAAAATTGTTTGGCCTCCGCGGGATTCGAACCGACGCATGTTCGCCACCCTCGCTTTAGTACCGCGAGTGCTCTACCAGCTGAGCTACGAGACCACGCCGGAGGACCTTCGACTTTCTGCATATGGATCACAGTATACCCGAACAAATTACAGTAGCACATGGCATCGACCACAGTGAATCAGCTTGTAATTTGACTGCCTACAGCAGGATTTCCCTTTGTACTAACCGGACTCCACCAGTTAAGTGCATTGGGCATGTTTACAATGTATTGATGGTTGACAGATTTTGATAATGTTTTGAGGTGATCCAAATGTGAAAAGTGTTTGGCCTCAGCGAGATTCGAACCGACGCATGGTCGCCACCCTCACTTTAGTACCGCGAGTGCTCTACCAGCTGAGCTACGAGACCACGCCGGAGGACCTTCGACTTTCTGCATATGGATCACAGTATACCCGAACAAATTACAGTAGCACATGGCATCGACCACAATGAACTAGCTTGCAATTTGACTGCCAACAGCAGGATTTCCCTTTGTACTAACCGGACTCCACCAGTTAAGTGCATTGGGCATGTTTACAATGTATTGATGGTTGGCAGATTTTGATAATGTTTTGAGGTGATCCAAATGTGAAAATTGTTTGGCCTCCGCGGGATTCGAACCGACGCATGTTCGCCACCCTCGCTTTAGTACCGCGAGTGCTCTACCAGCTGAGCTACGAGACCACGCCGGAGGACCTTCGACTTTCTGCATATGGATCACAATATACCCGAACAAATTACAGTAGCACATGGCATCGACCACAATGAACTAGCTTGTAATTTGACTGCCTACAGCAGGATTTCCCTTTGTACTAACCGGACTCCACCAGTTAAGTGCATTGGGCATGTTTACAATGTATTGATGGTTGGCAGATTTTGATAATGTTTTGAGGTGATCCATATGTGAAAAGTGTTTGGCCTCCGCGGGATTCGAACCGACGCATGGTCGCCACCCTCGCTTTAGTACCGCGAGTGCTCTACCAGCTGAGCTACGAGACCACGCCGGAGGACCTTCGACTTTCTGCATATGGATCACAGTATACCCGAACAAATTACAGTAGCACATGGCATCGACCACAATGAACTAGCTTGTAATTTGACTGCCTACAGCAGGATTTCCCTTTGTACTAACCGGACTCCACCAGTTAAGTGCATTGGGCATGTTTACAATGTATTGATGGTTGGCAGATTTTGATAATGTTTTGAGGTGGTTCAAATGTGAAAATTGTTTGGCCTCGGCGGGATTCGAAAAGACGCATGGTCGCCACCCTCGCTTTAGTACCGCGAGTGCTCTACCAGCTGAGCTACGAGACCACGCCGGAGGACCTTCGACTTTCTGCATATGG
The DNA here is from genome assembly GCA_948099385.1 of Fasciola hepatica. Taxonomy (NCBI): domain Eukaryota; kingdom Metazoa; phylum Platyhelminthes; class Trematoda; order Plagiorchiida; family Fasciolidae; genus Fasciola; species Fasciola hepatica. Next base: position 155,729 of record CANUEZ040000289.1, read on the forward strand.
ATCACAGTATACCCGAACAAATTACAGTAGCACATGGCATCGACCACAGTGAATCAGCTTGTAATTTGACTGCCTACAGCAGGATTTCCCTTTGTACTAACCGGACTCCACCAGTTAAGTGCATTGGGCATGTTTACAATGTATTGATGGTTGACAGATTTTGATAATGTTTTGAGGTGATCCAAATGTGAAAAGTGTTTGGTTTCCGCGGGATTCGAACCGACGCATGGTCGCCACCCTCGCTTTAGTGCCGCGAGTTCTCTACCAGCTGAGCTACGAGACCACGCCGAAGGACCTTCGACTTTCTGCATATGGATCACAGTATACCCGAACAAATTACAGTAGCACATGGCATCGACCACAATGAACTAGCTTGCAATTTGACTGCCAACAGCAGGATTTCCCTTTGTACTAACCGGACTCCACCAGTTAAGTGCATTGGGCATGTTTACAATGTATTGATGGTTGGCAGATTTTGATAATGTTTTGAGGTGATCCAAATGTGAAAATTGTTTGGCCTCCGCGGGATTCGAACCGACGCATGTTCGCCACCCTCGCTTTAGTACCGCGAGTGCTCTACCAGCTGAGCTACGAGACCACGCCGGAGGACCTTCGACTTTCTGCATATGGATCACAGTATACCCGAACAAATTACAGTAGCACATGGCATCGACCACAATGAACTAGCTTGTAATTTGACTGCCTACAGCAGGATTTCCCTTTGTACTAACCGGACTCCACCAGTTAAGTGCATTGGGCATGTTTACAATGTATTGATGGTTGGCAGATTTTGATAATGTTTTGAGGTGGTTCAAATGTGAAAATTGTTTGGCCTCGGCGGGATTCGAAAAGACGCATGGTCGCCACCCTCGCTTTAGTACCGCGAGTGCTCTACCAGCTGAGCTACGAGACCACGCCGGAGGACCTTCGACTTTCTGCATAGGGATCACAGTACACCCGAACAAATTACAGTAGCACATGGCATCGACCACAGTGAATCAGCTTGTAATTTGACTGCCTACAGCAGGATTTCCCTTTGTACTAACCGGACTCCACCAGTTAAGTGCATTGGGCATGTTTACAATGTATTGATGGTTGGCAGATTTTGATAATGTTTTGAGGTGATCCAAATGTGAAAAGTGTTTGGCCTCAGCGGGATTCGAACCGACGCATGGTCGCCACCCTCGCTTTAGTACCGCGAGTTCTCTACCAGCTGAGCTACGAGACCACGCCGAAGGACCTTCGACTTTCTGCATATGGATCACAGTATACCCGAACAAATTACAGTAGCACATGGCATCGACCACAGTGAACTAGCTTGTAATTTGACTGCCTACAGCAGGATTTCCCTTTGTACTAACCGGACTCCACCAGTTAAGTGCATTGGGCATGTTTACAATGTATTGATGGTTGGCAGATTTTGATAATGTTTTGAGGTGATCCAAATGTGAAAAGTGTTTGGCCTCAGCGAGATTCGAACCGGCGAATGGTCGCCACCCTCACTTTAGTACCGCGAGTGCTCTACCAGCTGAGCTACGAGACCACGCCGGAGGACCTTCGACTTTCTGCATATGGATCACAGTATACCCGAACAAATTACAGTAGCACATGGCATCGACCACAATGAACTAGCTTGCAATTTGACTGCCAACAGCAGGATTTCCCTTTGTACTAACCGGACTCCACCAGTTAAGTGCATTGGGCATGTTTACAATGTATTGATGGTTGGCAGATTTTGATAATGTTTTGAGGTGATCCAAATGTGAAAATTGTTTGGCCTCCGCGGGATTCGAACCGACGCATGTTCGCCACCCTCGCTTTAGTACCGCGAGTGCTCTACCAGCTGAGCTACGAGACCACGCCGGAGGACCTTCGACTTTCTGCATATGGATCACAGTATACCCGAACAAATTACAGTAGCACATGGCATCGACCACAATGAACTAGCTTGTATTTTGACTGCCTACAGCAGGATTTCCCTTTGTACTAACCGGACTCCACCAGTTAAGTGCATTGGGCATGTTTACAATGTATTGATGGTTGACAGATTTTGATAATGTTTTGAGGTGATCCAAATGTGAAAAGTGTTTGGCCTCGGCGGGATTCGAACCGACGCATGGTCGCCACCCTCGCTTTAGTGCCGCGAATTCTCTACCAGCTGAGCTACGAGACCACGCCGAAGGACCTTCGACTTTCTGCATATGGATCACAGTATACCCGAACAAATTACAGTAGCACATGGCATCGACCACAGTGAACTAGCTTGTAATTTGACTGCCTACAGCAGGATTTCCCTTTGTACTAACCGGACTCCACCAGTTAAGTGCATTGGGCATGTTTACAATGTATTGATGGTTGGCAGATTTTGATAATGTTTTGAGGTGATCCAAATGTGAAAAGTGTTTGGCCTCAGCGAGATTCGAACCGACGCATGGTCGCCACCCTCACTTTAGTACCGCGAGTGCTCTACCAGCTGAGCTACGAGACCACGCCGGAGGACCTTCGACTTTCTGCATATGGATCACAGTATACCCGAACAAATTACAGTAGCACATGGCATCGACCACAATGAACTAGCTTGCAATTTGACTGCCAACAGCAGGATTTCCCTTTGTACTAACCGGACTCCACCAGTTAAGTGCATTGGGCATGTTTACAATGTATTGATGGTTGGCAGATTTTGATAATGTTTTGAGGTGATCCAAATGTGAAAAGTGTTTGGCCTCCGCGGGATTCGAACCGACGCATGTTCGCCACCCTCGCTTTAGTACCGCGAGTGCTCTACCAGCTGAGCTACGAGACCACGCCGGAGGACCTTCGACTTTCTGCATATGGATCACAGTATACCCGAACAAATTACAGTAGCACATGGCATCGACCACAATGAACTAGCTTGTAATTTGACTGCCTACAGCAGGATTTCCCTTTGTACTAACCGGACTCCACCAGTTAAGTGCATTGGGCATGTTTACAATGTATTGATGGTTGGCAGATTTTGATAATGTTTTGAGGTGATCCATATGTGAAAAGTGTTTGGCCTCGGCGGAATTCGAACCGACGCATGGTCGCCACCCTCGCTTTAGTACCGCGAGTGCTCTACCAGCTGAGCTACGAGACCACGCCGGAGGACCTTCGACTTTCTGCATATGGATCACAGTATACCCGAACAAATTACAGTAGCACATGGCATCGACCACAATGAACTAGCTTGTAATTTGACTGCCTACAGCAGGATTTCCCTTTGTACTAACCGGACTCCACCAGTTAAGTGCATAGGGCATGTTTACAATGTATTGATGGTTGGCAGATTTTGATAATGTTTTGAGGTGATCCAAATGTGAAAAGTGTTTGGCCTCAGCGGGATTCGAACCGACGCATGGTCGCCACCCTCACTTTAGTACCGCGAGTGCTCTACCAGCTGAGCTACGAGACCACGCCGGAGGACCTTCGACTTTCTGCATATGGATCACAGTATACCCGAACAAATTACAGTAGCACATGGCATCGACCACAATGAACTAGCTTGTAATTTGACTGCCTACAGCAGGATTTCCCTTTGTACTAACCGGACTCCACCAGTTAAGTGCATTGGGCATGTTTACAATGTATTGATGGTTGACAGATTTTGATAATGTTTTGAGGTGATCCAAATGTGAAAAGTGTTTGGCCTCGGCGGGATTCGAACCGACGCATGGTCGCCACCCTCACTTTAGTACCGCGAGTGCTCTACCAGCTGAGCTACGAGACCACGCCGGAGGACCTTCGACTTTCTGCATATGGATCACAGTATACCCGAACAAATTACAGTAGCACATGGCATCGACCACAATGAACTAGCTTGCAATTTGACTGCCTACAGCAGGATTTCCCTTTGTACTAACCGGACTCCACCAGTTAAGTGCATTGGGCATGTTTACAATGTATTGATGGTTGGCAGATTTTGATAATGTTTTGAGGTGATCCAAATGTGAAAATTGTTTGGCCTCCGCGGGATTCGAACCGACGCATGTTCGCCACCCTCGCTTTAGTACCGCGAGTGCTCTACCAGCTGAGCTACGAGACCACGCCGGAGGACCTTCGACTTTCTGCATATGGATCACAGTATACCCGAACAAATTACAGTAGCACATGGCATCGACCACAGTGAACTAGCTTGTAATTTGACTGCCTACAGCAGGATTTCCCTTTGTACTAACCGGACTCCACCAGTTAAGTGCATTGGGCATGTTTACAATGTATTGATGGTTGACAGATTTTGATAATGTTTTGAGGTGATCCAAATGTGAAAAGTGTTTGGCCTCGGCGGGATTCGAACCGACGCATGGTCGCCACCCTCGCTTTAGTGCCGCGAATTCTCTACCAGCTGAGCTACGAGACCACGCCGAAGGACCTTCGACTTTCTGCATATGGATCACAGTATACCCGAACAAATTACAGTAGCACATGGCATCGACCACAGTGAACTAGCTTGTAATTTGACTGCCTACAGCAGGATTTCCCTTTGTACTAACCGGACTCCACCAGTTAAGTGCATTGGGCATGTTTACAATGTATTGATGGTTGGCAGATTTTGATAATGTTTTGAGGTGATCCATATGTGAAAATTGTTTGGCCTCGGCGGGATTCGAAAAGACGCATGGTCGCCACCCTCGCTTTAGTACCGCGAGTGCTCTACCAGCTGAGCTACGAGACCACGCCGGAGGACCTTCGACTTTCTGCATATGGATCACAGTACACCCGAACAAATTACAGTAGCACATGGCATCGACCACAGTGAATCAGCTTGTAATTTGACTGCCTACAGCAGGATTTCCCTTTGTACTAACCGGACTCCACCAGTTAAGTGCATTGGGCATGTTTACAATGTATTGATGGTTGGCAGATTTTGATAATGTTTTGAGGTGATCCAAATGTGAAAAGTGTTTGGCCTCAGCGGGATTCGAACCGACGCATGGTCGCCACCCTCGCTTTAGTACCGCGAGTTCTCTACCAGCTGAGCTACGAGACCACGCCGAAGGACCTTCGACTTTCTGCATATGGATCACAGTATACCCGAACAAATTACAGTAGCACATGGCATCGACCACAGTGAACTAGCTTGTAATTTGACTGCCTACAGCAGGATTTCCCTTTGTACTAACCGGACTCCACCAGTTAAGTGCATTGGGCATGTTTACAATGTATTGATGGTTGGCAGATTTTGATAATGTTTTGAGGTGATCCAAATGTGAAAAGTGTTTGGCCTCAGCGAGATTCGAACCGGCGAATGGTCGCCACCCTCACTTTAGTACCGCGAGTGCTCTACCAGCTGAGCTACGAGACCACGCCGGAGGACCTTCGACTTTCTGCATATGGATCACAGTATACCCGAACAAATTACAGTAGCACATGGCATCGACCACAATGAACTAGCTTGCAATTTGACTGCCAACAGCAGGATTTCCCTTTGTACTAACCGGACTCCACCAGTTAAGTGCATTGGGCATGTTTACAATGTATTGATGGTTGGCAGATTTTGATAATGTTTTGAGGTGATCCAAATGTGAAAATTGTTTGGCCTCCGCGGGATTCGAACCGACGCATGTTCGCCACCCTCGCTTTAGTACCGCGAGTGCTCTACCAGCTGAGCTACGAGACCACGCCGGAGGACCTTCGACTTTCTGCATATGGATCACAGTATACCCGAACAAATTACAGTAGCACATGGCATCGACCACAATGAACTAGCTTGTAATTTGACTGCCTACAGCAGGATTTCCCTTTGTACTAACCGGACTCCACCAGTTAAGTGCATTGGGCATGTTTACAATGTATTGATGGTTGACAGATTTTGATAATGTTTTGAGGTGATCCAAATGTGAAAAGTGTTTGGCCTCCGCGGAATTCGAACCGACGCATGGTCGCCACCCTCGCTTTAGTGCCGCGAATTCTCTACCAGCTGAGCTACGAGACCACGCCGAAGGACCTTCGACTTTCTGCATATGGATCACAGTATACCCGAACAAATTACAGTAGCACATGGCATCGACCACAGTGAACTAGCTTGTAATTTGACTGCCTACAGCAGGATTTCCCTTTGTACTAACCGGACTCCACCAGTTAAGTGCATTGGGCATGTTTACAATGTATTGATGGTTGGCAGATTTTGATAATGTTTTGAGGTGATCCAAATGTGAAAAGTGTTTGGCCTCAGCGAGATTCGAACCGACGCATGGTCGCCACCCTCACTTTAGTACCGCGAGTGCTCTACCAGCTGAGCTACGAGACCACGCCGGAGGACCTTCGACTTTCTGCATATGGATCACAGTATACCCGAACAAATTACAGTAGCACATGGCATCGACCACAATGAACTAGCTTGCAATTTGACTGCCAACAGCAGGATTTCCCTTTGTACTAACCGGACTCCACCAGTTAAGTGCATTGGGCATGTTTACAATGTATTGATGGTTGACAGATTTTGATAATGTTTTGAGGTGATCCAAATGTGAAAATTGTTTGGCCTCCGCGGGATTCGAACCGACGCATGTTCGCCACCCTCGCTTTAGTACCGCGAGTGCTCTACCAGCTGAGCTACGAGACCACGCCGGAGGACCTTCGACTTTCTGCATATGGATCACAGTATACCCGAACAAATTACAGTAGCACATGGCATCGACCACAATGAACTAGCTTGTAATTTGACTGCCTACAGCAGGATTTCCCTTTGTACTAACCGGACTCCACCAGTTAAGTGCATTGGGCATGTTTACAATGTATTGATGGTTGGCAGATTTTGATAATGTTTTGAGGTGATCCATATGTGAAAAGTGTTTGGCCTCGGCGGAATTCGAACCGACGCATGGTCGCCACCCTCGCTTTAGTACCGCGAGTGCTCTACCAGCTGAGCTACGAGACCACGCCGGAGGACCTTCGACTTTCTGCATATGGATCACAGTATACCCGAACAAATTACAGTAGCACATGGCATCGACCACAATGAACTAGCTTGTAATTTGACTGCCTACAGCAGGATTTCCCTTTGTACTAACCGGACTCCACCAGTTAAGTGCATTGGGCATGTTTACAATGTATTGATGGTTGGCAGATTTTGATAATGTTTTGAGGTGATCCAAATGTGAAAAGTGTTTGGCCTCAGCGGGATTCGAACCGACGCATGGTCGCCACCCTCACTTTAGTACCGCGAGTGCTCTACCAGCTGAGCTACGAGACCACGCCGGAGGACCTTCGACTTTCTGCATATGGATCACAGTATACCCGAACAAATTACAGTAGCACATGGCATCGACCACAATGAACTAGCTTGTAATTTGACTGCCTACAGCAGGATTTCCCTTTGTACTAACCGGACTCCACCAGTTAAGTGCATTGGGCATGTTTACAATGTATTGATGGTTGACAGATTTTGATAATGTTTTGAGGTGATCCAAATGTGAAAAGTGTTTGGCCTCGGCGGGATTCGAACCGACGCATGGTCGCCACCCTCACTTCAGTACCGCGAGTGCTCTACCAGCTGAGCTACGAGACCACGCCGGAGGACCTTCGACTTTCTGCATATGGATCACAGTATACCCGAACAAATTACAGTAGCACATGGCATCGACCACAATGAACTAGCTTGTAATTTGACTGCCTACAGCAGGATTTCCCTTTGTACTAACCGGACTCCACCAGTTAAGTGCATTGGGCATGTTTACAATGTATTGATGGTTGGCAGATTTTGATAATGTTTTGAGTTGATCCAAATGTGAAAAGTGTTTGGCCTCCGCGGGATTCGAACCGACGCATGGTCGCCACCCTCACTTCAGTACCGCGAGTGCTCTACCAGCTGAGCTACGAGACCACGCCGGAGGACCTTCGACTTTCTGCATATGGATCACAGTATACCCGAACAAATTACAGTAGCACATGGCATCGACCACAATGAACTAGCTTGTAATTTGACTGCCTACAGCAGGATTTCCCTTTGTACTAACCGGACTCCACCAGTTAAGTGCATTGGGCATGTTTACAATGTATTGATGGTTGGCAGATTTTGATAATGTTTTGAGGTGATCCAAATGTGAAAAGTGTTTGGCCTCAGCGAGATTCGAACCGACGCATGGTCGCCACCCTCGCTTTAGTACCGCGAGTGCTCTACCAGCTGAGCTACGAGACCACGCCGGAGGACCTTCGACTTTCTGCATATGGATCACAGTATACCCGAACAAATTACAGTAGCACATGGCATCGACCACAGTGAACTAGCTTGTAATTTGACTGCCTACAGCAGGATTTCCCTTTGTACTAACCGGACTCCACCAGTTAAGTGCATTGGGCATGTTTACAATGTATTGATGGTTGGCAGATTTTGATAATGTTTTGAGGTGATCCAAATGTGAAAAGTGTTTGGCCTCGGCGAGATTCGAACCGACGCATGGTCGCCACCCTCGCTTTATTACCGCGAGTGCTCTACCAGCTGAGCTACGAGACCACACCGGAGGACCTTCGACTTTCTGCATATGGATCACAGTATACCCGAACAAATTACAGTAGCACATGGCATCGACCACAATGAACTAGCTTGTAATTTGACTGCCTACAGCAGGATTTCCCTTTGTACTAACCGGACTCCACCAGTTAAGTGCATTGGGCATGTTTACAATGTATTGATGGTTGGCAGATTTTGATAATGTTTTGAGGTGATCCAAATGTGAAAAGTGTTTGGCCTCAGCGAGATTCGAACCGACGCATGGTCGCCACCCTCACTTTAGTACCGCGAGTGCTCTACCAGCTGAGCTACGAGACCACGCCGGAGGACCTTCGACTTTCTGCATATGGATCACAGTATACCCGAACAAATTACAGTAGCACATGGCATTGACCACAATGAACTAGCTTGTAATTTGACTGCCTACAGCAGGATTTCCCTTTGTACTAACCGGACTCCACCAGTTAAGTGCATTGGGCATGTTTATAATGTATTGATGGTTGGCAGATTTTGATAATGTTTTGAGGTGATCCAAATGTGAAAAGTGTTTGGCCTCAGCGAGATTCGAACCGACGCATGGTCGCCACCCTCACTTTAGTACCGCGAGTGCTCTACCAGCTGAGCTACGAGACCACGCCGGAGGACCTTCGACTTTCTGCATATGGATCACAGTATACCCGAACAAATTACAGTAGCACATGGCATCGACCACAATGAACTAGCTTGTAATTTGACTGCCTACAGCAGGATTTCCCTTTGTACTAACCGGACTCCACCAGTTAAGTGCATTGGGCATGTTTACAATGTATTGATGGTTGGCAGATTTTGATAATGTTTTGAGGTGATCCAAATGTGAAAAGTGTTTGGCCTCAGCGAGATTCGAACCGACGCATGGTCGCCACCCTCGCATTAGTACCGCGAGTGCTCTACCAGCTGAGCTACGAGACCACGCCGGAGGACCTTCGACTTTCTGCATATGGATCACAGTATACCCGAACAAATTACAGTAGCACATGGAATCGACCACAGTGAACTAGCTTGTAATTTGACTGCCTACAGCAGGATTTCCCTTTGTACTAACCGGACTCCACCAGTTAAGTGCATTGGGCATGTTTACAATGTATTGATGGTTGGCAGATTTTGATAATGTTTTGAGGTGATCCAAATGTGAAAAGTGTTTGGCCTCGGCGGGATTCGAGCCGACGCATGGTCGCCACCCTCGCTTCAGTACCGCGAGTGCTCTACCAGCTGAGCTACGAGACCACGCCGGAGGACCTTCGACTTTCTGCATATGGATCACAGTATACCCGAACAAATTACAGTAGCACATGGCATCGACCACAGTGAACTAGCTTGTAATTTGACTGCCTACAGCAGGATTTCCCTTTGTACTAACCGGACTCCACCAGTTAAGTGCATTGGACATGTTTACAATGTATTGATGGTTGGCAGATTTTGATAATGTTTTGAGGTGATCCATATGTGAAAAGTGTTTGGCCTCCGCGGGATTCGAACCGACGCATGGTCGCCACCCTCGCTTTAGTACCGCGAGTGCTCTACCAGCTGAGCTACGAGACCACGCCGGAGGACCTTCGACTTTCTGCATATGGATCACAGTATACCCGAACAAATTACAGTAGCACATGGCATCGACCACAATGAACTAGCTTGTAATTTGACTGCCTACAGCAGGATTTCCCTTTGTACTAACCGGACTCCACCAGTTAAGTGCATTGGGCATGTTTACAATGTATTGATGGTTGGCAGATTTTGATAATGTTTTGAGGTGATCCAAATGTGAAAAGTGTTTGGCCTCAGCGAGATTCGAACCGACGCATGGTCGCCACCCTCACTTTAGTACCGCGAGTGCTCTACCAGCTGAGCTACGAGACCACGCCGGAGGACCTTCGACTTTCTGCATATGGATCACAGAATACCCGAACAAATTACAGTAGCACATGGCATCGACCACAATGAACTAGCTTGTAATTTGACTGCCTACAGCAGGATTTCCCTTTGTACTAACCGGACTCCACCAGTTAAGTGCATTGGGCATGTTTACAATGTATTGATGGTTGGCAGATTTTGATAATGTTTTGAGGTGATCCAAATGTGAAAAGTGTTTGGCCTCAGCGAGATTCGAACCGACGCATGGTCGCCACCCTCGCATTAGTACCGCGAGTGCTCTACCAGCTGAGCTACGAGACCACGCCGGAGGACCTTCGACTTTCTGCATATGGATCACAGTATACCCGAACAAATTACAGTAGCACATGGAATCGACCACAGTGAACTAGCTTGTAATTTGACTGCCTACAGCAGGATTTCCCTTTGTACTAACCGGACTCCACCAGTTAAGTGCATTGGGCATGTTTACAATGTATTGATGGTTGGCAGATTTTGATAATGTTTTGAGGTGATCCAAATGTGAAAAGTGTTTGGCCTCGGCGGGATTCGAGCCGACGCATGGTCGCCACCCTCGCTTCAGTACCGCGAGTGCTCTACCAGCTGAGCTACGAGACCACGCCGGAGGACCTTCGACTTTCTGCATATGGATCACAGTATACCCGAACAAATTACAGTAGCACATGGCATCGACCACAATGAACTAGCTTGTAATTTGACTGCCTACAGCAGGATTTCCCTTTGTACTAACCGGACTCCACCAGTTAAGTGCATTGGACATGTTTACAATGTATTGATGGTTGGCAGATTTTGATAATGTTTTGAGGTGATCCATATGTGAAAAGTGTTTGGCCTCCGCGGGATTCGAACCGACGCATGGTCGCCACCCTCGCTTTAGTACCGCGAGTGCTCTACCAGCTGAGCTACGAGACCACGCCGGAGGACCTTCGACTTTCTGCATATGGATCACAGTATACCCGAACAAATTACAGTAGCACATGGCATCGACCACAATGAACTAGCTTGTAATTTGACTGCCTACAGCAGGATTTCCCTTTGTACTAACCGGACTCCACCAGTTAAGTGCATTGGGCATGTTTACAATGTATTGATGGTTGGCAGATTTTGATAATGTTTTGAGGTGATCCAAATGTGAAAAGTGTTTGGCCTCAGCGAGATTCGAACCGACGCATGGTCGCCACCCTCACTTTAGTACCGCGAGTGCTCTACCAGCTGAGCTACGAGACCACGCCGGAGGACCTTCGACTTTCTGCATATGGATCACAGAATACCCGAACAAATTACAGTAGCACATGGCATCGACCACAATGAACTAGCTTGTAATTTGACTGCCTACAGCAGGATTTCCCTTTGTACTAACCGGACTCCACCAGTTAAGTGCATTGGGCATGTTTACAATGTATTGATGGTTGACAGATTTTGATAATGTTTTGAGGTGATCCAAATGTGAAAAGTGTTTGGCCTCAGCGAGATTCGAACCGACGCATGGTCGCCACCCTCGCATTAGTACCGCGAGTGCTCTACCAGCTGAGCTACGAGACCACGCCGGAGGACCTTCGACTTTCTGCATATGGATCACAGTATACCCGAACAAATTACAGTAGCACATGGCATCGACCACAATGAACTAGCTTGTAATTTGACTGCCTACAGCAGGATTTCCCTTTGTACTAACCGGACTCCACCAGTTAAGTGCATTGGGCATGTTTACAATGTATTGATGGTTGGCAGATTTTGGTAATGTTTTGAGGTGATCCATATGTGAAAAGTGTTTGGCCTCAGCGGAATTCGAACCGACGCATGGTCGCCACCCTCGCTTTAGTACCGCGAGTGCTCTACCAGCTGAGCTACGAGACCACGCCGGAGGACCTTCGACTTTCTGCATATGGATCACAGTATACCCGAACAAATTACAGTAGCACATGGCATCGACCACGATGAACTAGCTTGTAATTTGACTGCCTACAGCAGGATTTCCCTTTGTACTAACCGGACTCCACCAGTTAAGTGCATAGGGCATGTTTACAATGTATTGATGGTTGACAGATTTTGATAATGTTTTGAGGTGATCCAAATGTGAAAAGTGTTTGGCCTCCGCGGGATTCGAACCGACGCATGGTCGCCACCCTCGCTTTAGTACCGCGAGTGCTCTACCAGCTGAGCTACGAGAACACGCCGGAGGACCTTCGACTTTCTGCATATGGATCACAGTATACCCGAACAAATTACAGTAGCACATGGCATCGACCACAGTGAACTAGCTTGTAATTTGACTGCCTACAGCAGGATTTCCCTTTGTACTAACCGGACTCCACCAGTTAAGTGCATTGGGCATGTTTACAATGTATTGATGGTTGGCAGATTTTGATAATGTTTTGAGGTGATCCAAATGTGAAAAGTGTTTGGTTTCCGCGGGATTCGAACCGACGCATGGTCGCCACCCTCGCTTTAGTACCGCGAGTGCTCTACCAGCTGAGCTACGAGAACACGCCGGAGGACCTTCGACTTTCTGCATATGGATCACAGTATACCCGAACAAATTACAGTAGCACATGGCATCGACCACAATGAACTAGCTTGTAATTTGACTGCCTACAGCAGGATTTCCCTTTGTACTAACCGGACTCCACCAGTTAAGTGCATTGGGCATGTTTACAATGTATTGATGGTTGGCAGATTTTGATAATGTTTTGAGGTGATCCATATGTGAAAAGTGTTTGGCCTCCGCGGGATTCGAACCGACGCATGGTCGCCACCCTCGCTTTAGTACCGCGAGTGCTCTACCAGCTGAGCTACGAGACCACGCCGGAGGACCTTCGACTTTCTGCATATGGATCACAGTGTACCCGAACAAATTACAGTAGCACATGGCATCGACCACAATGAACTAGCTTGTAATTTGACTGCCTACAGCAGGATTTCCCTTTGTACTAACCGGACTCCACCAGTTAAGTGCATTGGGCATGTTTACAATGTATTGATGGTTGGCAGATTTTGATAATGTTTTGAGGTGATCCAAATGTGAAAAGTGTTTGGCCTCAGCGAGATTCGAACCGACGCATGGTCGCCACCCTCGCATTAGTACCGCGAGTGCTCTACCAGCTGAGCTACGAGACCACGCCGGAGGACCTTCGACTTTCTGCATATGGATCACAGTATACCCGAACAAATTACAGTAGCACATGGAATCGACCACAGTGAACTAGCTTGTAATTTGACTGCCTACAGCAGGATTTCCCTTTGTACTAACCGGACTCCACCAGTTAAGTGCATTGGGCATGTTTACAATGTATTGATGGTTGGCAGATTTTGATAATGTTTTGAGGTGATCCAAATGTGAAAAGTGTTTGGCCTCGGCGGGATTCGAGCCGACGCATGGTCGCCACCCTCGCTTCAGTACCACGAGTGCTCTACCAGCTGAGCTACGAGACCACGCCGGAGGACCTTCGACTTTCTGCATATGGATCACAGTATACCCGAACAAATTACAGTAGCACATGGCATCGACCACAGTGAACTAGCTTGTAATTTGACTGCCTACAGCAGGATTTCCCTTTGTACTAACCGGACTCCACCAGTTAAGTGCATTGGACATGTTTACAATGTATTGATGGTTGGCAGATTTTGATAATGTTTTGAGGTGATCCATATGTGAAAAGTGTTTGGCCTCCGCGGGATTCGAACCGACGCATGGTCGCCACCCTCGCTTTAGTACCGCGAGTGCTCTACCAGCTGAGCTACGAGACCACGCCGGAGGACCTTCGACTTTCTGCATATGGATCACAGTATACCCGAACAAATTACAGTAGCACATGGCATCGACCACAATGAACTAGCTTGTAATTTGACTGCCTACAGCAGGATTTCCCTTTGTACTAACCGGACTCCACCAGTTAAGTGCATTGGGCATGTTTACAATGTATTGATGGTTGGCAGATTTTGATAATGTTTTGAGGTGATCCAAATGTGAAAAGTGTTTGGCCTCAGCGAGATTCGAACCGACGCATGGTCGCCACCCTCACTTTAGTACCGCGAGTGCTCTACCAGCTGAGCTACGAGACCACGCCGGAGGACCTTCGACTTTCTGCATATGGATCACAGAATACCCGAACAAATTACAGTAGCACATGGCATCGACCACAATGAACTAGCTTGTAATTTGACTGCCTACAGCAGGATTTCCCTTTGTACTAACCGGACTCCACCAGTTAAGTGCATTGGGCATGTTTACAATGTATTGATGGTTGACAGATTTTGATAATGTTTTGAGGTGATCCAAATGTGAAAAGTGTTTGGCCTCAGCGAGATTCGAACCGACGCATGGTCGCCACCCTCGCATTAGTACCGCGAGTGCTCTACCAGCTGAGCTACGAGACCACGCCGGAGGACCTTCGACTTTCTGCATATGGATCACAGTATACCCGAACAAATTACAGTAGCACATGGCATCGACCACAATGAACTAGCTTGTAATTTGACTGCCTACAGCAGGATTTCCCTTTGTACTAACCGGACTCCACCAGTTAAGTGCATTGGGCATGTTTACAATGTATTGATGGTTGGCAGATTTTGATAATGTTTTGAGGTGATCCAAATGTGAAAAGTGTTTGGCCTCAGCGGGATTCGAGCCGACGCATGGTCGCCACCCTCACTTCAGTACCGCGAGTGCTCTACCAGCTGAGCTACGAGACCACGCCGGAGGACCTTCGACTTTCTGCATATGGATCACAGTATACCCGAACAAATTACAGTAGCACATGGCATCGACCACGATGAACTAGCTTGTAATTTGACTGCCTACAGCAGGATTTCCCTTTGTACTAACCGGACTCCACCAGTTAAGTGCATTGGGCATGTTTACAATGTATTGATGGTTGACAGATTTTGATAATGTTTTGAGGTGATCCAAATGTGAAAAGTGTTTGGCCTCCGCGGGATTCGAACCGACGCATGGTCGCCACCCTCGCTTTAGTACCGCGAGTGCTCTACCAGCTGAGCTACGAGAACACGCCGGAGGACCTTCGACTTTCTGCATATGGATCACAGTATACCCGAACAAATTACAGTAGCACATGGCATCGACCACAGTGAACTAGCTTGTAATTTGACTGCCTACAGCAGGATTTCCCTTTGTACTAACCGGACTCCACCAGTTAAGTGCATTGGGCATGTTTACAATGTATTGATGGTTGGCAGATTTTGATAATGTTTTGAGGTGATCCAAATGTGAAAAGTGTTTGGTTTCCGCGGGATTCGAACCGACGCATGGTCGCCACCCTCGCTTTAGTACCGCGAGTGCTCTACCAGCTGAGCTACGAGAACACGCCGGAGGACCTTCGACTTTCTGCATATGGATCACAGTATACCCGAACAAATTACAGTAGCACATGGCATCGACCACAATGAACTAGCTTGTAATTTGACTGCCTACAGCAGGATTTCCCTTTGTACTAACCGGACTCCACCAGTTAAGTGCATTGGGCATGTTTACAATGTATTGATGGTTGGCAGATTTTGATAATGTTTTGAGGTGATCCATATGTGAAAAGTGTTTGGCCTCCGCGGGATTCGAACCGACGCATGGTCGCCACCCTCGCTTTAGTACCGCGAGTGCTCTACCAGCTGAGCTACGAGACCACGCCGGAGGACCTTCGACTTTCTGCATATGGATCACAGTGTACCCGAACAAATTACAGTAGCACATGGCATCGACCACAGTGAACTAGCTTGTAATTTGACTGCCTACAGCAGGATTTCCCTTTGTACTAACCGGACTCCACCAGTTAAGTGCATTGGGCATGTTTACAATGTATTGATGGTTGGCAGATTTTGATAATGTTTTGAGGTGATCCAAATGTGAAAAGTGTTTGACCTCCGCGAGATTCGAACCGACGCATGTTCGCCACCCTCGCTTTAGTACCGCGAGTGCTCTACCAGCTGAGCTACGAGACCACGCCGGAGGACCTTCGACTTTCTGCATATGGATCACAGTATACCCGAACAAATTACAGTAGCACATGGCATCGACCACAGTGAACTAGCTTGTAATTTGACTGCCTACAGCAGGATTTCCCTTTGTACTAACCGGACTCCACCAGTTAAGTGCATTGGGCATGTTTACAATGTATTGATGGTTGGCAGATTTTGATAATGTTTTGAGGTGATCCAAATGTGAAAATTGTTTGGTTTCCGCGGGATTCGAACCCACGCATGGTCGCCACCCTCACTTCAGTACCGCGAGTGCTCTACCAGCTGAGCTACGAGACCACGCCGGAGGACCTTCGACTTTCTGCATATGGATCACAGTATACCCGAACAAATTACAGTAGCAAATGGCATCGACCACAGTGAACTAGCTTGTAATTTGACTGCCTACAGCAGGATTTCCCTTTGTACTAACCGGACTCCACCAGTTAAGTGCATTGGGCATGTTTACAATGTATTGATGGTTGGCAGATTTTGATAATGTTTTGAGGTGATCCAAATGTGAAAAGTGTTTGGCCTCGGCGGGATTCGAACCGACGCATGGTCGCCACCCTCGCTTTAGTACCGCGAGTGCTCTACCAGCTGAGCTACGAGACCACACCGGAGGACCTTCGACTTTCTGCATATGGATCACAGTATACCCGAACAAATTACAGTAGCACATGGCATCGACCACAGTGAACTAGCTTGTAATTTGACTGCCTACAGCAGGATTTCCCTTTGTACTAACCGGACTCCACCAGTTAAGTGCATTGGGCATGTTTACAAGGTATTGATGGTTGGCAGATTTTGATAATGTTTTGAGGTGATCCAAATGTGAAAAGTGTTTGACCTCCGCGGGATTCGAACTGACGCATGGTCGCCACCCTCGCTTTAGTACCGCGAGTGCTCTACCAGCTGAGCTACGAGAACACGCCGGAGGACCTTCGACTTTCTGCATATGGATCACAGTATACCCGAACAAATTACAGTAGCACATGGCATCGACCACAATGAACTAGCTTTTAATTTGACTGCCTACAGCAGGATTTCCCTTTGTACTAACCGGACTCCACCAGTTAAGTGCATTGGGCATGTTTACAATGTATTGATGGTTGGCAGATTTTGATAATGTTTTGAGGTGATCCAAATGTGAAAAGTGTTTGGCCTCCGCGGGATTCGAACCGACGCATGGTCGCCACCCTCACTTCAGTACCGCGAGTGCTCTACCAGCTGAGCTACGAGACCACACCGGAGGACCTTCGACTTTCTGCATATGGATCACAGTATACCCGAACAAATTACAGTAGCACATGGCATCGACCACAATGAACTAGCTTGTAATTTGACTGCCTACAGCAGGATTTCCCTTTGTACTAACCGGACTCCACCAGTTAATTGCATTGGGCATTTTTACAATGTATTGATGGTTGGCAGATTTTGATAATGTTTTGAGGTGATCCAAATGTGAAAAGTGTTTGGCCTCCGCGGGATTCGAACCGACGCATGGTCGCCACCCTCGCTTTAGTACCGCGAGTGCTCTATCAGCTGAGCTACGAGAACACGCCGGAGGACCTTCGACTTTCTGCATATGGATCACAGTATACCCGAACAAATTACAGTAGCACATGGCATCGACCACAGTGAACTAGCTTGTAATTTGACTGCCTACAGCAGGATATCCCTTTGTACTAACCGGACTCCACCAGTTAAGTGCATTGGGCATGTTTACAATGTATTGATGGTTGGCAGATTTTGATAATGTTTTGAGGTGATCCATATGTGAAAAGTGTTTGGCCTCGGCGGGATTCGAACCGACGCATGGTCGCCACCCTCACTTTAGTACCGCGAGTGCTCTACCAGCTGAGCTACGAGACCACGCCGGAGGACCTTCGACTTTCTGCATATGGATCACAGAATACCCGAACAAATTACAGTATCACATGGAATCGACCACAGTGAACTAGCTTGTAATTTGACTGCCTACAGCAGGATTTCCCTTTGTACTAACCGGACTCCACCAGTTAAGTGCATAGGGCATGTTTACAATGTATTGATGGTTGGCAGATTTTGATAATGTTTTGAGGTGATCCAAATGTGAAAAGTGTTTGGGCTCCGCGGGATTCGAACCAACGAATGGTCGCCACCCTCGCTTTAGTACAGCGAGTGCTCTACCAGCTGAGCTACGAGACCACGCCGGAGGACCTTCGACTTTCTGCATATGGATCACAGTATACCCGAACAAATTACAGTAGCACATGGCATCGACCACAATGAACTAGCTTGTAATTTGACTGCCTACAGCAGGATTTCCCTTTGTACTAACCGGACTCCACCAGTTAAGTGCATTGGGCATGTTTACAATGTATTGATGGTTGGCAGATTTTGATAATGTTTTGAGGTGATCCAAATGTGAAAATTGTTTGGCCTCCGCGGGATTCGAACCGACGCATGTTCGCCACCCTCGCTTTAGTACCGCGAGTGCTCTACCAGCTGAGCTACGAGACCACGCCGGAGGACCTTCGACTTTCTGCATATGGATCACAGTATACCCGAACAAATTACAGTAGCACATGGCATCGACCACAATGAACTAGCTTGTAATTTGACTGCCTACAGCAGGATTTCCCTTTGTACTAACCGGACTCCACCAGTTAAGTGCATTGGGCATGTTTACAATGTATTGATGGTTGGCAGATTTTGATAATGTTTTGAGGTGATCCAAATGTGAAAAGTGTTTGGCCTCGGCGGGATTCGAACCGACGCATGGTCGCCACCCTCGCTTTAGTACCGCGAGTGCTCTACCAGCTGAGCTACGAGACCACGCCGGAGGACCTTCGACTTTCTGCATATGGATCACAGTATACCCGAACAAATTACAGTAGCACATGGCATCGACCACAGTGAACTAGCTTGTAATTTGACTGCCTACAGCAGGATATCCCTTTGTACTAACCGGACTCCACCAGTTAAGTGCATTGGGCATGTTTACAATGTATTGATGGTTGGCAGATTTTGATAATGTTTTGAGGTGATCCATATGTGAAAAGTGTTTGGCCTCGGCGGGATTCGAACCGACGCATGGTCGCCACCCTCACTTTAGTACCGCGAGTGCTCTACCAGCTGAGCTACGAGACCACGCCGGGGGACCTTCGACTTTCTGCATATGGATCACAGAATACCCGAACAAATTACAGTAGCACATGGCATCGACCACAGTGAACTAGCTTGTAATTTGACTGCCTACAGCAGGATTTCCCTTTGTACTAACCGGACTCCACCAGTTAAGTGCATAGGGCATGTTTACAATGTATTGATGGTTGGCAGATTTTGATAATGTTTTGAGGTGATCCAAATGTGAAAAGTGTTTGGGCTCCGCGGGATTCGAACCAACGAATGGTCGCCACCCTCGCTTTAGTACAGCGAGTGCTCTACCAGCTGAGCTACGAGACCACGCCGGAGGACCTTCGACTTTCTGCATATGGATCACAGTATACCCGAACAAATTACAGTAGCACATGGCATCGACCACAATGAACTAGCTTGTAATTTGACTGCCTACAGCAGGATTTCCCTTTGTACTAACCGGACTCCACCAGTTAAGTGCATTGGGCATGTTTACAATGTATTGATGGTTGGCAGATTTTGATAATGTTTTGAGGTGATCCAAATGTGAAAATTGTTTGGCCTCCGCGGGATTCGAACCGACGCATGTTCGCCACCCTCGCTTTAGTACCGCGAGTGCTCTACCAGCTGAGCTACGAGACCACGCCGGAGGACCTTCGACTTTCTGCATATGGATCACAGTATACCCGAACAAATTACAGTAGCACATGGCATCGACCACAATGAACTAGCTTGTAATTTGACTGCCTACAGCAGGATTTCCCTTTGTACTAACCGGACTCCACCAGTTAAGTGCATTGGGCATGTTTACAATGTATTGATGGTTGGCAGATTTTGATAATGTTTTGAGGTGATCCAAATGTGAAAAGTGTTTGGCCTCGGCGGGATTCGAACCGACGCATGGTCGCCACCCTCGCTTTAGTACCGTGAGTGCTCTACCAGCTGAGCTACGAGACCACGCCGGAGGACCTTCGACTTTCTGCATATGGATCACAGTATACCCGAACAAATTACAGTAGCACATGGCATCGACCACAATGAACTAGCTTGTAATTTGACTGCCTACAGCAGGATTTCCCTTTGTACTAACCGGACTCCACCAGTTAAGTGCATTGGGCATGTTTACAATGTATTGATGGTTGACAGATTTTGATAATGTTTTGAGATGATCCAAATGTGAAAAGTGTTTGGCCTCAGCGGAATTCGAACCGACGCATGGTCGCCACCCTCACTTTAGTACCGCGAGTGCTCTACCAGCTGAGCTACGAGACCACGCCGGAGGACCTTCGACTTTCTGCATATGGATCACAGTATACCCGAACAAATTACAGTAGCACATGGCATCGACCACAGTGAACTAGCTTGTAATTTGACTGCCTACAGCAGGATTTCCCTTTGTACTAACCGGACTCCACCAGTTAAGTGCATTGGGCATGTTTACAATGTATTGATGGTTGGCAGATTTTGATGATGTTTTGAGGTGATCCAAATGTGAAAAGTGTTTGGCCTCAGCAGGATTCGAACCGACGCATGGTCGCCACGCTCACTTTAGTACCGCGAGTGCTCTACCAGCTGAGCTACGAGACCACGCCGGAGGACCTTCGACTTTCTGCATATGGATCACAGTATACCCGAACAAATTACAGTAGCACATGGCATCGACCACAGTGAACTAGCTTGTAATTTGACTGCCTACAGCAGGATTTCCCTTTGTACTAACCGGACTCCACCAGTTAAGTGCATTGGGCATGTTTACAATGTATTGATGGTTGGCAGATTTTGATAATGTTTTGAGGTGATCCAAATGTGAAAAGTGTTTGGCCTCGGCGGGATTCGAACCAACGAATGGTCGCCACCCTCGCATTAGTACCGCGAGTGCTCTACCAGCTGAGCTACGAGACCACGCCGGAGGACCTTCGACTTTCTGCATATGGATCACAGTATACCCGAACAAATTACAGTAGCACATGGCATCGACCACAGTGAACTAGCTTGTAATTTGACTGCCTACAGCAGGATTTCCCATTGTACTAACCGGACTCCACCAGTTAAGTGCATTGGGCATGTTTACAATGTATTGATGGTTGGCAGATTTTGGTAATGTTTTGAGGTGATCAATATGTGAAAAGTGTTTGGCCTCAGCGAGATTCGAACCGACGCATGGTCGCCACCCTCGCTTTAGTACCGCGAGTGCTCTACCAGCTGAGCTACGAGACCACGCCGGAGGACCTTCGACTTTCTGCATATGGATCACAGTATACCCGAACAAATTACAGTAGCACATGGCATCGACCACAATGAACTAGCTTGTAATTTGACTGCCTACAGCAGGATTTCCCTTTGTACTAACCGGACTCCACCAGTTGAGTGCATTGGGCATGTTTACAATGTATTGATGGTTGACAGATTTTGATAACGTTTTGAGATGATCCAAATGTGAAAAGTGTTTGGCCTCAGCGGAATTCGAACCGACGCATGGTCGCCACCCTCACTTTAGTACCGCGAGTGCTCTACCAGCTGAGCTACGAGACCACGCCGGAGGACCTTCGACTTTCTGCATATGGATCACAGTATACCCGAACAAATTACAGTAGCACATGGCATCGACCACAATGAACTAGCTTGTAATTTGACTGCCTACAGCAGGATTTCCCTTTGTACTAACCGGACTCCACCAGTTAATTGCATTGGGCATTTTTACAATGTATTGATGGTTGGCAGATTTTGAAAATGATTTGAGGTGATCCAAATGTGAAAAGTGTTTGGCCTCCGCGGGATTCGAACCGACGCATGGTCGCCACCCTCGCTTTAGTACCGCGAGTGCTCTACCAGCTGAGCTACGAGACCACGCCGGAGGACCTTCGACTTTCTGCATATGGATCACAGTATACCCGAACGAATTACAGTAGCACTTGGCATCGACCACAATGAACTAGCTTGTAATTTGACTGCCTACAGCAGGATTTCCCTTTGTACTAACCGGACTCCACCAGTTAAGTGCATTGGGCATGTTTACAATGTATTGATGGTTGGCAGATTTTGATAATGTTTTGAGGTGATCCATATGTGAAAAGTGTTTGGCCTCGTCGGGATTCGAACCGACGCATGGTCGCCACCCTCGCTTTAGTACCGCGAGTGCTCTACCAGCTGAGCTACGAGACCACGCCGGAGGACCTTCGACTTTCTGCATATGGATCACAGTATACCCGAACAAATTACAGTAGCACATGGCATCGACCACAATGAACTAGCTTGTAATTTGACTGCCTACAGCAGGATTTCCCTTTGTACTAACCGGACTCCACCAGTTAAGTGCATTGGGCATGTTTACAATGTATTGATGGTTGGCAGACTTTGATAATGTTTTGAGGTGATCCAAATGTGAAAATTGTTTGGCCTCAGCGGGATTCGAACCGACGCATGGTCGCCACCCTCGCTTTAGTACCGCGAGTGCTCTACCAGCTGAGCTACGAGACCACGCCGGAGGACCTTCGACTTTCTGCATATGGATCACAGTATACCCGAACAAATTACAGTAGCACATGGCATCGACCACAATGAACTAGCTTGTAATTTGACTGCCTACAGCAGGATTTCCCTTTGTACTAACCGGACTCCACCAGTTAAGTGCATTGGGCATGTTTACAATGTATTGATGGTTGACAGATTTTGATAATGTTTTGAGGTGATCCAAATGTGAAAAGTGTTTGGCCTCAGCGGGATTCGAACCGACGCATGGTCGCCACCCTCACTTTAGTACCGCGAGTGCTCTACCAGCTGAGCTACGAGACCACGCCGGAGGACCTTCGACTTTCTGCATATGGATCACAGTATACCCGAACAAATTACAGTAGCACATGGCATCGACCACAGTGAACTAGCTTGTAATTTGACTGCCTACAGCAGGATTTCCCTTTGTACTAACCGGACTCCACCAGTTAAGTGCATTGGGCATGTTTACAATGTATTGATGGTTGACAGATTTTGATAATGTTTTGAGGTGATCCAAATGTGAAAAGTGTTTGGCCTCGGCGGGATTCGAACCGACGCATGGTCGCCACCCTCACTTTAGTACCGCGAGTGCTCTACCAGCTGAGCTACGAGACCACGCCGGAGGACCTTCGACTTTCTGCATATGGATCACAGTATACCCGAACAAATTACAGTAGCACATGGCATCGACCACAATGAACTAGCTTGTAATTTGACTGCCTACAGCAGGATTTCCCTTTGTACTAACCGGACTCCACCAGTTAAGTGCATTGGGCATGTTTACAATGTATTGATGGTTGACAGATTTTGATAATGTTTTGAGGTGATCCAAATGTGAAAAGTGTTTGGCCTCCGCGGGATTCGAACCGACGCATGGTCGCCACCCTCACTTTAGTACCGCGAGTGCTCTACCAGCTGAGCTACGAGACCACGCCGGAGGACCTTCGACTTTCTGCATATGGATCACAGTATACCCGAACAAATTACAGTAGCACATGGCATCGACCACAGTGAACTAGCTTGTAATTTGACTGCCTACAGCAGGATTTCCCTTTGTACTAACCGGACTCCACCAGTTAAGTGCATTGGGCATGTTTACAATGTATTGATGGTTGGCAGATTTTGATAATGTTTTGAGGTGATCCAAATGTGAAAAGTGTTTGGCCTCGGCGGGATTCGAACCAACGAATGGTCGCCACCCTCGCATTAGTACCGCGAGTGCTCTACCAGCTGAGCTACGAGACCACGCCGGAGGACCTTCGACTTTCTGCATATGGATCACAGTATACCCGAACAAATTACAGTAGCACATGGCATCGACCACAGTGAACTAGCTTGTAATTTGACTGCCTACAGCAGGATTTCCCATTGTACTAACCGGACTCCACCAGTTAAGTGCATTGGGCATGTTTACAATGTATTGATGGTTGGCAGATTTTGATAATGTTTTGAGGTGATCAATATGTGAAAAGTGTTTGGCCTCAGCGAGATTCGAACCGACGCATGGTCGCCACCCTCGCTTTAGTACCGCGAGTGCTCTACCAGCTGAGCTACGAGACCACGCCGGAGGACCTTCGACTTTCTGCATATGGATCACAGTATACCCGAACAAATTACAGTAGCACATGGCATCGACCACAATGAACTAGCTTGTAATTTGACTGCCTACAGCAGGATTTCCCTTTGTACTAACCGGACTCCACCAGTTGATGCATTGGGCATGTTTACAATGTATTGATGGTTGACAGATTTTGATAACGTTTTGAGATGATCCAAATGTGAAAAGTGTTTGGCCTCAGCGGAATTCGAACCGACGCATGGTCGCCACCCTCACTTTAGTACCGCGAGTGCTCTACCAGCTGAGCTACGAGACCACGCCGGAGGACCTTCGACTTTCTGCATATGGATCACAGTATACCCGAACAAATTACAGTAGCACATGGCATCGACCACAATGAACTAGCTTGTAATTTGACTGCCTACAGCAGGATTTCCCTTTGTACTAACCGGACTCCACCAGTTAATTGCATTGGGCATTTTTACAATGTATTGATGGTTGGCAGATTTTGAAAATGATTTGAGGTGATCCAAATGTGAAAAGTGTTTGGCCTCCGCGGGATTCGAACCGACGCATGGTCGCCACCCTCACTTTAGTACCGCGAGTGCTCTACCAGCTGAGCTACGAGACCACGCCGGAGGACCTTCGACTTTCTGCATATGGATCACAGTATACCCGAACGAATTACAGTAGCACTTGGCATCGACCACAGTGAACTAGCTTGTAATTTGACTGCCTACAGCAGGATTTCCCTTTGTACTAACCGGACTCCACCAGTTAAGTGCATTGGGCATGTTTACAATGTATTGATGGTTGGCAGATTTTGATAATGTTTTGAGGTGATCCATATGTGAAAATTGTTTGGCCTCGGCGGGATTCGAACCGACGCATGGTCGCCACCCTCGCTTTAGTACCGCGAGTGCTCTACCAGCTGAGCTACGAGACCACACCGGAGGACCTTCGACTTTCTGCATATGGATCACAGTATACCCGAACAAATTACAGTAGCACATGGCATCGACCACAATGAACTAGCTTGTAATTTGACTGCCTACAGCAGGATTTCCCTTTGTACTAACCGGACTCCACCAGTTAAGTGCATTGGGCATGTTTACAATGTATTGATGGTTGGCAGACTTTGATAATGTTTTGAGGTGATCCAAATGTGAAAATTGTTTGGCCTCAGCGGGATTCGAACCGACGCATGGTCGCCACCCTCGCTTTAGTACCGCGAGTGCTCTACCAGCTGAGCTACGAGACCACGCCGGAGGACCTTCGACTTTCTGCATATGGATCACAGTATACCCGAACAAATTACAGTAGCACATGGCATCGACCACAATGAACTAGCTTGTAATTTGACTGCCTACAGCAGGATTTCCCTTTGTACTAACCGGACTCCACCAGTTAAGTGCATTGGGCATGTTTACAATGTATTGATGGTTGGCAGATTTTGATAATGTTTTGAGGTGATCCAAATGTGAAAATTGTTTGGCCTCCGCGGGATTCGAACCGACGCATGGTCGCCACCCTCGCTTTAGTACCGCGAGTGCTCTACCAGTTGAGCTACGAGACCACGCCGGAGGACCTTCGACTTTCTGCATATGGATCACAGTATACCCGAACAAATTACAGTAGCACATGGCATCGACCACAGTGAACTAGCTTGTAATTTGACTGCCTACAGCAGGATTTCCCTTTGTACTAACCGGACTCCACCAGTTAAGTGCATTGGGCATGTTTACAATGTATTGATGGTTGACAGATTTTGATAATGTTTTGAGGTGATCCAAATGTGAAAATTGTTTGGCCTCGGCGAGATTCGAACCGACGCATGGTCGCCACCCTCACTTTAGTACCGCGAGTGCTCTACCAGCTGAGCTACGAGACCACGCCGGAGGACCTTCGACTTTCTGCATATGGATCACAGTATACCCGAACAAATTACAGTAGCACATGGCATCGACCACAACGAACTAGCTTGTAATTTGACTGCCTACAGCAGGATTTCCCTTTGTACTAACCGGACTCCACCAGTTAAGTGCATTGGGCATGTTTACAAGGTATTGATGGTTGACAGATTTTGATAATGTTTTGAGGTGATCCAAATGTGAAAAGTGTTTGGCCTCCGCGGGATTCGAACCGACGCATGGTCGCCACCCTCGCTTTAGTACCGCGAGTGCTCTACCAGCTGAGCTACGAGACCACGCCGGAGGACCTTCGACTTTCTGCATATGGATCACAGTATACCCGAACAAATTACAGTAGCACATGGCATCGACCACAATGAACTAGCTTGTATTTTGACTGCCTACAGCAGGATTTCCCTTTGTACTAACCGGACTCCACCAGTTAAGTGCATTGGGCATGTTTACAATGTATTGATGGTTGGCAGATTTTGATAATGTTTTGAGGTGATCCAAATGTGAAAAGTGTTTGGCCTCAGCGGGATTCGAACCGACGCATGGTCGCCACCCTCACTTCAGTACCGCGAGTGCTCTACCAGCTGAGCTACGAGACCACGCCGGAGGACCTTCGACTTTCTGCATATGGATCACAGTATACCCGAACAAATTACAGTAGAACCTGGCATCGACCACAGTGAACTAGCTTGTAATTTGACTGCCTACAGCAGGATTTCCCTTTGTACTAACCGGACTCCACCAGTTAAGTGCATTGGGCATGTTTACAATGTATTGATGGTTGACAGATTTTGATAATGTTTTGAGGTGATCCAAATGTGAAAAGTGTTTGGCCTCCGCGGGATTCGAACCGACGCATGGTCGCCACCCTCGCTTTAGTACCGCGAGTGCTCTACCAGCTGAGCTACGAGACCACGCCGGAGGACCTTCGACTTTCTGCATATGGATCACAGTATACCCGAACAAATTACAGTAGCACATGGCATCGACCACAATGAACTAGCTTGTAATTTGACTGCCTACAGCAGGATTTCCCTTTGTACTAACCGGACTCCACCAGTTAAGTGCATTGGGCATGTTTACAATGTATTGATGGTTGACAGATTTTGATAATGTTTTGAGGTGATCCAAATGTGAAAATTGTTTGGCATCGGCGGGATTCGAACCGACGCATGGTCGCCACCCTCGCTTTAGTACCGCGAGTGCTCTACCAGCTGAGCTACGAGACCACGCCGGAGGACCTTCGACTTTCTGCATATGGATCACAGTATACCCGAACAAATTACAGTAGCACATGGCATCGACCACAGTGAACTAGCTTGTAATTTGACTGCCTACAGCAGGATTTCCCTTTGTACTAACCGGACTCCACCAGTTAAGTGCATTGGGCATGTTTACAATGTATTGATGGTTGACAGATTTTGATAATGTTTTGAGGTGATCCAAATGTGAAAAGTGTTTGGCCTCAGCGGGATTCGAACCGACGCATGGTCGCCACCCTCACTTTAGTACCGCGAGTGCTCTACCAGCTGAGCTACGAGACCACGCCGGAGGACCTTCGACTTTCTGCATATGGATCACAGTATACCCGAACAAATTACAGTAGCACATGGCATCGACCACAGTGAATTAGCTTGTAATTTGACTGCCTACAGCAGGATTTCCCTTTGTACTAACCGGACTCCACCAGTTAAGTGCATTGGGCATGTTTACAATGTATTGATGGTTGACAGATTTTGATAATGTTTTGAGGTGATCCAAATGTGAAAAGTGTTTGGCCTCGGCGGGATTCGAACCGACGCATGGTCGCCACCCTCACTTTAGTACCGCGAGTGCTCTACCAGCTGAGCTACGAGACCACGCCGGAGGACCTTCGACTTTCTGCATATGGATCACAGTATACCCGAACAAATTACAGTAGCACATGGCATCGACCACAATGAACTAGCTTGTAATTTGACTGCCTACAGCAGGATTTCCCTTTGTACTAACCGGACTCCACCAGTTAAGTGCATTGGGCATGTTTACAATGTATTGATGGTTGACAGATTTTGATAATGTTTTGAGGTGATCCAAATGTGAAAAGTGTTTGGCCTCGGCGGGATTCGAACCGACGCATGGTCGCCACCCTCGCTTTAGTACCGCGAGTGCTCTACCAGCTGAGCTACGAGACCACGCCGGAGGACCTTCGACTTTCTGCATATGGATCACAGTATACCCGAACAAATTACAGTAGCACATGTCATCGACCATAATGGACTAGCTTGTAATTTGACTGCTTACAGCAGGATTTCCCTTTGTACTAACCGGACTCCACCAGTTAAGTGCATAGGGCATGTTTACAATGTATTGATGGTTGGCAGATTTTGATAATGTTTTGAGGTGATCCAAATGTGAAAAGTGTTTGGCCTCAGCGGGATTCGAACCGACGCATGGTCGCCACCCTCGCTTTAGTACCGCGAGTGCTCTACCAGCTGAGCTACGAGACCACGCCGGAGGACCTTCGACTTTCTGCATATGGATCACAGTATACCCGAACAAATTACAGTAGCACATGGCATCGACCACAGTGAACTAGCTTGTAATTTGACTGCCTACAGCAGGATTTCCCTTTGTACTAACCGTACTCCACCAGTTAAGTGCATTGGGCATGTTTACAAGGTATTGATGGTTGACAGATTTTGATAATGTTTTGAGGTGATCCAAATGTGAAAAGTGTTTGGCCTCAGCGGGATTGGAACCGACGCATGGTCGCCACCCTCACTTTAGTACCGCGAGTGCTCTACCAGCTGAGCTACGAGACCACGCCGGAGGACCTTCGACTTTCTGCATATGGATCACAGTATACCCGAACAAATTACAGTAGCACATGGCATCGACCACAATGAACTAGCTTGTAATTTGACTGCCTACAGCAGGATTTCCCTTTGTACTAACCGGACTCCACCAGTTAAGTGCATTGGGCATGTTTACAATGTATTGATGGTTGGCAGATTTTGATAATGTTTTGAGGTGATCCAAATGTGAAAAGTGTTTGGCCTCGGCGGGATTCGAACCGACGCATGGTCGCCACCCTCGCTTTAGTACCGCGAGTGCTCTACCAGCTGAGCTACGAGACCACGCCGGAGGACCTTCGACTTTCTGCATATGGATCACAGTATACCCGAACAAATTACAGTAGCACATGGCATCGACCACAGTGAACTAGCTTGTAATTTGACTGCCTACAGCAGGATTTCCCTTTGTACTAACCGGACTCCACCAGTTAAGTGCATTGGGCATGTTTACAATGTATTGATGGTTGGCAGATTTTGATAATGTTTTGAGGTGATCCAAATGTGAAAAGTGTTTGGCCTCAGCGGGACTCGAACCGACGCATGGTCGCCACCCTCGCTTTAGTACCGCGAGTGCTCTACCAGCTGAGCTACGAGACCACGCCGGAGGACCTTCGACTTTCTGCATATGGATCACAGTATACCCGAACAAATTACAGTAGCACATGGCATCGACCACAGTGAACTAGCTTGTAATTTGACTGCCTACAGCAGGATTTCCCTTTGTACTAACCGGACTCCACCAGTTAAGTGCATTGGGCATGTTTACAATGTATTGATGGTTGGCAGATTTTGATAATGTTTTGAGGTGATCCAAATGTGAAAATTGTTTGGCATCGGCGGGATTCGAACCGACGCATGGTCGCCACCCTCACTTTAGTACCGCGAGTGCTCTACCAGCTGAGCTACGAGACCACGCCGGAGGACCTTCGACTTTCTGCATATGGATCACAGTATACCCGAACAAATTACAGTAGCACATGGCATCGACCATAATGGACTAGCTTGTAATTTGACTGCCTACAGCAGGATTTCCCTTTGTACTAACCGGACTCCACCAGTTAAGTGCATAGGGCATGTTTACAATGTATTGATGGTTGGCAGATTTTGATAATGTTTTGAGGTGATCCAAATGTGAAAAGTGTTTGGCCTCAGCGGGATTCGAACCGACGCATGGTCGCCACCCTCGCTTTAGTACCGCGAGTGCTCTACCAGCTGAGCTACGAGACCACGCCGGAGGACCTTCGACTTTCTGCATATGGATCACAGTATACCCGAACAAATTACAGTAGCACATGGCATCGACCACAGTGAACTAGCTTGTAATTTGACTGCCTACAGCAGGATTTCCCTTTGTACTAACCGTACTCCACCAGTTAAGTGCATTGGGCATGTTTACAAGGTATTGATGGTTGACGGATTTTGATAATGTTTTGAGGTGATCCAAATGTGAAAAGTGTTTGGCCTCAGCGGGATTGGAACCGACGCATGGTCGCCACCCTCACTTTAGTACCGCGAGTGCTCTACCAGCTGAGCTACGAGACCACGCCGGAGGACCTTCGACTTTCTGCATATGGATCACAGTATACCCGAACAAATTACAGTAGCACATGGCATCGACCACAATGAACTAGCTTGTAATTTGACTGCCTACAGCAGGATTTCCCTTTGTACTAACCGGACTCCACCAGTTAAGTGCATTGGGCATGTTTACAATGTATTGATGGTTGACAGATTTTGATAATGTTTTGAGGTGATCCATATGTGAAAATTGTTTGGCCTCCGCGGGATTCGAACCGACGCATGGTCGCCACCCTCGCTTTAGTACCGCGAGTGCTCTACCAGCTGAGCTACGAGACCACGCCGGAGGACCTTCGACTTTCTGCATATGGATCACAGTATACCCGAACAAATTACAGTAGCACATGGCATCGACCACAGTGAACTAGCTTGTAATTTGACTGCCTACAGCAGGATTTCCCTTTGTACTAACCGGACTCCACCAGTTAAGTGCATTGGGCATGTTTACAATGTATTGATGGTTGGCAGATTTTGATAATGTTTTGAGGTGATCCAAATGTGAAAAGTGTTTGGCCTCAGCGGGACTCGAACCGACGCATGGTCGCCACCCTCGCTTTAGTACCGCGAGTGCTCTACCAGCTGAGCTACGAGACCACGCCGGAGGACCTTCGACTTTCTGCATATGGATCACAGTATACCCGAACAAATTACAGTAGCACATGGCATCGACCACAGTGAACTAGCTTGTAATTTGACTGCCTACAGCAGGATTTCCCTTTGTACTAACCGGACTCCACCAGTTAAGTGCATTGGGCATGTTTACAATGTATTGATGGTTGGCAGATTTTGATAATGTTTTGAGGTGATCCAAATGTGAAAATTGTTTGGCATCGGCGGGATTCGAACCGACGCATGGTCGCCACCCTCACTTTAGTACCGCGAGTGCTCTACCAGCTGAGCTACGAGACCACGCCGGAGGACCTTCGACTTTCTGCATATGGATCACAGTATACCCGAACAAATTACAGTAGCACATGGCATCGACCACAATGAACTAGCTTGTAATTTGACTGCCTACAGCAGGATTTCCCTTTGTACTAACCGGACTCCACCAGTTAAGTGCATTGGGCATGTTTACAATGTATTGATGGTTGGCAGATTTTGATAATGTTTTGAGGTGATCCAAATGTGAAAAGTGTTTGGCCTCAGCGGAATTCGAACCGACGCATGGTCGCCACCCTCGCTTTAGTACCGCGAGTGCTCTACCAGCTGAGCTACGAGACCACGCCGGAGGACCTTCGACTTTCTGCATATGGATCACAGTATACCCGAACAAATTACAGTAGCGCATGGCATCGACCACAGTGAATTAGCTTGTAATTTGACTGCCTACAGCAGGATTTCCCTTTGTACTAACCGGACTCCACCAGTTAAGTGCATTGGGCATGTTTACAATGTATTGATGGTTGGCAGATTTTGATAATGTTTTGAGGTGATCGAAATGTGAAAAGTGTTTGGCCTCAGCGGGATTCGAACTGACGCATGGTCGCCACCCTCGCTTTAGTACCGCGAGTGCTCTACCAGCTGAGCTACGAGACCACGCCGGAGGACCTTCGACTTTCTGCATATGGATCACAGTATACCCGAACAAATTACAGTAGCACATGGCATCGACCACAATGAACTAGCTTGTAATTTGACTGCCTACAGCAGGATTTCCCTTTGTACTAACCGGACTCCACCAGTTAAGTGCATTGGGCATGTTTACAATGTATTGATGGTTGACAGATTTTGATAATGTTTTGAGGTGATCCAAATGTGAAAAGTGTTTGGCCTCGGCGGGATTCGAACCGACGCATGGTCGCCACCCTCGCTTTAGTACCGCGAGTGCTCTACCAGCTGAGCTACGAGACCACGCCGGAGGACCTTCGACTTTCTGCATATGGATCACAGTGTACCCGAACAAATTACAGTAGCACATGGCATCGACCACAGTGAACTAGCTTGTAATTTGACTGCCTACAGCAGGATTTCCCTTTGTACTAACCGGACTCCACCAGTTAAGTGCTTTGGGCATGTTTACAATGTATTGATGGTTGGCAGATTTTGATAATGTTTTGAGGTGATCCAAATGTGAAAAGTGTTTGGCCTCAGCGGGATTCGAACCGACGCATGGTCGCCACCCTCGCTTTAGTACCGCGAGTGCTCTACCAGCTGAGCTACGAGACCACGCCGGAGGACCTTCGACTTTCTGCATATGGATCACAGTATACCCGAACAAATTACAGTAGCACATGGCATCGACCACAATGAACTAGCTTGTAATTTGACTGCCTACAGCAGGATTTCCCTTTGTACTAACCGGACTCCACCAGTTAAGTGCATTGGGCATGTTTACAATGTATTGATGGTTGACAGATTTTGATAATGTTTTGAGGTGATCCAAATGTGAAAAGTGTTTGGTTTCCGCGGAATTCGAACCGACGCATGGTCGCCACCCTCACTTTAGTACCGCGAGTGCTCTACCAGCTGAGCTACGAGACCACGCCGGAGGACCTTCGACTTTCTGCATATGGATCACAGTATACCCGAACAAATTACAGTAGCACATGGCATCGACCACAGTGAACTAGCTTGTAATTTGACTGCCTACAGCAGGATTTCCCTTTGTACTAACCGGACTCCACCAGTTAAGTGCATTGGGCATGTTTACAATGTATTGATGGTTGACAGATTTTGATAATGTTTTGAGGTGATCCAAATGTGAAAAGTGTTTGGCCTCGGCGGGATTCGAACCGACGCATGGTCGCCACCCTCGCTTTAGTACCGCGAGTGCTCTACCAGCTGAGCTACGAGACCACGCCGGAGGACCTTCGACTTTCTGCATATGGATCACAGTATACCCGAACAAATTACAGTAGCACATGGCATCGACCACAGTGAACTAGCTTGTAATTTGACTGCCTACAGCAGGATTTCCCTTTGTACTAACCAGACTCCACCAGATAGGTGCATTGGGCATGTTTACAATGTATTGATGGTTGGCAGATTTTGATAATGTTTTGAGGTGATCCAAATGTGAAAAGTGTTTGGCCTCGGCGGGATTCGAACCGACGCATGGTCGCCACCCTCGCTTTAGTACCGCGAGTGCTCTACCAGCTGAGCTACGAGACCACACCGGAGGACCTTCGACTTTCTGCATATGGATCACAGTATACCCGAACAAATTACAGTAGCACATGGCATCGACCACAATGAACTAGCTTGTAATTTGACTGCCTACAGCAGGATTTCCCTTTGTACTAACCGGACTCCACCAGTTAAGTGCATAGGGCATGTTTACAATGTATTGATGGTTGACAGATTTTGATAATGTTTTGAGGTGATCCAAATGTGAAAAGTGTTTGGCCTCCGCGGGATTCGAACCGACGCATGGTCGCCACCCTCGCTTTAGTACCGCGAGTTCTCTACCAGCTGAGCTACGAGACCACGCCGGAGGACCTTCGACTTTCTGCATATGGATCACAGTATACCCGAACAAATTACAGTAGCACATGGCATCGACCACAGTGAATCAGCTTGTAATTTGACTGCCTACAGCAGGATTTCCCTTTGTACTAACCGGACTCCACCAGTTAAGTGCATTGGGCATGTTTACAATGTATTGATGGTTGGCAGATTTTGATAATGTTTTGAGGTGATCCAAATGTGAAAAGTGTTTGGTTTCCGCGGAATTCGAACCGACGCATGGTCGCCACCCTCACTTTAGTACCGCGAGTGCTCTACCAGCTGAGCTACGAGACCACGCCGGAGGACCTTCGACTTTCTGCATATGGATCACAGTGTACCCGAACAAATTACAGTAGCACATGGCATCGACCACAGTGAACTAGCTTGTAATTTGACTGCCTACAGCAGGATTTCCCTTTGTACTAACCAGACTCCACCAGTTAGGTGCATTGGGCATGTTTACAATGTATTGATGGTTGGCAGATTTTGATAATGTTTTGAGGTGATCCAAATGTGAAAAGTGTTTGGGCTCGGCGGGATTCGAACCGACGCATGGTCGCCACCCTCACTTTAGTACCGCGAGTGCTCTACCAGCTGAGCTACGAGACCACACCGGAGGACCTTCGACTTTCTGCATATGGATCACAGTATACCCGAACAAATTACAGTAGCACCTGGCATTGACCACAGTGAACTAGCTTGTAATTTGACTGCCTACAGCAGGATTTCCCTTTGTACTAACAGGACTCCACCAGTTAAGTGCATTGGACATGTTTACAATGTATTGATGGTTGGCAGATTTTGATAATGTTTTGAGGTGATCCAAATGTGAAAAGTTTTTGGCCTCCGCGGGATTCGAACCGACGCATGGTCGCCACCCTCGCTTTAGTACCGCGAGTGCTCTACCAGCTGAGCTACGAGACCACGCCGGAGGACCTTCGACTTTCTGCATATGGATCACAGTATACCCGAACAAATTACAGTAGCACATGGCATCGACCACAGTGAACTAGCTTGTAATTTGACTGCCTACAGCAGGATTTCCCTTTGTACTAACAGGACTCCACCAGTTAAGTGCATTGGGCATGTTTACAATGTATTGATGGTTGACAGATTTTGATAATGTTTTGAGGAGATCCAAATGTGAAAAGTGTTTGGCCTCCGCGGGATTCGAACTGACTCATGGTCGCCACCCTCACTTCAGTACCGCGAGTGCTCTACCAGCTGAGCTACGAGACCACGCCGGAGGACCTTCGACCTTCTGCATATGGATCACAGTATACCCGAACAAATTACAGTAGCACATGGCATCGACCACAATGAACTAGCTTGTAATTTGACTGCCTACAGCAGGATTTCCCTTTGTACTAACCGGACTCCACCAGTTAAGTGCTTTGGGCATGTTTACAATCTATTGATGGTTGGCAGATTTTGATAATGTTTTGAGGTGATCCAAATGTGAAAAGTGTTTGGCCTCGGCGGGATTCGAACCGACGCATGGTCGCCACCCTCGCATTAGTACCGCGAGTGCTCTACCAGCTGAGCTACGAGACCACGCCGGAGGACCTTCGACTTTCTGCATATGGATCACAGTATACCCGAACAAATTACAGTAGCACATGGCATCGACCACAATGAACTAGCTTGTAATTTGACTGCCTACAGCAGGATTTCCCTTTGTACTAACCGGACTCCACCATTTAAGTGCTTTGGGCATGTTTACAATGTATTGATGGTTGGCAGATTTTGATAATGTTTTGAGGTGATCCAAATGTGAAAAGTGTTTGGCCTCCGCGGGATTCGAACCGACGCATGGTCGCCACCCTCGCATTAGTACCGCGAGTGCTCTACCAGCTGAGCTACGAGACCACGCCGGAGGACCTTCGACTTTCTGCATATGGATCACAGTATACCCGAACAAATTACAGTAGCACATGGCATCGACCACAATGAACTAGCTTGTAATTTGACTGCCTACAGCAGGATTTCCCTTTGTACTAACCAGACTCCACCAGTTAAGTGCATTGGGCATGTTTACAATGTATTGATGGTTGGCAGATTTTGATAATGTTTTGAGGTGATCCAAATGTGAAAAGTGTTTGGCCTCCGCGGGATTCGAACCGACGCATGGTCGCCACCCTCACTTTAGTACCGCGAGTGCTCTACCAGCTGAGCTACGAGACCACACCGGAGGACCTTCGACTTTCTGCATATGGATCACAGTATACCCGAACAAATTACAGTAGCACCTGGCATTGACCACAGTGAACTAGCTTGTAATTTGACTGCCTACAGCAGGATTTCCCTTTGTACTAACAGGACTCCACCAGTTAAGTGCATTGGACATGTTTACAATGTATTGATGGTTGACAGATTTTGATAATGTTTTGAGGTGATCCAAATGTGAAAAGTTTTTGGCCTCCGCGGGATTCGAACCGACGCATGGTCGCCACCCTCGCTTTAGTACCGCGAGTGCTCTACCAGCTGAGCTACGAGACCACGCCGGAGGACCTTCGACTTTCTGCATATGGATCACAGTATACCCGAACAAATTACAGTAGCACATGGCATCGACCACAGTGAACTAGCTTGTAATTTGACTGCCTACAGCAGGATTTCCCTTTGTACTAACAGGACTCCACCAGTTAAGTGCATTGGGCATGTTTACAATGTATTGATGGTTGACAGATTTTGATAATGTTTTGAGGTGATCCAAATGTGAAAAGTGTTTGGCCTCCGCGGGATTCGAACTGACTCATGGTCGCCACCCTCACTTCAGTACCGCGAGTGCTCTACCAGCTGAGCTACGAGACCACGCCGGAGGACCTTCGACCTTCTGCATATGGATCACAGTATACCCGAACAAATTACAGTAGCACATGGCATCGACCACAATGAACTAGCTTGTAATTTGACTGCCTACAGCAGGATTTCCCTTTGTACTAACCGGACTCCACCAGTTAAGTGCATAGGGCATGTTTACAATGTATTGATGGTTGGCAGATTTTGATAATGTTTTGAGGTGATCCAAATGTGAAAAGTGTTTGGCCTCGGCGGGATTCGAACCGACGCATGGTCGCCACCCTCGCATTAGTACCGCGAGTGCTCTACCAGCTGAGCTACGAGACCACGCCGGAGGACCTTCGACTTTCTGCATATGGATCACAGTATACCCGAACAAATTACAGTAGCACATGGCATCGACCACAATGAACTAGCTTGTAATTTGACTGCCTACAGCATGATTTCCCTTTGTACTAACCGGACTCCACCAGTTAAGTGCTTTGGGCATGTTTACAATGTATTGATGGTTGGCAGATTTTGATAATGTTTTGAGGTGATCCAAATGTGAAAAGTGTTTGGCCTCGGCGGGATTCGAACCGACGCATGGTCGCCACCCTCGCATTAGTACCGCGAGTGCTCTACCAGCTGAGCTACGAGACCACGCCGGAGGACCTTCGACTTTCTGCATATGGATCACAGTATACCCGAACAAATTACAGTAGCACATGGCATCGACCACAATGAACTAGCTTGTAATTTGACTGCCTACAGCAGGATTTCCCTTTGTACTAACCAGACTCCACCAGTTAAGTGCATTGGGCATGTTTACAATGTATTGATGGTTGGCAGATTTTGATAATGTTTTGAGGTGATCCAAATGTGAAAAGTTTTTGGCCTCCGCGGGATTCGAACCGACGCATGGTCGCCACCCTCGCTTTAGTACCGCGAGTGCTCTACCAGCTGAGCTACGAGACCACGCCGGAGGACCTTCGACTTTCTGCATATGGATCACAGTATACCCGAACAAATTACAGTAGCACATGGCATCGACCACAGTGAACTAGCTTGTAATTTGACTGCCTACAGCAGGATTTCCCTTTGTACTAACAGGACTCCACCAGTTAAGTGCATTGGGCATGTTTACAATGTATTGATGGTTGACAGATTTTGATAATGTTTTGAGGTGATCCAAATGTGAAAAGTGTTTGGCCTCCGCGGGATTCGAACTGACTCATGGTCGCCACCCTCACTTCAGTACCGCGAGTGCTCTACCAGCTGAGCTACGAGACCACGCCGGAGGACCTTCGACCTTCTGCATATGGATCACAGTATACCCGAACAAATTACAGTAGCACATGGCATCGACCACAATGAACTAGCTTGTAATTTGACTGCCTACAGCAGGATTTCCCTTTGTACTAACCGGACTCCACCAGTTAAGTGCTTTGGGCATGTTTACAATGTATTGATGGTTGGCAGATTTTGATAATGTTTTGAGGTGATCCAAATGTGAAAAGTGTTTGGCCTCGGCGGGATTCGAACCGACGCATGGTCGCCACCCTCGCATTAGTACCGCGAGTGCTCTACCAGCTGAGCTACGAGACCACGCCGGAGGACCTTCGACTTTCTGCATATGGATCACAGTATACCCGAACAAATTACAGTAGCACATGGCATCGACCACAGTGAACTAGCTTGTAATTTGACTGCCTACAGCAGGATTTCCCTTTGTACTAACAGGACTCCACCAGTTAGGTGCATTGGGCATGTTTACAATGTATTGATGGTTGACAGATTTTGATAATGTTTTGAGGTGATCCAAATGTGAAAAGTGTTTGGCCTCAGCGGGATTCGAACCGACGCATGGTCGCCACCCTCGCTTTAGTACCGCGAGTGCTATACCAGCTGAGCTACGAGACCACGCCGGAGGACCTTCGACTTTCTGCATATGGATCACAGTATACCCGAACAAATTACAGTAGCACATGGCATCGACCACAGTGAACTAGCTTTTAATTTGACTGCCTACAGCAGGATTTCCCTTTGTACTAACCGGACTCCACCAGTTAAGTGCATTGGGCATGTTTACAATGTATTGATGGTTGACAGATTTTGATAATGTTTTGAGGTGATCCAAATGTGAAAAGTGTTTGGCCTCAGCGGGATTCGAACCGACGCATGGTCGCCACCCTCACTTTAGTACCGCGAGTGCTCTACCAGCTGAGCTACGAGACCACGCCGGAGGACCTTCGACTTTCTGCATATGGATCACAGTATACCCGAACAAATTACAGTAGCACATGGCATCGACCACAATGAACTAGCTTGTAATTTGACTGCCTACAGCAGGATTTCCCTTTGTACTAACCGGACTCCACCAGTTAAGTGCATTGGGCATGTTTACAATGTATTGATGGTTGGCAGATTTTGATAATGTTTTGAGGTGATCCAAATGTGAAAAGTGTTTGGCCTCAGCGGGATTCGAACCGACGCATGGTCGCCACCCTCGCTTTAGTACCGCGAGTGCTCTACCAGCTGAGCTACGAGAACACGCCGGAGGACCTTCGACTTTCTGCATATGGATCACAGTATACCCGAACAAATTACAGTAGCACATGGCATCGACCACAGTGAACTAGCTTGTAATTTGACTGCCTACAGCAGGATTTCCCTTTGTACTAACAGGACTCCACCAGTTAAGTGCATTGGGCATGTTTACAATGTATTGATGGTTGACAGATTTTGATAATGTTTTGAGGTGATCCAAATGTGAAAAGTGTTTGGCCTCCGCGGGATTCGAACTGACTCATGGTCGCCACCCTCACTTCAGTACCGCGAGTGCTCTACCAGCTGAGCTACGAGACCACGCCGGAGGACCTTCGACCTTCTGCATATGGATCACAGTATACCCGAACAAATTACAGTAGCACATGGCATCGACCACAATGAACTAGCTTGTAATTTGACTGCCTACAGCAGGATTTCCCTTTGTACTAACCGGACTCCACCAGTTAAGTGCTTTGGGCATGTTTACAATGTATTGATGGTTGGCAGATTTTGATAATGTTTTGAGGTGATCCAAATGTGAAAAGTGTTTGGCCTCGGCGGGATTCGAACCGACGCATGGTCGCCACCCTCGCATTAGTACCGCGAGTGCTCTACCAGCTGAGCTACGAGACCACGCCGGAGGACCTTCGACTTTCTGCATATGGATCACAGTATACCCGAACAAAATACAGTAGCACATGGCATCGACCACAGTGAACTAGCTTGTAATTTGACTGCCTACAGCAGGATTTCCCTTTGTACTAACAGGACTCCACCAGTTAGGTGCATTGGGCATGTTTACAATGTATTGATGGTTGACAGATTTTGATAATGTTTTGAGGTGATCCAAATGTGAAAAGTGTTTGGCCTCCGCGTGATTCGAACCGACGCATG
The DNA here is from genome assembly GCA_948099385.1 of Fasciola hepatica. Taxonomy (NCBI): domain Eukaryota; kingdom Metazoa; phylum Platyhelminthes; class Trematoda; order Plagiorchiida; family Fasciolidae; genus Fasciola; species Fasciola hepatica. Next base: position 196,277 of record CANUEZ040000289.1, read on the forward strand.
GTCGCCACCCTCGCTTTAGTACCGCGAGTGCTATACCAGCTGAGCTACGAGACCACGCCGGAGGACCTTCGACTTTCTGCATATGGATCACAGTATACCCGAACAAATTACAGTAGCACATGGCATCGACCACAGTGAACTAGCTTGTAATTTGACTGCCTACAGCAGGATTTCCCTTTGTACTAACCGGACTCCACCAGTTAAGTGCATTGGGCATGTTTACAATGTATTGATGGTTGACAGATTTTGATAATGTTTTGAGGTGATCCAAATGTGAAAAGTGTTTGGCCTCAGCGGGATTCGAACCGACGCATGGTCGCCACCCTCACTTTAGTACCGCGAGTGCTCTACCAGCTGAGCTACGAGACCACGCCGGAGGACCTTCGACTTTCTGCATATGGATCACAGTATACCCGAACAAATTACAGTAGCACATGGCATCGACCACAATGAACTAGCTTGTAATTTGACTGCCTACAGCAGGATTTCCCTTTGTACTAACCGGACTCCACCAGTTAAGTGCATTGGGCATGTTTACAATGTATTGATGGTTGGCAGATTTTGATAATGTTTTGAGGTGATCCAAATGTGAAAAGTGTTTGGCCTACGCGGAATTCGAACCGACGCATGGTCGCCACCCTCACTTTAGTACCGCGAGTGCTCTACCAGCTGAGCTACGAGACCACGCCGGAGGACCTTCGACTTTCTGCATATGGATCACAGTATACCCGAACAAATTACAGTAGCACATGGCATCGACCACGGTGAACTAGCTTGTAATTTGACTGCCTACAGCAGGATTTCCCTTTGTACTAACCGGACTCCACCAGTTAAGTGCATTGGGAATGTTTACAATGTATTGATGGTTGACAGATTTTGATAATGTTTTGAGGTGATCCAAATGTGAAAAGTGTTTGGCCTCCGCGGGATTCGAACCGACGCATGGTCGCCACCCTCGCTTTAGTACCGCGAGTGCTATACCAGCTGAGCTACGAGACCACACCGGAGGACCTTCGACTTTCTGCATATGGATCACAGTATACCCGAACAAATTACAGTAGCACATGGCATCGACCACAGTGAACTAGCTTGTAATTTGACTGCCTACAGCAGGATTTCCCTTTGTACTAACCGGACTCCACCAGTTAAGTGCATTGGGCATGTTTACAATGTATTGATGGTTGACAGATTTTGATAATGTTTTGAGGTGATCCAAATGTGAAAAGTGTTTGGCCTCCGCGGGATTCGAACTGACTCATGGTCGCCACCCTCACTTCAGTACCGCGAGTGCTCTACCAGCTGAGCTACGAGACCACGCCGGAGGACCTTCGACCTTCTGCTTATGGATCACAGTATACCCGAACAAATTACAGTAGCACATGGCATCGACCACAATGAACTAGCTTGTAATTTGACTGCCTACAGCAGGATTTCCCTTTGTACTAACCGGACTCCACCAGTTAAGTGCTTTGGGCATGTTTACAATGTATTGATGGTTGGCAGATTTTGATAATGTTTTGAGGTGATCCAAATGTGAAAAGTTTTTGGCCTCCGCGGGATTCGAACCGACGCATGGTCGCCACCCTCGCATTAGTACCGCGAGTGCTCTACCAGCTGAGCTACGAGACCACGCCGGAGGACCTTCGACTTTCTGCATATGGATCACAGTATACCCGAACAAAATACAGTAGCACATGGCATCGACCACAGTGAACTAGCTTGTAATTTGACTGCCTACAGCAGGATTTCCCTTTGTACTAACAGGACTCCACCAGTTAGGTGCATTGGGCATGTTTACAATGTATTGATGGTTGACAGATTTTGATAATGTTTTGAGGTGATCCAAATGTGAAAAGTGTTTGGCCTCGGCGGGATTCGAACCGACGCATGGTCGCCACCCTCGCTTTAGTACCGCGAGTGCTCTACCAGCTGAGCTACGAGACCACGCCGGAGGACCTTCGACTTTCTGCATATGGATCACAGTATACCCGAACAAATTACAGTAGCACATGGCATCGACCACAGTGAACTAGCTTGTAATTTGACTGCCTACAGCAGGATTTCCCTTTGTACTAACCGGACTCCACCAGTTAAGTGCATTGGGCATGTTTACATAGTATTGATGGTTGACAGATTTTGATAATGTTTTGAGGTGATCCAAATGTGAAAAGTGTTTGGCCTCAGCGGGATTCGAACCGACGCATGGTCGCCACCCTCACTTTAGTACCGCGAGTGCTCTACCAGCTGAGCTACGAGACCACGCCGGAGGACCTTCGACTTTCTGCATATGGATCACAGTATACCCGAACAAATTACAGTAGCACATGGCATCGACCACAATGAACTAGCTTGTAATTTGACTGCCTACAGCAGGATTTCCCTTTGTACTAACCGGACTCCACCAGTTAAGTGCATTGGGCATGTTTACAATGTATTGATGGTTGGCAGATTTTGATAATGTTTTGAGGTGATCCAAATGTGAAAACTGTTTGGCCTCGGCGGGATTCGAACCGACGCATGGTCGCCACTCTCGCTTTAGTACCGCGAGTGCTCTACCAGCTGAGCTACGAGACCACGCCGGAGGACCTTCGACTTTCTGCATATGGATCACAGTATACCCGAACAAATTACAGTAGCACATGGCATCGACCACAGTGAACTAGCTTGTAATTTGACTGCCTACAGCAGGATTTCCCTTTGTACTAACCGGACTCCACCAGTTGAGTGCATTGGGCATGTTTACAATGTATTGATGGTTGGCAGATTTTGATAATGTTTTGAGGTGATCCAAATGTGAAAACTGTTTGGTTTCCGCGGGATTCGAACCGACGCATGGTCGCCACCCTCACTTTAGTACCGCGAGTGCTCTACCAGCTGAGCTACGAGACCACGCCGGAGGACCTTCGACTTTCTGCATATGGATCACAGTATACCCGAACAAATTACAGTAGCACATGGCATCGACCACAGTGAACTAGCTTGTAATTTGACTGCCTACAGCAGGATTTCCCTTTGTACTAACCGGACTCCACCAGTTAAGTGCATTGGGCATGTTTACAATGTATTGATGGTTGACAGATTTTGATAATGTTTTGAGGTGATCCAAATGTGAAAAGTGTTTGGCCTCGGCGGGATTCGAACCGACGCATGGTCG